>OZ010701.1:2640651-3226277 GCA_963932265.1 Thymelicus lineola | reverse complement strand
AGAGAGGGAGACGGAAAGGTAGCGGGAGAGGGATCGGGAGAGGGAGGAAGAGGGAGAGGGGGAGGAAGAGGTAGGAAGAGGGAGTGTGAGACGGAGAGGTAGCGAATGGAAGTTGAAGAGGGAGTGGGAGATGTAGGGAGAGGGGAGGGAAAGGGAGGAGGAGAGGTAGTGGGAGAGGGAGGGCAAGGGCGAGGTAGAGGCGAAGGAAAGCGTTAAAGAGGGGGAAGGAGAATTGATAGGCGGTACAAAGTTTGCCGGGTCAGCTAGTTGATAACAATATCTTATAATAACCCTTAATACTAATAAACGCCTCATACATCGTATTGACATTCAATGGACAAACAATCTGAAATATTCGACACAAAATACATTTGTATGAAAATTAATATTTTTATGTGGCAACACTGCAAACATTTTTCCTCGATGTGTACGATCAATAAGTACCAATAACCTCCTGATATATTGTAATGACAAAAGATTGATGTAATAGCCTGAAATATTACATAAAAAAGTACATTTTGTATGAAAACTTTCATTTTTTTGTATGGCAACCCTAAAATATTTTTTCACCATCACTTACGAACTATTAGAACGTACAATCGCCCCATATATTATAAGGCCATCAAATGAAGAGAACCGCCTCAAATATTTAAAAAAAGAAAACATTTGTATGAAAATTATTATTTTTGTATGGCAACACTAAAATTTTTTTCACCAAAATTCACAAAATATCAGTACCTACAAATACTCCATACATTATAGTAGCTAAATATTGTATGCAAAAATAAATTTGTATGAAAATTATTATTTTTTGTATGGCAACACTGAAATTTTATTGATTTCCCAAAATGAATAATTTAATTAAGAAATATCTCCCATATATTTTTTATACTCCTGATCTATAGTTTAGGCTCAACAACTCGAAAAGTGAAAAAAATTCTGGACTCCAGTGTTGCCAGTAAATTAAGATGAAAATGGTCAAATGTCATTACGACGACCACTTGAAATGTTTTGGTAAAATATTTTGATTAAAAATATTTTTCCTTCTACTTTTCATATTTTTGAATGGAAAGTCCAAAAAATTGTATGAACGAAGAACAGAAAAACCAAACATGGCAACACTTTCGGTCAAGTTACACAACCGCCCCATACAAAGCAACCCCCTCAAGTGTTGCCAACCTACTAATTTTTTCCTTCAAAAAATGCAATTTTTCGTACATTTTACAAAATGGCCACCGCGGGGTCCGCCATCTTGTTGAAAAAAAAATTATCCCCAAAATTTTAAAATTGAGGACACTTTCAAGGGAAAACAAAAATAATATTAGAAAAAAAATTAATAACCACCCCGATGCGAGCCCACAAAGTCACCTCTAAAATTTCAAAACTTTAAAGAAAAATATCTCGGCGGCCATCTTGTTTTTTATTGTTTTTCTAATTTCATCGTATTATTCGTCCCAAAATTATTCGAAAATGACACCAATATTGGGTAGGTGCTCACATAAATAAAAAAGTTGACAGTCGCCGTGCGGCCGCCATCTTGAATTTTCGAACGGTCGGATTTTTCCCATAGTAACCATAGATAGTCAAGCAACTTTTCCATACATCATTATAACCCCCCACCAATAATTTCGGCTGGGCTACTCGAAATGTGAAAAAACGGGAAAAAAAATCTAGCTCCCAGTGTTGCCAGTTAATTTAGATGAAAATGGTCAAATGTCATTACGACGACCACTAAAAATTTTTTGGTAAAATTTTTTGATTAAAAATGTTTCTCCTTCTACTTTTCATATTTTTGAATAGAAAGTTCACAAAAATGTATGAACGAAAAAAAAATCAACATACCCTGGCAACACTTCAGACTAAGACCCACAACCGCCCCATACAAAGTGAACCCCTCAAATGTTGCCAACCTAAAAATTTTTTCATTCAAAAAATGCAATTTTTCGTACATTTTACAAAATGGCCGCCACGGGGTCCGCCATCTTGGCGAAAAAAAAAATATACCCCAAACGTCAAAATTGGGGATAGGTGCAAGGCAACAAAGCAAAAAAATTGCAAAAAAGTTTATAACCCAACGCAATCCGACCCCGCAAAGTCACCTCGAAAATTGAAAAATTTTAAATCAAAATATCTCGGCGGCCATCTTGTTTTTTCAAAATTTTCCAAATTTTTCGTAACACTTTCTCCAACATTAGCCGAAAACGACACCAATCTCGGGTAGCTGCATAATAAAAAAAAAAGTTGGTCTTTTCACCTCGGCCGCCATCTTGGATTTTCGAAAAGTTGGAGTTTTCCCATAGATCCGGGAGTGAACCAAAAATTCCCCCATACAAAGTATCTACCCCCCACCACTCCTTCTGGGAGATCAATTCGGGTTTTCGTAAAACGAAAAAAAAATTCCAGCAAGCAGTGTTGCCAGTCGACATCGACAAAAATGGTCAAATGTCATTATGACAACCACGACACGTTTGCATGTGTGAATTTTTGATTAAAAATATTGCTCCTTCTACTTTTCATGTTTTTGAATAGAAAGTCCAAAAAAATATATGAACAAAGATAAAAAAAATGAAACCTGGCAACACTTTGGGTCAAGTTACACAACCGCCCGGAACAAAGGGACCCGCTCAAATGTTGCCAACCGGAAGAAAAATGCACCCAAAAAATGTCGTTTTTCTTACATTTTTCAAAATGGCCGCCACCGCGTCCGCCATCTTGTCGAAAAAATAAATATCCCCAAAATATCAAAATCGAGGATACCTTCAAGCGAATGCAAAAAAAATATTGCAAAAAAGTTGAAAAACCACCCCGATGCGACCCCGCAAAGTCACCTCTAAAATCGAAAAAATTCAAACCAAAATAACTCGGCGGCCATCTTGTTTTTTCAATTTTTTCTCACTTTTTTGTAATTTCCTCCTAAACTTTACGAACAAAATCAAAAAAATTTTGCAAAAGGCTATAAACAAAAAAGTTGACAATCTCCGCGCAGCCGCCATCTTGAAAATGGGAAATGTCAGATTTTTCCCGAGGTGTCGGGAGAGGATGGAGAACTTTTGCCATTGACAACAAAACCCCATCTCTGCTCCTTCTGGGAGAACAATTATATAGTTCACTCCCCGTAAGTCTAGGATTATATATTATAACTAGGTTTTCGCGTGGGGCGCGCGCTGCTAAAGCAGCGCGCGTGCCTTTCTCTTTCGCAAAAGACAAAATAAATAAATAGTTTTTTTTTTCAAATATATTGGTCTTGGAAATTTATTTTTCGATTCAGGGGTCTGTTTGCGAAATGTTTGGCTTCAAACTACTACTTTTGGTTTGTCTATTTTCTTTGGCATGATTAACAGAATATGAGAGGAAACGGGAGAGGGTGAGGGAGGGGGGTGAGGGAGAGGGAGAGGGAAAGGGAAAGAGAGAGGTAGACGTAGAGAGAGTGGGAGGGAGAGGGAGGGAGAGGTGGAGAGGTAGCGGGAGAGGGTGAGGGAGGGAGAGTGAAAGGGAGGAAGATGGAGAGGGAGAGGGAGGGAGAGGTGGAGAGGTAGCGGGAGAGGGAGGGAGGGCGAAAGGGCGAGGGAAAGAGAAAGAGGCGGAGAGGTAAGGAGAGGGTGGGCAAGGGGGAGGTAGAGGGGAAGGAAAGCGATGGAGAGGGAGAAGGAGAAATTGATAGGCGGTACAAAGTTTGCCGGGTCAGCTAGTTAATAACTAATAATAACCCTTAACACTAATAAACGCCGCATACATTGTATTGACTTTCAATGGACAAACAATCTGAAATATTCTTCACAAAAGACATTTGTATGAAAATTAATATTTTTATATGGCAACTCTGCAATATTTTTCCTCCGATGTGTACGATCTATAAGTACCAACAACCTCCTGATGTATTGTAATGACAAAAGATTGATGAAATAGCCTGAAATATTACATAAAAAAGTATATTTGTATGAAAACTTTTATTTTTTGTATGGCAACCCTAAAATATTTTTTCACCATCATTTACGGACTATTGAAACCTACAATCGCCCCATACATTTTAAGGCCATCAAATGAAGACAACTGGCTCTAATATTTGAAAAAAGAAAACATTTGTATGAAAATTATTATTTTTTGTATGGCAACACTGAATTTTTTTTCACCAAAATTTACAAAATATCAGTACTTACAAATGCCCCATACATTATAGTAGCGAAATATTCAATCCAAAAATAAATTTGTATGAAAATTATTATTTTTTGTATGGCAACACTGAAGTTTTATAGTTTATTCAAAACGAATGATTAAATTAAAAAATATTTCCCATACATTTTTTATACTCTTGATCTATAGTTTAGGCTCAACTACTCGAAATGTGAAAAAAATTCTGGACTCCAGTGTTGCCAGTTAATTAAGATGAAAATGGTCAAATGTCATTACGACTCCCACAAGAAATCTCCTTGTTTGGTTTTTTTATCAAAAATATTTTTCCTTCTACTTTTCATATTTTTGAATGGAAAGTCCAAAAAATTGTATGAACGAAGAAAAGAAAAACATAACATGGCAACACTTTCAATCAAGTTACACAACCGCCTCATACAAAGTAACCCCCTCAAGTGTTGCCAACCTACTAATTTTTTCCTTCAAAAAATGCCATTTTTCGTACATTTTACAAAATGGCCGCCACGGAGTCCGCCATCTTGTTGAAAAAAAAAATTATCCCCAAAATATCAAAATTGAGGACACTTTCAAGAGAAAACAAAAAGAATATTATAAAAAAGTTGAAAAACCACCCCGATGCGAGCCCACAAAGTCACCTCTAAAATTTCAAAACTTTAAAGAAAAATATTTCGGCGGCCATCTTGTTTTTTAATTTTTTTCTAATTTCATCGTATTAGTCGTCCCAAAGTTATTCGAAAATGACACCAATATTGGGTAAGTGCTCAAAGAAAAAAAAAAGTTGATTATCACCGAGCGGCCGCCATCTTGAATTTTCAAACGGTCGGATTTTTCCCATAGTGACCATAAGTAGTCAAGCAACTTTTTCATACATCATTATAACCCCCCACCAATACTTTCGGCTGGGCTACTCGAAATATGAAAAAACGGGAAAAAAAATTCTAGCTCTCAGTGTTGCCAGTTAATTTAGATGAAAATGGTCAAATGTCATTACGAAAACCACTTAAAATTTTTTGGTGAAATTTTTTGATTAAAAATGTTTCTCCTTCTACTTTTCATATTTTTGAATAGAAAGTTCACAAAAATGTATGAACGAAAAAAAAATCAACATACCCTGGCAATACTTCAGACCAAGTCCCACAACCGCCCCATACAAAGTGACACCCTCAAATGTTGCCAACCTAAAAATTTTTTCCTTCAAAAAATGCAATTTTTCGTACATTTTATAAAATGGCCGCCACTGGGTCCGCCATCTTGGCGAAAAAAAAAATATACCCCAAACGTCAAAATTGGGGATAGATGCAAGGCAATTAAGAAAAAAAATCGCAAAAAAGTCAAAACCCCAACGCAATCCGACCCCGCAAAGTAGCCTCGAAAATTGAAAAATTTTAAACCAAAATATCTCGGCGGCCATCTTGTTTTTTCAAATTTTTTCAAATTATTCGTAACTCTTTTCCCAACATTAGCCGAAAACGACACCAATCTCGGGTAGCTGCATAATAAAAAAAAAAGTTGGTCATTTCACCTCGGCCGCCATCTTGGATTTCCGAAAAGTCGGATTTTTCCCATAGATCCGGGGGTGAACAAAAAATTCCCCCATACATAGTATCTACCCCCCACCACTCCTTCTGGGAGATCAATTCGGGTTTTCGTAAAACGAAAAAAAAATTCCAACAGTCAGTGTTGCCAGTCAACATCGACAAAAATGGTCAAATGTCATTTTGACAACCACGACACGTTTGCATGTGTGAATTTTTGATTAAAAATATTGCTCCTTCTACTTTTCATGTTTTTGAATAGAAAGTCCAAAAAAATGTGTGAACGAAGATAAAAAAAATAAAACCTGGCAATACTTTGGGTCAAGTTACACAACCGCCCGGAACAACGGGACCCGCTCAAATGTTGCCAACCAGAAGAAAAATGCACCCAAAAAATATCGTTTTTCGTACATTTTTCAAAATGGCCGCCACCGCGTCCGCCATCTTGTCAAAAAAATAAATATCCCCAAAATATCAAAATCGAGGATATTTTCAAGACAACGCACAAAAAATATCGCCAAAAAGTTGAAAAACCACCCCGATGCGACCCCGCAAAGTCACCTCTAAAATGGCAAAAATTCAAACCAAAATAACTCGGCGGCCATCTTGTTTTTTCATTTTTTTCTCATTTTTTCGTAATTCCCTTCCTAAACTTTACGAAAACCTCCAAAAACATTGGGCAAAAGGCCATAAACAAAAAAGTTGACAATCGCCGCGCAGCCGCCATCTTGAAAATGGGAAATGTCAGATTTTTCCCGAGGTGTCGGGAGGAGATGGAGAACTTTCGCCATAGACAACAAAATCCCATCTCGCCTCCTTCTGGGAGATCAATTATATAGTTCACTCCCCGTAAGTCTAGGATTATATAATATAATACTGTATACAATTACATACGGAACCATACCCAAATTTTCCGATTCGAACTTAGCCACGATCTGACTTACCACCCAACCATGTATGAGACTTAATTCCGATGAAGAACAAAGATAGTCTCACATAATAGATTTTACATCATGTACCATTGATAATATAATTTATCTTCTTTCGTTTTGGATATGTTTTGTAGATACTCCTTATTAATGTTATAATATGTTTAACTGGTATAAAGTCATGTCGAAGAAGTGTTTAGATTTTACTGGGTAGTGTATTATAACATTAATCTCTATTACTTCGTGTACAGAGATCATGAAAAAATATTCTGGACAGAAGATATGCATATATCTATTTATATATATGTATATATCTATGTATGTATGATTTTATGTATTTATGTATGTATAAATATATGTTTTTTTGACAGTGTAATGTGTAGGATCTCTGCATAGTGCTTATTCATAGCAACGTGTTTAAATTTGATTTGTTGCACCTACCACAATTTTTCATCATCACCAGGGTTGACTGGTAGAAAATGCCACTTGGCATTAAGTCCGCCCATTGTAATTCAGTGTATGAATGCAATAAAGTTTAAATAAATAAATAAGATTTGCTTGGACATGAGTTTTTTTGAAGTGAAACTTCTTTAGAATCGTTGTGATTTCAAACCGGATGCAACGGAAAAAACGACAGGTAAGAGACACAAATACAAAAATGTGTAGGATGAAGCTAGGAAAGAATGAGACAGAAATATTCGTCAGTTAAAATAAATAAAAACGACATCGCGACAGTACAAATGCTAAGTTGTATTCATAGATGGCGCGAGGAATAAAATAGAAGATTCGTTTTATTGCTAGATAGATGGCGCTAGCTGCTCATTTTACTCTTCATATTATGTTAAGAGATGGCGTTAGTTACCACTGTTTTCTTTTTCTTATGTTCGTGGTTATCTTTTAAAAAGTGCTAAGTTGTAATCATAGATGGCGCGAGGAACAAGGTAGAAGGTTCGATTTATTGCTTTTTCATCTTATTATCTTGAAACCAAAATTCTCCCGGGACCACTCACGGTAGGGATTTGTTGAAGCGATGGCGTTGAGTGACTTTCGAAAAGTGTTTGTAACAAACCTACTTCGAATAAATACTTATTTCATTTCATGTCATATTTCATTTCATGTCATATTTCATTTCATTTCAATTTACAATAAAAATTATAAATTGAAATCAAATTAATATTTCAATTCACAAAATATACCGTCAATATTTATTTATAGTCAAATTTATAAAATTCACGAATTTCTACGAACAAGCTAGCTAAGGCCAAGTGCGCACGAGCGACCGTGCAACAATTACACGCCGGCCATTGTTCGTGATCATTCGGTTCGCCGACGTTGTAATTACACGCTTAGCTACGCGCAAATTGTTGCGCTGGCAAAGCTATGGAGTAGCTTGCTTCCTTTTTTGCAACTCTTGCGTCTATTTGGAAATGGTTCTTTTTTTAACACATAGCTTTAGAGTTTTGACGATTTTGTGCGGCTGCCTGGAGTTAACAACCTTAAATCCTATGGTGTAATTTAAAACTATATTGTGATTAAATAATAATTAAAAAATACATAACAATGTTTTTTCAATTTTGCTGAGTAGATAGATACGTTGGACAGAGGATAAAACTAAATTTTGAAGTAATTGTTGACTGCGTCTTAATGAATTAATTTATCATACCAAAATCCTACATATTTATAACTATTATTATCGTAAGATGTATTATAATAATTCTATAATTGTATGATAATTAATAACAAGTGTTAAACTTAGTATATTTTGAAATACTTGGAATATGTAAAGGAGTTTCCACATCATTACCACGTACACACCAACAGACTGAGTCACGTCTCGCGACAGCTCAATGAGGCGAGTCTGTTTTGGCCTAATTACGATCAAAGCGAACGAACTTTAAACGTGTGGGTTTTCGCAGTGTTTGTCAACTATTTGTCGCTTCAGTAAATGATATCGTGAGATTTTTTTCGTAAAAAGAAATGTATAGTATTATATTATCTTATTATCTACCTACATATGCAGGAAACATAATTAGTAAGAGAATATAAGTGCCATTTAGAAGAGAGAAAGAAGTTTTTAAAGCAAACAAAAATATCAGTAATAAGTATCTAATATTTTTTCAGTTGAGCTAGAAAATACATTGTCATCAGCTATAAGAGAAAGCTTGTAAGATGTGACTTACAAAACACAACCACAGTAAGCTAAATAAAAGCGCTTACACTCTTACCCCCGCAGTAAGTTTACACACATATGACACATCATATAATACCTATGACCCGAGTACAAATATTTATCTGTCACATAAATATATCTGCCCCGGCCGGGAATCGAACCCGGGATCCCTCGCTTCGCAGACAGTCGCTAGTAACTAGGATATAGGATCTAACTAAACGTCCTATACATCAGTATCAGTATACTCTATAAATATACATCATTGATACAAAAAACCGTGCCGTCAATGTATCAATAATGTATCAGCTCGAGATGGAAGTACCTGCACGTGTTCATTGTTATTCCGTCAACGTCGACACGGCTACCGTTTCACTTCATGCGTTAGTAATGACGGTTTCGGTCGACGTTAGTTATACCCTATGGACCAGTTGTTATTTCATTGTGATGTAATCGATGTAAGCTTCTGAAGAATTAGCAGTTTCGTCGTGTAAGGTAACTTAGAACTTAGGGAACATACCAAAACCACGTGCCTCATTTAGGGGGGTCTTCAAAACACCACGATTGGTCACAGCGGGGAGGGGGGGGTTTAGGTTTTTGTCACGTAGTCAATATTTTAGCAACCATTGCGCCACACATGTCGTCAAATATAAGCAAAATTATTATTTTTTAACTCTGTTTTTGCAAAAAAGTATTGAAAACCGTATTTATCAATTACCACGTGAAAACTAGGGGGGAGGGGGGGTCTTCTCATATACTACGGATGGTCACGAAGGGGGGGGAGGGGGGTAAAAAGTTGGAAAAAATGGGTTACGTGGTTTTGGTATGTTCCCTTAGAAGCAATTAGATAGGTGTGGTGGACTTATCTACCTGTATATTTATGTCAAGACTAATATTGTTATATCCCCTATTAAGCAAACAAAATAATTATTTTACATGATTTTAACACAGACTTAAAAAAGGAATAAGACGGATTGTCAGCAACAAATTCACTGAAGCACCTATAGTAATACCAACTCCTCTATTCGTACAAGTATCACACGCACACATTGATACTATGCTGTTATTAATCGGCCGCCATTACCGCGTCGGATCGCACTAAAATTACGCACACATGGTAAGCGGGCGGCGTCACTCTCGATAAGACAAGGTGACGTCTGGTTCTTTTTTTATGTTTGTGGATTTTAAACTTAACTTATCGTAGACTGAACACATTTTACTATGATACGTGTACTCACAATATTTATTTTGTACGCCGTATTTCGACCTAGGTGCATGTGGTCACGGCTGAAATAACTAATTTATTTTAATTCGAAATTAATAAACCCTCTCTACTCCATATTGCAAGGGAAGTTAATCTTAATACAATTTTTTACATGACATTAAATGATAAATTGGTGTCTAATTAATAGTTACGGAAGAAAAACAACTGAAATAGCGACATTAAAAATAATCTTTAATATTTACCCAGTAATCCCATGATACTTAAGTGATAAGTTATAGAAATAAAAAAATCCATTCCTTAATTTGCACCTCTGTACCATACATATCGAATTTACATTCATAAATATTTTCACAACTTGGAATTTACAAAACCATAAACTTATTACTAACACAGCTATACTATTATAGACACCATAAAGATAGCAAGTAGTTCATTAGCACCATCGACCATCGATCAACGGGGTTACCTGCTTATTACCATAACTTTATCTAATCTGCATTTTATTGCATGTTATAAAAGATAGGTTCAAAGTTTAAATATTTTACACCCAAACTGTATTATGCGATGACCCCACACCCACTCTGATAATGTCGTAAAAACATAAGATAAATCATACTTATTATAACGTTGTAACTTTTACTGACTGACAGACGACGTAACCTGTGGAGTAAGAGGCATGAAAGTTTGTATACAATGTATTTATTGTAGTGCAGCACTACGAAGTGATTTTAATATTACTAGGCTTGAAATAGGGGATGGAATATGAGTAAAAAATAAATCGTGAACATCGCGATCTCTATCTCGCATACCGAGAAAAAAAATTCGACTGCAAAATTACGGATTACTCAAAAAACACTTATCAGATTAGTGGTACCACATGACAAGCACCAGCTTTCGATTAAAAAAAATCATCTAGTTAAATCGATTCACCCAGTCGAAAGTTCTGAGGTAACAAACATAAAAAATTACAATCGAATTGGGAACCTCCTCCTTTTTTGAAGTTGGTTAAAAAAATATTTTGAGTGTCGTCTAAATTAAGCAGGGAGGTACATACATTAGGTACTTTTTGATATAAATACCCGACAAAGAAGGATGCATCTGATGGTAAGTGCTCATTTGCATTTCATACATGGACCTTAGTAACACCAAAGACATCATTTAATGCGTTGCAAGTTTAAAATACGCGGAGTTCCTTTTATTATTTATGGCTCTCTGACACTACTAAACATTTTAAAGGACAATTAAATTAATTTTAAAACACATAAAACAAACACTAATGTGTAGTTAATCTCAAATTATGAAATTTAATGAATTATGAAATATAATTAATTTATGAAATTTAATTGGCGTTTAATAATAAATTATTTCATAATGCTCATAACTTAAGAATGAAATATAATAACAACTAACCCTAACCATTGAACGATTAAGGATTACGAAAACAGATAAGAAATATAATGAAATTAAAAATTTTTAGTTAAAGGTCAACGAATTATACATTATTTTGCAATATTAATGCATGCAATTCATTAACACAATTCACTACAGGAAACTTTTCCGGTATATAAGTAATGTTGTATTGTATATCTGATATCTAATCATAGATGTGTCTGTCCATCCGCTTTCCTACATGACATCATGCATAATGCATGCATTGCAATAGCTGACTAGAAATAGGTGCAGTTATAAATTGTAATAATGGTTTTAAACTTATATCATAGCGGACACTTTTAAATGCAAACGGGTACTCAAAAGTTTTGTATTTTATACCTATTCATCCCTATTTATTTATCTATTTTTGTTTTTTTACCTATTTTATTATATTTATGCATTAATACTACTATTACTATTTATATTACTATTACTATTTATGCATTAATATTACTTTCTCAATAAAGGGTTCTGTCAATTTTGTAGTGAATGGCGCTGTGTCATAAGAATTTGCGGTCAATTCGGATCAAAAGGATTGGGGTATAAAAGGGTAAGGGTCGTATGAGACGGATCTATATCCGTTTTATAAGGTATAAAGTAAGGTATAAAGTGTGCTTGTAACTTTTTGATTTAGAACATGAATGAAAGCGTTGAGTTTTCATCGAATTTTACAATGTTTTTGGAAGGTTATTTTCAGTTGGTAAATGATAATATACATCAAAGGGTTATAACAAGTGGCCAGCAATATCCGGTTGCCTGCGTTCCAATTTCCTGATTTTCATCCAATTAATAATGAATTGATAGTAAGGCGAAGAGTAGCCAGCCTCGCGGTTTTCTACGGCACATTTCAGAGAGTGTGCACAGGAATATCTTTCAATAATTCCCCCATCTCCGTTTCTCCATCGAACGACATGACACACGGCGAGTATCCTTTTGTTGTGAACATTGCGCTAGTAAGGACTACGTGGTTTGCCTCGTCATTCGTTATACGCACCGTGAACGATTGGAATAACTTACCTGCGTCGGCGTTCCTGCCTGCTTATGACGTGGATGTCTTCAAGAAAAGAGTGAATAGGCTTTTACTAAGTTAATGTACTCATCACCTTGGACCACATCTCCACTTATCATCAGGTGGGATTATGGTCAAGCATTAACTTATCTTTGTAAAAAAAAACTATAATATTCAGCGCTTATTTTGATTTTATGTTAATTATGATAAAATCTTGATAATTTGATATAGATATAATAATAAAAATATGATAAATTGATCAACCCCATATCAAAAAGTACACTGTAATGAAATTCAAAGTAAGGAGCCTCGTCCACGTGAGACCGTAACTTAATTATCTGTCAATCTAACTATATTCTGCACGTAAGTAACAGTTATGTTCTCTAGCGATATAGTGATATGTGAGATTTTATTATGTAGCTAATAGACATTACAGTAATATACAAATTATAATATGTAAAGGAGAAGTGGGTGGTTCGGAAAATGATAACACAGTGGGCGTTTACATCATTTTAGTCCGCGACTAATTAACACTAGTTTTATACTCGTTACAAATCTAATACGCGATTACCGCTGGTACACACGACTCTTAACAAATTATTATGTGACTCGAATAAGATAACCAATCACTATGGAACGCGGTAAAGTCGAACAGCGCGGTACGGCATTTAGGATAACTTACAATTATTCACACGTTGCGTTCCGCTCAGCTCAGAGGCTGTCTCCTCAAAAGTGCCTGTTGGTGGCTGGCAAGTCTATCTCTCCTCGGATATCCCCTCCACCGCCGCTACCGTGTGGACTCAAATGGCAACAGACAATTTGCATAGTGATGCCATCATCAACTTCCACCCGAATACACCCAAGCTTATTCCAGTTTGACGTTTCATTTTATGATTTCAGACATATAGATAATAGCTTGTTACCAAATATTACGTTTTATTCCAATATTCTAATAACAAGTGAACATGCAGTGGATCAAAAAGTGAATTTTTTATAGCTTTCTTCGCTAGATTCTGCAACATCAGAAACTCTAAATACTTCAGCCTAAATAGAATTTTGAATATAATAAATTAAACCGCCCTTTAAATTGCTTTCTGCCACTCTGAACATCTTTATTGTGATAAAAATCTCGACTTTTCTTGCTTTATCGTGGACGAGGTCCTTAACATAGATGCTTTCAGCATATTTCAGCCTGGTTTAATTTATCAGAGGGCCGATCAAAGAGGTTGATTTTATCACAAAAGCTTTTATATTTTGTTTTAATGGATCTCCTAACTGAATCCTGTATGGAATGCTCGAAGGTAATTGCTTCTAAAATAGGTTCATTCATATATGTTGAAGTGTGGTAAAAACGGGCCAAGTTTGAATTGCAATCAGTTAAGAAATGTATTGTAAATGAAAGGATTTTTTTTATTTTAGTATAAAATTAAAGGCCTAATATATTTAAGCACTAGTGGATATACGGCGTGTTCTACCACGCTAAAAAAATTGTATGGATAAAGTTGAAAATCTAAAAATGTGTCTAATGCATTGTTTTAGTGGTCTCAAACCATCTTCTCATGTTTGCCTTTCAAATGAAACCAGTTTGGACTACATCAGTTGGATAATTTCAGAGTCTATAATTCGTACAATTTTTTTTTTGAGTTTTATAGTAGGTTTTTTTTTTAGGTGGCGCAAAAGTTTTTTTTTTAGGTGGCGCAAAAGTTGTCTCCCGATGTTCTTTGACTGTAATTTTTTTGATAAATGAAAAACTTTAATTTTGCTAATTGATTTAGTTGATTTGATTTTTAGTTCTTTAAGTATAATAAAAAAAATATATCAGCCAAGTGGCCGCCGCCAGAATTATTGATGACCATACGGGCCAGATTTATGGCATTTTCCATCACTCTTGCCAAAACCTCCGGCGATAAGTTTCCGCATTTATGACCGATATTTTCCTGTATAAGACTAGTGGATACCCAGCATGTTCCACTACTCTAAAAAAAATTCTGATGACAATGACAGATCATTGTTGACAGTCTGTATTATGCGCCACATTCACATTTATATTCAAATTTTTGTATGGGAAAAGTGGAAAATAGACTATGTCAATGGACCGAATGTGCCTAATGCATTAGTGGTCTCACCTTTCAAATGAAAACATTTTGAGGCATATCGGTTGGATGGTTTCAGAGCCTCTATAATCGACATCCGACAATTATTTTTGTGTTTTATATACATAGAAGATAGATACCTAATATAGATAGATCTGTTCTATGGATCCCTATAAAACCTTCTATCCCTTATTTCACCCATTAAAGAGTTTCTAAGAATCCATTCTTAGTTGACATTGAAATCTTCATGTTCATAATCTCTAGTAATTTTTGAGATTTCTTGTTTAGTCAGATTGATAGTGTAAGTATTCTCCTACCCACTCCTACCCTTAAACTGTTTAACTACCAATTTTGTTGTAATTAGGCATCGGACCCTTTCTATTATACAAAGCGTAATTACCCCCTTGAAGGTACCGAGCCAGTTCTAAATAGAACCAGCGTTTAAGGAAACCGCAAGCACTATATTATTACGAGTAAGTTGTTACAAAACAGAATGCTTGACTAGCCAATGTGTAGGTACTATGAGAGCGAAATGCGATCAGCGAGTTTCTTTATTTTTACTAGCGCTCTGTCTGCGGCTCTTCCCGCGTTTTCTGAGATAGTAAGTACCCCATATGGTTATGGTTATGGTGATGGGCTCCAATTTCCGCACTTAGCCTCTAAGTCGGGCCATTGTGCGTAAATGTGTGTGCCGGCTAGTTATCCACCAGCCTAGCTCCGTCCAGAAGCGCAGGATCCTCCTGGTTTCTCCACAGGCTTCGCGGAACGACCTTGGGGTGCCGAGGATTTCAGCCCGTTGGGTGGCTACTCCCCCGCATTCCAGGATTACGTGAGGGGCTGTTTCGTGAGCCGACAGGCATGCCCTGCACATGGGACTGTCGGTCATACCTAGAAAATAATAAATGTTTGTTAAGTGGGCAGTGTCCAGTGATATTACCTACGATTATTTATTCGTAGGTCTTTCCTGTCAAGTGACAGTAACTAAGTAACCGTCTCGTCAGTCGTGCATCTGGGCAGGGCCCCATATGATATTCCAGATCATGTTCTATCTATGTATGTACTAAATTTAATGGAAATCTGTTCAGTAGCTTTTATAACAGTAGTTTTTAGTTTTTAATAACAAAGATCACGTACAATATACATGCATCCTTACAAACTTTTAACATTTATGATATTAGTAATATAGGATACAGTACGATTACATAATACATTGCACCTTATGATTCTTCAGAAAACGCGTATAAAGCTCTACTTCAGAGTTGGTAAAGCATTGGTGACTTCTCTGGTGAATTACTGTAATAAATAAAACATTGTATTTTATTTAAATGAGTTCACAAATAATAATATGTAATGTCGATAAAATAATGTCTAAACGTTTCTTCGAGTGTGACTTAATTGAGGCGACTAAGGCATTCCAGAGAAGCGTCTGGGATAGTAGTATCTACCATAGCCTTCAAAATCGAAATCTGTTAAGCGTTACTCGTTCAAACTGCAACAAGTCCCTAAAACCATAACGCAATAGCTCGTGACCCCTCAAATGTGACGCCCACAGTCTATTGTGTATGAAACAAAGGCTCCCATAGGCCAGCTCTGGGATACCCTCATTAATTCATCATTAAACAGCTTCAGCTTTCAACACTTCCTCTGCGTGCTGTCGTCACATAATGATGATCATTAGCTTATATCATTGTAATGAGTCGTCATTGCGTTTAACTAGCTGGATAGGACTGCTCTGTCAATTTGCGTACACTTATGCGTTCACAATTTGCGATAGACATGGGCGGTATAAACTATAAACAGTTTCAATAACTATTTATTGGCATAATACCACAAATATGGTATCAGGTGCCACAATAACTGTTTATTGAGAGAAATCATTTATTTGTGATATAATATATTTATTATATTTTAAATGCAACGGGATATCGCTTTTATTCCTATTGCAATAAAGTGCGCTACTAAGCATTCATTTAATCAGTTACTCCGTGTACCGACATCACCGAGAATAAGAGTATACCGATGATAACGTAAAACTGATATACCGAGCAAATATTTCAATACATAGTTATTAAAATTAACAGTTTTAAAACTCTTTATCCTTAATACCAACATAACCGAGAATACCTAATACCGATGATACCGGATAAACCGAGTAAACATTTCAATAAATAGTTATTAAAATAAACAGTTTTAAAACCCTTAATCGGCGACAATAAAATAGTTATGATATTACGAAAACGCGTACCGACCCATATCTAATTTGCGATACTTACTGTATTATATTGAGTAAGAAACATGGATATGACCCATTACTGAGCACGGGTCTCCATTACGCTGCATCAGTGCGGATTGGTGGAGAGGTTAGTGACAAATCCAAGTGTCGGAAGTGTTCATGCCACCCGAGGACGTCCATCATGACTTAACGACAGTTATTTGACGATAGCAACCGGAACCGACGGCTTTATGTGCCCTCCGAAGCACGGATACGGTTAAGATTTTTTTTTGCTACTAGCGATCATCCATCCAACTACTGATCACGCCTGATGTTGCTTAACTTTTTCGAACACAGGATCGATACAAGCCATAAAATATAACCCATTATCAAGGCACGGGTTTCTCCTCTTAAGAAGGCCTGACGAGAAAAAGTTTTTATGAACAGTTCACGCACTTAGGAATCTTAGCTGGTATACATATAGTTCATAAAGAAGAAATTCAGAAAGCTACATTTTATACAACACCGTCAAAAAAGTAATAGTGTCGAGGTGAAATAGCCCTTTGAACTAACAATTTAAGATTGAATTTCGATCGCAGAGCAGTAGACACTAGGATGTGCATTAATAAGGAAGCTAGCTGCATTGGATATTCTAATCCTACAATTCACTTCATACCGAGACCTTACGTCAGTCCTCCGACATCCTCATTTCCTATCTCATCACGAAATCCCATAAATCCTTTCAGAGCGGCTTCTGTTGAACTGACAGGTCATTGCACGACCTCGTCGCCCACGCGATTGCTATAAACTACGAGTA
Organism: Thymelicus lineola; assembly: GCA_963932265.1. NCBI lineage: Eukaryota > Metazoa > Arthropoda > Insecta > Lepidoptera > Hesperiidae > Thymelicus > Thymelicus lineola. The sequence goes on along the minus strand of OZ010701.1, from coordinate 3,208,710 downwards.
ACTGCCCTCTCTTTGCGTTGGTTTTCGTATACATCCCAAATTTTTGATTTTAATAAAATATGTAAGTAGTATAAATTTAAAAATTAAAAAAACGCCTGCTGTCAAAAAACCTATCATGCTAAACCTTTGGTTGGTGAGCTGTCCATATTGCATTATTCGATTTTTTTTGATACTTCAAACAATGGCATCTCACAGTCACCTTATTTCACTTATCTAAGAACACTTGGGTTGGTTTATTGAGACAAATCTAATGATATCTTGATTATATAAATCCGTTCAGCGGCTTGGAAGATACGAGATAATAATGAATATTACGACCCGTGTGGCGCAATGGTTACCATGCCGGATCGCCGCGCCAAGGGTCCTGGGTTCGATTCCCAGCGAGGCAGAAATTTGAATAATGAGTTTGAATTTCTGTTCTCGGTCTGGGTGTTATTGTCCTTGTCTTGTGTGTTGTCCATGGCACCTACGACACAGGGAATCCTAGTGTGGGGCTATGAGTGTGAAGCGTTATTTATTTATTTATTTATTTATTACATGCATACATACAAACATACACATAATTATACAAGATGCCCATGTTACTCAGAAATCAGAAGATCATCCTACTAGTGAAAGAATTTTTGAAATCGGTCCAGTAGTTTTTGAGTTTATCAATTACAAACAAAATTTAAACTTTCCTCTTTATAATATTAACTATTTAATGTTACTTATTGTTACTATTAAAGCAGTGATAGCCTAGTGGTTAGAACGTTGGTCTCCCGAACGCGGGGGCCCGGGTTCAAATCCTGGCACGCACCTCTAATTTTCAAATATTATGTGCTTATTACAAGTTAATTCTCACTTGCTTCGGTGAAGGAAAACATCGTGAGGAAACCTGCACACCTGATAGTTCTCCATAATGTTCTCAAAGGTGTGTGAAGTCTACCAATCCGCACTTGGCCAGCGTGGTAGACTATGGTCTGTACCCCTCACATTGTGAGAGGAGACTCCGAGCCCAGCAGTGGAACAATTATGGGTTGTTGTTTTTTGCTTTTTTTATTGTTACTATTTGCAATTCTATGATTATTTTTACTAGTTTCTTTTAATAAAATTATAATAATCAATAATTTTGGTAAATCATTTTACTACTACATAGAGAAGTATGCCATATATTTAATTGCGAGAAAACAATTTTTGTCTTGTAATGAACTTGTAATTGATTAAAGTCAGGTAGATACACAAATAGCTTCTTTGCTTTTATAAAAACACTTTTCAATGAACTGAAATGAAAATTCGATTTCAGAGTGAAATCGTTAATGAATGCAAGCAGTACCTACTCGTACAACTAAGCAAACAAGTTGATGCATTCGAAAACAAAGCGAACCAAGTATTTGACCTCCATTCATCGCTGAACGTTGGAAGCATAATTATCACAATGTAGATTGAGGAGACGGCCCTCTTATAGTTTGATTGCGTTGTGTTGCGTAACTGAAGCGTCATGGACGTGCTTCACATATGGTTAAAAGCGAGTAACTAGTGAAATGTTGGGTGAAGTGGATGGAAGCTGAGTTGATTGCTAGTTGTACGATGCGATATCAATTGTTTATTAAAATAATTATTCATCAAATGTGTTTCTTCGACATATCAGTATAGACAGTATTATATGTATAAGTGTTGGCACTCAATGTCTTTAGTTAAATATAGTTTTTTCTTTTGTAACATATATAACTGTACATGACTGTCTGTGTCCAAAATAAAATAAAATAAATAAAATAAATAAAATAAATAAATAAATAAATATCCAAAAAAAATCGTAGTTAATTTTAGAGCTGAGATTTTACTTGCACTTCCCTTGTTATCAGTTGCAAGTCATCATCGATGTGTATGGCCATTTCTTTTTGTTATTATCTTATCTTCACTTACCTCACAAACGTAGGAAACTTGAGGCTCATGACAATTGATGATAAATTTCACCGCTAGAAACATATTATATAGTTGTTTATTGAAACGCAAAAATGCATTCACAACTAATTCCTTATTCTTCACCATATGAACAGGTTGCATAAAAGTAAGATAATATTTTTTATTGTCATATTATACAATAATAATTCAACGTCAACTATCCAATATAATTAATTAAAAGACAATTCAGACGACTCAATAATAATTACTTAAACAGATAACTTAACGAGAATATTTTTCATCGCTTATCGCTGACGATGGAACCTAAATCTTGTACTTTTATCGCTGCGATCTCTCTGCGTGCATCCGACGGAAAATCTTTGAGCTATTTTTACCGTTTGTCTTATATGCATTATGATTGCTTCATATCGTAATTGAACTGAATCTTGTGAAATATTTGTTTTAAAGCTTATGAGCCGAACAATATCAGACGTTTCTCGTTTGAGATGATAGTAATTTTTCTTTAGTGAGTGGCTTATCCAATCTTCTAGTAAACAGTAAATGGACTTTTATCAAGTTTATGCTCTTAATCTTCAAAACTACATCACTTCTTTCCACGATTAATTTACAAAAACGAAAGGTGTTCAAACAAGTTTTTAGATCATCAGAATGCGAGCAATGGGATTTCTGGTTTCATTAGGAAGGTTGAGGTGAGTATCTTATAGGACACATTTTTTTTGATCTCCGGTCGAATGTAATTGTATTTATTTATTATTTATTTATTTATTTATGTACACACAGTGGATATACAATGAGGACACAACATATAGGTAATTATGTACAAAGGCACTGCTTATTTCTTAAGAAATTTCTTCCAGCAGACCTACGACTGGAGAAATAATTGTAATGTCTCATTTAATGATTCTAATATCTATGTCTCAGAGAACCTCAATATGGGATCTTTTAACCACCTTTTAACGGAGTGTTTACAAGCATTTATTAACTTATCAAGGACTTTGTAAAATGACCAAGTTCTTTTAACATTTTCATTCTAAAAGCCGGGTAACAACTAAAACCCTTTAAAGTTTATTGCTCTTTTACTATTAAGAGTAAGAAACAAAATGATGTTTGTCCAAAAGGTTATTTGTACTTCATGCCTACGAAGCAGCGGTTTACGAGCTCTGTCAATACAGTTTTATAGCTTTATAGTCCTTAAATACAGACGATCATAGCTGACCTACTGTGGACTAATTGTTGAATATTATATGGCATACGATGATGAGGAGTTATAGCCTTGTTAATTATCCCACACAGTAGTACTTTGGTTAGAATCCTGCACTGAAAAACGCGATCTCAGGTCTTACATATAATTTCAACTCCTTTCTTATGCGTGATCCTTGTCTCTCTTGTCGATTTTCTGAAGGAGGAGGTGTGGCCGAAGGGGGTCGTCTTCAGAAAATTCAGCGGACGTCGGCGACCATCGGGAGTCAATTGATAATTATACACGTTAGTCTGTAAGGTATTTATGCTATGGGCCTCGTTGCTCGAAATGAATATATGTATAAGATATTATTGGTGTTTAACTCTTTTAGAATCGATTTTCATATTTAAGCTCGGGGTATGAAAATTTATAAGGAGTAAATCAAACTTTCTCCGGTACGTTCCTTGTTACGTTATGCGTTATGTACGACGTTGTTTGTAATTCGTAACACAGATTTGTGTTAATAAAAACGTCACATTAAATTATAGAATTAACATACTAAATACGAGTATAAATAAATGTATCAAGCATGCTTCCAATAATATAAAAAATGCGTTCATTTACCCCCATTTACCTACTAATCTAAGTATATAAAATATTTTATAATCGTTCGTAAGCAGTAAACTCTAGTCGTGCGTCGGAACTGACACTTTTCGGATTTGACATATTTCAGTATCTCAAACCGAAACACAGAGCTCATAATATCGATTTCTGAATACGGGCCTCAGTCTCAAAGTTGAGTATTAAAATTTCACCAAAAAATCACCGACTTCAACAAGAAACGTACCGCCGTACGACGACCACCGACGATCGCCATAATAATTTAATATGTATTCGAAAGCCTTTAAAAAATTAAACATTCACGACATTTAGGGCTTCAAACCACCCGCATGGTAGAATTAATTCCTATTCGATAAACGTAACAAACAGCATTGAAAACATAAAAACAACATGAAACAAATAGTAAATAGTGATACTGGCGCCTCTATACGGAGTTTACATACAAATTAGACAACATGAACAGAATATAACCAATCACAACCTTCGGATCCGAATCAGATTAATTTAAATACTCCATTCGAGACCGGGTTTTCAATGAACGAAACTGATGGTCGATTGTCACTTGTTTTTATTTGTTACTAGTGACACTGAACAATGGTTTCAACCCAATAATGACCCCGTTCGTGCCCTCTTGAGGAGGTCTAGGGCATATTATAACACGCTGCTCCAGTGTGGATGGAGATAATAGGTAGGTACCATGAAATTTAAAAGCAAAATTAATTATTTTTGTTAATACCTATAATAAAAAAGTAGTAAAAAAAAGTAGTAAAAGTTTAAATGGGATATTTTTAAGACATAGGTAGGTACATCAACAACAAAGTATCAGGAATAATTAACAAATATCAATTTATTTGTGAGATGAAAATCGAACTCGGAACCTTTTGTTCGACTTGTTACGTCAGTATTGCAATCATGTCCATAAATTACTTCATAATCATAATCATTTATTGCTAGAACATAGTACATGCATAAATCTTCAATCGGTCATTAGGTAAGATATAAATTACGAAAACTAAATATTTTGTTAGTCAAGTTTTAGAGGTCAGAATAAAAATAAAGAAGCAACACTGGCAACCCACAATGCATATCTGGCTACTTGACCTTTCGTTATCAAAATGGTTAGACAATAAAACAAAACACCCTTTTCTATTAAGGTCAACTCGTCGAAGACCGGCATACTTCATTAAAAATGTAATTCATTAGGCAAATTTTGCCATTTCTATAACATTTTAGGCAAATTTTATTGAATTAGGTAATCAAATATTTAGTTGACCATTAAAAAAAACTCTAAAAATTACTTTAAGGTTATCGATTAATGAAATAAAAATTAATTTTGAAAATATGGTGAAATAGACGGACTTTACTACCACGTCAGGTAAGACCGTCTTGTGGAAAAAAAACCTACAAATAGTCGGTTTACGTGAATATAGACATTGTATACGCGTATGTATTTCAACGCCATTTAAATGTGTGCTATCGTTTTTCATATTAAACGCTCTAATCGTCATAAATCGCAAAAAAATACGTATGTCGGGTAAGTCCGGTATAGATCGAAACTCAGGGGTAAAAAACAATTAAATCAAATTAAAAAATCGTTTTTTTTTTGTATATCAGTTTTATTAAAAGGAATCGCCTTCTTTAGATCTACCATTTAAGAGATCAAAAACCAACTTACTTAATCGAAGTAGGTACTAAAATACACCTTCTTCTATATTCATATTATAATTGTTTTTTTTTCAGCGCTAGTGCTAATAAATTCGTCGAAAGTATAAAGTAGAATATTATAATAGCATAAATGTATGAGTCAAAGAAAAATAATAAAATAACACGGCAATTGAAATGAAATATTGATTATCGATTTTAAGAGTAGACCTTAAGAGGTTTTAAGAGAGACTCACTACGCAGGAAGCTTAAATATACGAATCATATGTATAAGGATTAATTTTATAAAATTTGCTTAGGCGTAAAAGGTTTATTACATCTGGAAACGACGAAGACCGGCACATGCCGATCTTTCCCTCCAAGAACTAGACGGACTTCTCCACTATTGCAATTTGAGGATTGGTTTTTTTCACTAGATGTAACTTCGTAAAAAATATGTTTTATTCTATTCTAATATAATATTTAGATAATGATATTGATAATTAATTAAATTAGCTACACAAACCTTGATAAATATGATGAAAAACCACTTAAAATATTTTTTTGCCAAAGTGTTGCTAGGTCGTGTTGCAAGTTGATAGCCCGACTAAATTTTATACGTATTTTTTTCTCTTTGTGTTATAAATAGCGCCATCTATGTCAATTTATTGAAACTAAAACAGTTTAAAGTGTTTGTACGCTGGGTTGTATTTGCTGTAGTTATTCAGAATTCGTTGTATTTCGTACTGTACGGTCCTACCCTCCAGACGGTCTTCGCCGAGTTGACCTTATCACTAAAAATCTGTCAAATTTCAACCTTATCGTCACGTATTACGGAGCTTTATATCACGAACAAGAACAGTCAAACGATTATTTGCCTTCCAAGCAATAAGACCTATGTGGTTTAAAAAACTATTTTTTTTCGAATATCAATCCTATGCCAATAGGTTAAGGACCAAGATGTTATTAACCAGCGCACGATGGTCACTGTAACCTAATTTAAGCGTGGCCGGCTTTGAAGAGGCCTCCTTTGATGTGTTCTAGAATAGGGTTTCCTCTAAACTGTACGCGTAGTTGGAAAAGTGTTTAAAGATGTGACTTTTTAGTTTGAACTAACCTAAGGACCTTTTACGGTGTTACAAAAATGTGTACGAGGGAATGAGTTTTGTACACAACTGTAATTGTACTCGTTGTTTTTTTAGAACAAAAGCTAGTAGTTTACCAAAGGGCACTCACGGCTAGGTTCGTTTGAAATAGAACCAATTATGATATGACGCAGCTAGTAATATCTTGTGTATGATTTAGCTCTAATTCTGCAGGCTCGAAGTAGGCAAACTATGCTAAGTAATGGAATTAGCATAGTTTATAATAGAGTATTTTTTTCTTCACACTGGAGAGGCAGCAATGTGTTGGTATGAGTTTCAGTAACTTGTTGAAAAATAGCAGAGCGTTTTTATGGGTAGAAATCAGGTTGCATGATATTTATAGTTGGGACTCTAGGACCTGTAAGTATTAATATTCTAAATCGATGTTTGTGATTCGGTGTGAGATGCTAAAATATATCAAATATATGTAAAATTAATATGTATTTCGACGCTTGAAAGGAAAAATTGACTGAGCGACATTGAGCTAACTTTACAGGAGAGCAATTTAAAGTTGGAATGTTTACAAAAAAGTCGTATATTTTTTTGTAATCCTCCTACCAACGTTATTCTTACTGTTTTGGAATCCTTATTTTATCATCTATATACAACAACTTTTCTAAAAATTCGACTTTAAACTGCTCTCCTGTAAAGTTAGCTCAATGTCGCTAAGTCAATTTTCGTCCTTTAGACATACGTCATATGTCATACGTTAACATCATGTAATTCAATAGGTATCGATCGTGTAAGAAACATAAAATTAACAACTTTTATTCCCCAGTGTACAAGTACGGTGGTTTATTATCAGCTTCCGTTGTGAGATTACATCCACGATCTACGTGCGATCGGCTAATGAAATACCAGCCGTAAATAATGAATAACCAACTTATTATGTGTTCCGGTTGCAACCACCTCAAAGATGAATCGGGCGTGAGGCCGAAGTATGGTTGTATGCAGTATGCGTGGTGTAAAAATGGTACCTATTTATTTATTTAAAACTTTATGCCCCATACATACATAAGTAGGTACAGATGATAAAGGCGGACTTATTGCTAAAAGCATTCTCTCCACCTTCAGGCAATATGGACACAACGATGGTGACATGAGTAAATATAAAAAGAATTAAAAAACACTGGATATTGCATGCAATAATAGATACATATAAAATATAATATAATATAAAATATTATAGAAATAATGTAAATAACATCTAGGTAATAAATAATATACATATATATATACATATAAATATATACAAATGCGAATAATATACCACCTATCTATTATTACTGTACATTACTAGTTCCCAGAGTGGTCCAGGTGGACTCTCAGGCATCCACGGGAGACTCTTCGGGTCTACGTTAGCGTTTTTTTTTGGAAATAACTAATTGGTTAATTAATTAACCAATCAATTCTCACTTTTTTTCGAAAACTATTCGTGGTTGGAATTCTGCCGCAACGCTCCATAGTTAGATCGAATCTTGGCGATTTTTGTCGAGTTTTAGGAATATGGTAGAAATGTATCTTCAGGGGGTTCACCGGAACCAGTTAAATTATGAAAGTGGTCCATGAGAAAATACTAAAATAAATAAAATACTTAAATAATATTTATTTGGGAACCTCTGCTGTACACTAAGTATATAAAATATCATAAGCGTACAATATTTTTCTGGTGTAACTGCAGACTGAAAATTATACTCTTTGTTTAGAAAAATACAATACTTATTGTTACACGAAAAAACATACTCCTAAGAGGCAAGACAAAAATGCGTATTAAGTTTAAAAGAAAAAGTGTGCGACTAAAACAAATAGAAACATTTTCAGTGGATACATTACGCTTAGGCAATATCTGTTAGCCAGGACTGCTTACTCTAAAAATATTAAACTCCTACTTTTGGAATAATAATTATTTTTACCCATTCCTTACAAAATTCTATCACCTATTTTTACCCTGAAGGGTAATAAATTTCCAAAAGTTCGTTCTTAACTGACGTCTCCTATTCAAAAACTATCTCCTTGCAAAATTTCATCTTCATAGTTTTTTATATTTCGCGTTTAGTCAATGTACATCCTTATTATTATGAGTGTGAAAGCGTTTATTTTATCTTACTTTCTCGTATTTATATTTCTTTCGTCTTTTTACATAAAATATAGACCTTACCTTTTACTAATTCAATTATAAAATACATACATGGGCACTATCATACCCAACCTGCATTGATAATGAATTCTTATTAAATTAGTGTTCGACATTCAAACGTTGCGTCGGGCGATAATTACTGAGTATCGAACGCTTCCATAATTGACACCTTCCTGTTTGGTGTAAGTTAAAGCGATAAGCGGAGAAGTATTCAGCTTTCTCTAAAAAACTGAAATTCCTTAATAAATTCCAATTCAAATTAACATTAATTTCTAACTTCCGAACGCGGGATCATACCGAGTTCCCTGCGACATTAACTTTACTACACTCTCTAGTTTTAAAAAAACGTATCTATAGCACCTTTAGCTATAAATAAATAGAAAGCTCCCATCCCGATATAATCTTGTAACCAAAACGTCAGCTGTCATCGCGTAACGCGATACGCGCGATAAATCTAACTAACAACTGACCGTCTAACGAATACCGCACGTATGGCGGCAACCATAGCCAACCAAACGATGGTTATCGTGCAACCGACGTGTTGTAATTAGGGACTGGATCTTCCGATGGTTTTATCGATAAACCCCAAAGCTCCTGTAAGGTTATGTTTCCCTAGTATTTTAAATAGCCGACAAAGAGATTATCCATCTGGTAAGTGAACTGTCGCTATGGATATCAGTAAAAAAAAAATAATGTTTCTTTCTTTCTTTCTTTCTAACACCAAAGACATCATGCATCAGCCAAAAAAGAAGTATTATTTATTGGTTTCCCAACAACCAAAACACGTAAGAAACGGTTGATTCTAGGAGGTTTTTAAAAATTCAACAAGGTAAAATCTCCACATGAAACAACCATCTAAACAAAGTAGTCGGTATCGAAGGGATCGTATTGATCCCGGCTGTAAAAGAAGTACTGAGTGTCATTATGCCGCACTTTATTCAGAATCGTTCAAAAGACGTGAACGTCTTTAAGATGAATGAAGCTGCTTACTTGAAGTTATACATTTTCGGAATTAACATTATATAACAAAAATCAGTAACAAAGTTTTGTAACGCCATTTTGATACCCCGTTCCATAAACAGAATAATTTGTTAATAAAAACCTTATAAAACTGTTAAAGATCAGAACCATACATCACAAGATGCACCTCCTCACACCGAAAACCTTCAAATTCATAACCTGAATGCGGAACAATAAAACAAAGTGAAGATTATCTTAAACGAATGCACTGAACAACTGATGGCAGATAGCGTAATTTAAGGACGTGCTTTTAATGTACACGACACGACTTGCGATGCGATTGGTTTTATTACAATTAGGACTTATTGTTGTCGTTTTGCCAGAGCCTTTTCTCAGAATCTAATTAATTAATTTTATCTAAGTGGCTAACAATCAGAAGACTCATTTGTGAAAAGGTTGGTGGCAAATGAATAAATCAGGAGGAACAGTGTTAAAATGCCTCCGAAGCACACAAAAACCTTTACAAAAACCAATAGCGGCGTCCACTTGGATAGGGGTATCCAAGTGACCACTCCTGATCTTGCTTCTCGGTCGATCACTTTGGATTAATGCGGCGAGCTGTGATTCGAAACCAATTAGTTATGGCATATACTTACTATTCATGTGGTCGTGAAGAAAAGAGTCAAAAGGCTCTTATCACGTTTATAAAGATTTTTATCGTCACCATCTTATAATCCATCCATTATTTTACCATCAAGTAGGATTGTTTTCAAGATTAGGTAACTTCTGAAAGTAAAACAAAAAAAAACAACAGTTTAATCACACTAGAAATCGTATCCGACATACTTGATTAAAATAGTAAGTAATCGTGGTAATCGTGGTCGTCAATTGCAAATTACCCCTTGCGGGAACTTACCCAGCAGCTCTGCAATTACCCTCGACTGTAACACATTAATTTGTCGGTTAACTTTTGTAAGTCATGTATCTCGTATAATCTCGAGTGGCCCAAATATTCCAGAAAATCTTCAGGTATTTCGTATGACGACAATACATCGAATTTTATAGTCGCACACGAAGCGATTAAGCTACAAGCGAAATTCAGATATTAATTACTGTTGCATTTATTTTACTTTTTTATAATATTTAAATTAAGTATAATATAGACTGATTCAGGCTATTGGTAAATAATGTTATTTGCGGCCCCGCTCAAAGCCGTTAAGTGGCTCTTACTTAAATCACTCCTTTATTGTGATTCTACGAGTATACTAAGGAGTGATTTAAGTAACCTTTGAGTAACTCTGAGTGCAGCAGTTACTCTCTTATTGGAAATATAATAGGTAATAATATGCTAGGTAACTAACTTGTATTTTATCTACTCTTATTCAATACTATCATTTATCAATTTTTTATTCACATGTTTCAAAGTTTGAATGATTGTATATTAAGGTTGGTCATTAGCAATTTCAAGATAAGGAAACATCGTGTATTATATGAAACCTTATCTAATTAAATTATATAGTAGCTGATAACTGAACGAGAAAAACTATGACAACAACTGACATAATAAAAACTAATCATTATTTTTATCTCATCTAGCCCAACGCTTTCGATCAAACCAGTCATTATCACTTGTTCTGCACGAGACATAGTTATAAAAGTGTCGTTTACACGTTCAGGGCGAACGTTGTGATTAAGCCATTTACTCCTGAAATAACTCCAATTGAACGGCCTTTGACCATCAGTAACTCTAATTGGTTATTTTTAGCTGGCACTGGCTAAGAATTGAAACGCATTCGTGGGTTATACTTTGCTAAATATGTAACTCGTTTTCGGGTTTAAGTACTTAGACCTAATCAAAATTATTGGTAAGTGGAGGTGAAATCTAATATGGTGAGTGCAATAACTTACTTAGGCCTCTTCTTACTGTCTTCTTGAAAAGTTGCTTATCTGATTAAATCAATAAAAAATCGGAAGGGTCAAATGAATCGGCAGACTTAATTTTTCATCACTTTAGAAAATTCTCAAGTGTGAATGTTTAATTCAAAAAGATATAAATGAAAAATAAAAATGGTATAATTTAATAGCATAATTAAAGTCACTAATGAGCGCAAAGCAATCAAAGCCACTCGTTATAAATTATCTCTTTCTAATAATCTTAAAATATATCAAATTTCCAACCTAGGGATCTCATTTAGATTCATTAATGAATTATTTTACGGTTGTGACCCTAGAAGAAAATGTTGAACGCAATCTCTTCCAAATTGTCCATATTATATTAAGTATGTAAATTATGCTTTAGTAATTAAGTAGGGTTGACACTCGCACTTTCACGTCATTTTTCCTGAAAATGTTCCTTTGAAACCTATAAGTATATTATAGTACCTTAAAATTCTAATAGTTTAAATACCTTCTCATCTAAAGAATGGCTTAAATTTTTTTGTGATATGACAGCTGTTGAATTGTAGCTATTGTGTATATTTGGCTACATCTCATGAATGGCTCAGTGGCGTGCCTAGGCCGTCAGAACTAGGCAAGCCCAGTTCTGTCGTACTCAGGATCACGAGATCTTTGGTCCGGCAACACAGAACACCCCATTCCATACATACAATATTTACCAACAAATAATATGAGTGTTAACAGCTGCAGAGTGATGATAGTAAGCTGGGCTTTTCGGCTTGTATGGCTGTACCGCCACTGAGCGCGGGTCTTTATTCTTGAGGAGGCCTAGAATATCCTCCACCACACTGCTCTAGTCCGGATTGGTTAATCACCAATTAATCCCTCCGGATTAATAGACTTTTTGATGTAGACTATAATGTACTTGATTGACGTCGCTGAAATATTGTCATCCGTTATTAAGAAATTAGTACCCGGATAACCGAGCTTTGCTCGGTTTAGTGTTGCTTAACAACGCCATTTACTGAAGTAGCTTTAGTATTGCTACTTGCCAATTCAGGAAGAGTATATTGTAGAAGTTTATAAATATAAAACGAGATTTTCTAAAAATGAATCCTAGCTAGATCGATTTATTGCCCCCGAAACCCCCTACATACTAAATTTCATGAAAATCGTTGGAGCCGATTCCGAGATTCCAATTATATATACACAAGAATTGCTCGTTTAAAGATATAAGATTAAGAAATTACCCCGCGACGGTCAGTTCGATCACCCATCCAACTACCGTATAATGTACAGTTACAGTTTTACAGCATAATATGTATCACATAAAGTTTCTAGCTAACTTGTCAGAAACAGATAAGCTATACAAAGTGTGAAGTAAGGTATTGTTGACGTTAAAACGGAACAGCTGCTAGCGATAGTGTGACTTTGTCGCTGTCACGACTTAGTTGTTGTTACTTTGTCGCGTTTACTCGAGTACTTGACGTCAAAGTATTTGTATCGCTTTATTTGTTGTAGTTCTCTTCTATCTTTACAAAAACCAAAGTGTTTGTTTCGGAAATTAATAGGTTGGTAATTAGTTTGATTGACAGCATATTTAGACGATTTTATTAATATAATATTATTCAATTTAACGTAAAATTTACTTATCTACACGAAATACAATGACAGGAGTAGCTTGACTTGCAAGTAGCTGAACTATAAAATGACTTGGCGTTTTGAATATACCTCAATAAGGATGTCGTTACTTAACGGATACAGATAGCAAAAAACACGAAAGGATTATGATTTAGACAAACACAGGATATTATTATAAAATTATTAGATGACTCGCCTATTTCAACAACCACAATAACCAGAGGGGTAAACGAAAAATAAATAAGGGTTGAATTGAATGAGTCTGCTATTAAAATATTGAATGGACAAACATACAATGGTGTATCCGTCGTGTCACAATGCCCCGACAACAATATGCTATTACCGGGGTGTTGGCGTTTTTTAATTCCTGACCTTTGTGCCTATTTGTTTAGGAATACGATTAGATATGGATGTGGTTTCATAAACAAATAATTGCATGATTTTTTTTAACTCATCGTGAACGTATTATTATGATACACCCGTATATATATATATATTTATTTTGTGTATACTCACGTATATATTTATTTTGTGCTATATTTCGACCCATTTGCATGCAGATGGCGCCATCTCATCTATTCACGGCTGAACTGCGGTGTCGCGGAGAAACTTTTGACAGGATATTTGACACTAATACGAAATTCTATTGAAAGTCGTTTTAGTTTGTTTTTGCTAGAAAAAATAATATTTATTACTTGAAAAACATTATTATGATTCATCTTTTTTTATTCTCGTTTTTTTCTTGGCCGGTGCTTTTGGCGTAAGTGTTGTCAGTATGTGACCATAACTAAGATACATACCATTAGGTATCTCGTTTGTTCATTTGTGAGCTGTTTATATGATAACCAATAGGGATGTTAACTAATTTTAGGATTCAATTTTATTTTATAGATAGAACCTCAGTATTCACGAAAAAAATATTATAAAAATAATAATCTTCAATTTAAGAACAAAAATTGATAAATAAAAATCATTATCAAATTTCCCACCAAAAACGTCACATGACGTCACTAAACGATATTCAATACTATCTGTCTGCAAATTTTGTTAAATTTCCATATAAAATTGTTCCAATGACGTCATATTTTCAAAATGGCGTTTGAGGTCACGTGACAGTGAGTACAATTTTTAACATTTTAAATTAATGATATTTAATTTATTGTGATTGATTTCAATAAAAGAATCATATTTTACGCCTTTAAATGTTACCACTAATATTTTAGACATAAATTTATATTAATTTATAATTAGTGTCAACATCCCTATTGTTACACAATTTTAAATTTAACTCATTGTGGAATGAACACATTATTATGATACACCCGTATATACTTACGATATTTATTTTGTGCTATATTTCGACCCATTTGCATGCAGATGGCTCCATCTCATCTATTCACGGTTGAACTGCAGTGTCGCGGAGAAACTTTTGCCAGGATAGTTGACACTAATACGAAATTCTATCAAAAGTCGTTTTAGTTTGTTTTTGCTAGAAAAATAATTATTACTTGAAAAACATTATTATGATTCATCTTTTTTATTCTCGTTTGTTTTTTCTTGGCCGGTGCTTTTGGCGTAAGTGTGGTCAGTATGTGACCATAACTAAGATACATACCATTAGGTATCTCGTCTATTCATTTATTAGTTATTTATATGAGAACCAATTATGATTATAGGAAGTTTCTAAAGCACAAAGCTAAATTAAAATATATCGACTTAAATACATGTACGCCCTGAAGGGTAAGCAGTACTTAAAATAATGACAACATTTCATAGTAGCATAGCGTTCATAAACAAAAAAGAATGGCTAGCTCTCGAGTTGCACTCAAGTTAAAATGTCCTATTAATTGTAATATTAATAATATTTGTCAACCTAAATAAAGAAAATAATGGAATTCTGAATGGGTGCCATGTATACATACATTACAATCAGTACCATAAAATCAGGTCGGGAGAAAAATACACCACAATCAATGAATAAAGAATCATCAATTGACTTTTAAAATTTTGTGGCCTGAGCTCACTTACTACGCTCAGTTTTGTTACTTAACGTTCCTCAAAGGGTTTTCTATACACCCATGTCTATATATACAAACAAAAGTTATTTAATACATTTTTTGGATAGAATCTTCGTAATTGGATAGGGATGTAATTGTAAAGGAAGATTAACCCGACCACCTCTGTCGTAAAAAAACTTTTTATGGCGATTCTGGAGTGATGGATTTATGGTACAGGCTTATTCATTTCATTTGGCATGTACGAGTAACTAAACTATATCATATTGTATTATAATAGAGTTTAGAATCACGTTCTCAATACTTTTTCTCTGTTTCAGGTAAGCTGCGAGACACAATTTTGATTTATTTGTAAAATTGTAAGTATGTATATTTAACGGCAAGAAAAATATTTTTATGTATACACGTTTGAGTTTTGTTAAGTTTACATTTACTTCTATGTAACCTTTTATGAGCCGTTGTGGCCTTTCAACGACTCGGATTCCTAAATAACGTAATGAAAAGAAAAATATTGATGAGAAGTGTTTTAATGAAAATGGTTGATATGCGAGCAAAAGAGACTTGTTCATAAGAAAGATAGAGAAGAGAAGAGAGATAGTAAGTTGTCACGATGTCCGGTGGCCCACAAAAAAGCTAAGGACTATTATAAAAATATACAGGGTCACTTGTTATTGGCTCCGTGAAGGGGTAGTATCACGGAACACAGACAAATCGTATCATACGTCATGTACCTACCTATTATACATATTATAATCTCATAAAGCTTTATCGAAAAGTATATAATTATAGAGTTATATTCATTTGTAAGGATTTCTTGAAAAGTATGGGATAGAGCTCGCTTAAAAGACTATAACATTCTCGTAAATTCAACAAAATACAAGTTTTCGTAAAAAATGTCCTGATAACATCGTGTACATTTATTTATCGGACACATAACTACACATTGGCTTAGAGCATAATACATATTATTTTATCATAATTCAGTCTTATTTTCTAATCTATGTCAAAATTGTGGTTTTCTTTACGTTTATTACGTTACCGTATGTTTTTTTAATCATATTTATGTGTATGTCAATATTGAACATAATTTATTCTAATCCTATCTAATAATCCTAATAGGATTATTATTAATATTATTGTAGTACGCGTATTAATCCTACAATTTAAATAAAGACTAAAATTCTTTTTTTGTCACAGAGAAAGTATGATGATCGGTATATGGAAATAAAGACTGTAAAATTAACCTGCTTATAAAAACATCTTAATTGCCTAACAAGCCCTCAGTAGAAAGTTGTGTGCCCTTGAATAAAGCCCTTAAGCTTTCAAAGAAACCCGCCAAGAATGTCCAGTAGCTAAAAAGTTAAGATATATCTTGTTAGGGACAGATTATAAAAATAAAAATATGCGTAATGGTGTTATTTAGGTAATCTCCGAATCCAATTGTTAAACAGTATTGGAAGGGAATTAAGTTTACTGTACCGTTTGACCGTGAGTGGTGAGGCGATTAGCGTTGTCCTATCTTATAGCTTAGGGGGTTATGCCAGGTAGAAGCAAATCCCATGGAAACGAAAATGGTATCGATAACTATGGAATAACTTCTGAAAGACCTAGTACATTTTTTGATTATCAAGACAACTCTATAGTTTAATTGGTAGTAACGTTAAATAAAAATAAATTTTATACATATCTATTGTAAAAATTATAATCAATAGGTATATTGTACATTGTATGTTAATATAGGTAAAGTTTAATATTTAATAAGTAAAAAATAATAACATTATTATTACGTATTAAACCTAAATAAAATTATTGTATAAATAGTGCACAGCAACAAATCAACGCAACAACAAAAATTACCTAGTTATTATTATTTTTGCAAGACTTAAAAAAAATATATTTTTGTTCTTTTATCAGTCAACCACTATATTTATTCGCTGCACTTTGACGATATGATAGGTGACTAAACAGATTAAAATATTTTTCTAACAAAAACAGCTCGACTATAGAAGCCTCATATGCCGACAAATAAGTTCAAATAACCTTTCATAGACTGGCTACCATATTTTAATGGTGTACCTTAAATCTTTTAAGCTTCTGTATAAGTTAAATCTTTAAGTCCTAAAAGGAATTACTGGGATGTCACCCTGGTATATATAGGTTGTTATTTTTCGATCCTTAATATTATAAAATCATCACAGTTGAAGTATCACAGGTACGATTTTAAGTGAAAAATTTTAATTGACGGACATCTCTTATTACATTTATTGTCTTACATTATATATGTGCAAAAGGAATCTTTGTTAGAAAAAGAATAGTTATTAAAATATCAGAAATTCTATTTATTGTCACTAAATGCCCATAAACTTTTCATTACGTCATCAAGAGATTTCATTACAAACATGATCATTAAAAGCCATAGGCTATATAGGACACTTTGTGAAGTACTCGTAAGAGCTTTCCATTTGCACCAAAATGGTGATGTTTTAAATTTTTTTTCATGGAAGTAGCCGGCAATCGAGCTGACGACCCACCTGATGGTAAGTGGCTATCGTCGTTCATGAACATTAGCAACACCAAAGGCATCACTGTGCGTAGCCAGCTAAGAAAGAGAAAAGAAAAAGAAAGAAAGAACTGGCTTTCAAGCCCCCAGCCGGAACACGACGAGTCGTTTGGCGGCTGACTCATGCTCAAAAGTAGTATCCAGGCGAACCCCACGGAGAAATAATAATAATAAGACCCTCCAAGACCCTTTAAAAAGTTTAGAGGACGTAACTTACTATAACAGTAGGTTCGACTGCTTAGCGAGCCCTTTGGGGCAAAGTAATGAAGCAGTGTTTTAGTCGAAATCTATTGAAACATTCCGCATCATTATAAAACTTTCAAGCATATTGTACTTACTTGCTTAGTTATATTGATAAGACTTTACGCTTTTACTGTGCCTACACTATATGACTTGTTGAATACATTAAAGTAAAATAAGAAACTTTTAAAAGTGCATAGCAATGCTAATTCACAATCAAAAATAATAAATCACTTGGACAAAGTTTAATAAATTAACAGAAAAATAGAGAACACCACCCTGTATAACAGCTTGTACAAAAGTTCAAACCAGTGGTATTCAAATTATTTGTACACTTTGTAAAACGTATAGTTTTGGAAATAAAAATCTCATTACTTCATCCTGTGACGCAATAAAATCTCAGTCAGGAATAAGGATACAATACTGGCCAAGTAGGCCTATGTGTACGATGGTCGCCATTAAGAAGATGTGGGAGATGTGAAATTTTCCTCAATGTTTTCTTTTTCCTACACATTCGCCCATGGTTCTGTTATCACCTATTTTTAATAATATACAATAATATATAACATTACTATAATGGTTTATTATCTAGCAACACTATTTGCAGTTGAGAACCACTGGTTCAAATGATCCCTCTCACATAATCGGATTATCCTAATAAATTTATAAGTGCATCGAGGTTTTGAGCCCTTAGAAAGCGTTCGCCATTTATTAGGTATTACTATTGGACGCTAGATAGCTTTGCGGGAACATAAATTGTATGATTTATTTGATAGTTCTTAAAAATGCTTATTTTTAGTCACATGTAACTTAAGCTTTTGTTAAAATAGTGAAACGAATTGTGTCAATGCTATTGTAATCGGTGCATCTGTGGAAGATTTTATTACAATTCCGACAATCTCAATACAATTTTCACGATTTTTAGATAGTGTCTGAGAATCTTGTAGGGTAAATAGATGGAATGTTTATAGCCAATGAAAATAATGTACAATTCAGACTTTTTTAAAATATATTTTGCTGTGTGTTGAAAATTTTCCCCAAAGGATTTTTTTTGTAACTAAGCACTAAATAACAAAAAAGGTGTAGAAACATTTAGTCTAGAACCAAAAAATATGAAAATTTTGTTTTCTCGATATTTTTAGGGTTCTGAAGTAAAATCTGTCCGTCCGTCTGTCCGAAGCAAAGCGCCGAAACCTTTAGTGCTAGAAAGCTATAATTTGACATGGATGTACATATTTATTAAAAGTCCAGAATCGTACAATAAAATATTGACGAATATTTCATTCGTCGTCTACCCTAATAGTACCATAGTGTGGAATATCGTTGAAAAAATGTTTTCCAAAAATATTATGGGTTTTCTAAGACCATTTTTGGAATTAAGAGTCCGTTTATGAAATATTTGGCATAAGTAGTTAATGAGTAATAGTCGATAAATTTAGTACTTCAGAACCCTACATTGAGTGTGGCCTGACACGCACTTGCCCGGTTTACACCAACAATAAAATCTCTTATCAGGCATAAAACTTGTTGCTTACTTTAGATACAACGGATGTTCTCAGATGCAATTGTGCTTTGCAGGCAATTGCAGGCAATAAATGAGCAACTACTTTAGAGTGATTAAATGGAAAACAACGGGTAATTCCAAATCGAGAATCGTTTAAAGCAGCACGAAATGTTTTCACATAATTAAGTGCGTTTTTCCTTTGCCTGTGTGCAGTATAAATTATTCAATGGCTCGTCTCGTGCGGGGAAATTCAATTCGTGTAGCAAAAAGTCTACAATACAATTCGTAGTTTGGTGCGCACAAAAAGATGGCCGACGACGTCAATTTAAAATGGCGCCATGTTTAAAATTATACAGGCTACATCTATTTTAGGTATAAAATTGAAAAAATGCGGTTTTTGTTCAATTGCAGATGGTAGAAGCAAGTAATTTTAAAATATTCCATTCCTATCTAGAATTATTCGCTGTGAAATGCATGCAAACCAAATTTTAAAATGTTAAAAAATTTTTATTGGCTCATGGATACAAAATTTACCACTGTTGTTAATGCTTTTCTACTGTTGAGTAGGAAAATCGTTTGGGCTATCATTTCCTATCTTAATTTCTTACCGATTTCAAATGCCTCTACTAATGTGGAATCTCTAAAGGGTAATACTATTATATAATAGAAAGATCATCAATAGCCGTAATGACTGCGTAGAAACGACCTTTCTAAACGATGTGACAAAATATATTTTAAGATCATCAAATTAATAAATATTGTTAAAACGCTCACAAATTTATTTTCATTAATTAAAAAATCCTATTTTCTAAAATGTCAACATAATTATTACTTTTTAAAACATTTGGTTTTATGAAGACAATTATAATATAAAAGTGATAAGTAATAACCATTAAATTAATTCACTGTTTTAATGAATGATTAAATCAGATAATCGGATAATTGACGAAAAAGTATATAAAAATTGAGTTATTGTTAACCGATACATTAAGTCAACGAGCAAAACATTATTCTTGAAAGAATGAATGAATGAATTGAATATCAAAATGTATGGGGTGTTAAATTGACAATTAATAGGCTTCCTGTTTCGAATAACAATTAATTGTTCATCATTAGAGTTTTTTTTTATTAGCAATTATTTTATTTACCAGTATATTTCATAAATATAAACTATACAGTAGGTTCCCGTGTGAAGTATTGCAAAATTGTCGTTGGGAACGTTTTTGAAAAAATGCAGCTCTATTTGCGGATCTGGTCTTTCCATTTACGTCAAAGCCTAGAATAGTTTTTAAAGTTTATTTTTAATGGATTAATTTTTATACCTGTTTTGTTTTGAACACCTTATATGGTCTGGTCTGGGACCAATACTTTGAAGTTCGTTAAATGCGTCAGTTACTCCGTTTTTGTGCTGAAATTCTTTAAACAAGACGTGTTCTTGTGAGAATTATTACAAAATTATTATGCAAAATATAATATAAATTAATTATGTGATTAAAATGTGTTTTAAATTATAATATAGTCAATAGTTAGCTGGGTTTCGTTTTTAGACCAAGTGGGAATTATAATAACGAAATATAGTTAATAAACATACCTGACTAATTTAATTAATCATTGTTATGTATAATATTTTTTTTTAATAATAACATAAGTAAGTACTCACTAACAATGCTAATTTGCTCTGTGTATTCCGAGTAGCATTGGTCAAGATTCGTGTAATGGTTGTCATGAGTAAATATGTGAAAATATACTTCACAAATCGTTATTTAACTAAAATCAATGACGGATTTTTGTCAAAACGAGTTGAATCTGAAGCGAATTGGTCCTAAAATTTGGTTCATATAATAATCCCATTTTTTAGTTTTCTAAAGAAAAACCTTAACAAAAATGTAATTTACTTGAATTTTAAGAGAGATAGTGTGTAGTAGCCTTAACGTCCTGAATCTTTAAGTTTTTATTGCGAAAGGAAAACGGTCAAGTTTTTTCTTACATTCAACATTTTAACTGGCACGTAGCGGTGAACTCACCCTGTTTGCGATCCATTCATACGTCCTGGCTATGTGTATTCTTTCCATGTATTGTCATCGGATTGTCTTTTTTGTCAACGGTCCTTAAATACGGCTCCTGTTTTAAGTAATCACGCTCGTATTGAATTGAATGCGTTTTGGAGAGAAATGGCGTACCGTTGACATAAAAAGCGATTTCAATAATTTATGACTTTTATGAAGTAGGTGGATTGTTTTTAGTAAGTGTATACTGTATATGCTGGAAACAAAAAAAATATCCCATAAACACTCTTGAAGGAAAGTTGTTGAATCCTACATTTTTTTACTATTATTTTCTTTATATTTAACGTACCTATCTAACGAGCTTGCAATACCACCATCCCCATCCATCATCCATATAAAAGTTAGTTCTGCTAGTGTAAGTTTTTAGTAAGAATATAAGTTTATTAATCCTACTTGTTAGAACGAGAATTGCAAAAATTAGGACCGCTAGTGTAGGTCAGTCCTATTATTTAATACTGGTAATCGTCCAGTTAAGTCCTTATACAGTTCCGGATCGGTATGATTTGATTTAATTAATTATGACAAATGCTTGACCAATTTAATGCTTATGAATGATGATGAATTTATTTTTAATATTTTATTAAACTTTTAGCGTAATAATATTACTCTAACGCATTGGAAAGTATCTGTAATGTTAGATGTAAGTTGAATAAATAAATAAATAATTTGTTGACATCTTCAAGAGTCATCGGCATGCTACAGCTAATTTAAACAAAATTAATGATTTTGTTAATATTTTTTAATAATAATAATTAGAATTTAATATTTAAAGTGTATATTTCATACAATAATGATTCGAAAGCGGTGCGAACAACGACTTTTAGAAAAAAAGTACGCTTTATTTGTCGACGCTACCAACAATAAATTCAACTACTTTTTCATCTTGTATCCGATTCGACGCAAAGAAAACGCAACCATTGAATTACAGAACACCGGGATAACCATTTTAGGTGAAGTATTTTGTTTCTCGAACGCAGTTCCGTTATACTTTTTATGTCAAGAGACAGTTTGTCTCAATGGTTGATTTGGTAAGTGGTTGATTTCAGATAGCAATATTGCCTTGACAGTCACAAATCGTATTTTAATTGCTGGGATTGTTTCTTCCACAGGTTTCTTCCTGAGATCCGCATCTCCAGGATCTTGTGTGAACCGTTGAAATAAACATATCGTAGTGATACCTATGATGTAAAACATAAAGTACATATGTTTCTATTTCTCTAGTTTTAAAAACAGACAACACAAAGCCTGTGCAGTGGACCTAAAGAATAAAAGTGGGCATATTTTTCCTTATTATGGTGTGGAGGAGCACTTAAAAATAATGAAAGGCATTCAGATAGTGCCGACAGATGAAGTGAAAACTTGAACAATTATGTGTGTATTTTTTTAATCGTCAGGAAATATTTTATTGTACAGGAAATGCTTTTAAATGAAGTGTTTTATTCATTACATTTTTAGTGAATGGCTACCAATGCCTCGTAAAGTATAATTGTAAATAATAATTGTATAATTGTAAATAATAATAAAAATAATTGTAAACTACAATCTCGATATTAATACGAGCTGTAAGTAACTATAGTTCTGTACTTCTCTCAGAGATGGCGCCACAGGTACCTGTCGATTAAAGTGATGACGGTGTCGCGAGCTAATTGGTTTTATCCTACCTCAAAAGTGCCTCAACAGGCCTGAAGAACACAGAGTACAGACCTTTACACTTCAGAAATTCGTCCTCATCTTCTAAAGGGTCAATAGAGGGTAAAAGTATGTGTTAGAATAAAAATACATTTCTTAAATACCTAGTACCTATTTATTTGAAACTAGGAGTTTTATTTTCTTAACTGAATTAAAAATAACGCGTTTTCAATTCGAAAAAGTCGAACCCATCATACTGATAATTATACGTAATTTCATAATTTGACTATGACTTTAAACGATATGGACATCTGAAAGTGGGTAAATATTAAATTAAAACATTCCATTACATTTCTACGAAAAGCAAGCTAATAAAAACGTGTAAAAAGATAATAATAATTACTTTCCAACCAGTATAATATCCAAAGAACTCAAGTCATTATGCTTGTTAAACATTTTTAATAAATCGGCCGAATATACTTTCGAAATTGTTCAGAGTAATTTCATACCAAAAATGTTCATCGTAGCCAGAGGTTTGGAAGTCTTAACTGGGGTAGTGTGGGGTAGTTGGTTCGAATCCTACACTCTTATTTTTTTTAATTATGTGCATATGAAATTAATATACGACCACAACCATTCGAAGGGTCCCGGGCACAGAATATATGTTTAAATCGGTGAGGTCATGAATCTCCAGTGAAGGTCCAGAGATGGACCTCTTTATTCTACAGTGCTTGTCTGATGCAGAGGCTGGCATATAAGAAATGTCATGTCATATTTAGATTAGGGAATTGTCAATAATGTAGAACAGATTATTATTGATCACGTAGTGTTGAAGTACCTACTTTGGAATATTGATGTGAATGTTAGGAGAACTGGAAATATATCATGGTGCAAAGTAAAAGGAATATCATTTCATAACCAATACCATAGAATACCTCCTTCTGCTTTATATACATGTGTCCGGGTTTCAATTCTCAATTTATATTAATGATAAGTTTGAATTACTGTAGTCGATCTGGATATGATTGTGTGTGTTCTTGTCTTTGTGTGTTGTCCATGGCACCCACGAGGCCACGACACAGAGAAACCTAGCATGGGGCTTTGAGTGTGGAACGTATTATTATTATTTTATTCCGGTCAATGAAAACTTCAAAAGAATATTTGCATACCTATCATTCTTTGTGATATTTTTTCGCTTTGTAGTCTTTGTGTAATTTCCACAATAGGTCGTGAGCGTTTCCATAATGGTCACAACACAACGCGTTTTGAGCTGCTTTTTCGCTCAATAAGCGTTTTCGGTATATGAGCGTAACATAATTATAAATTCTACAACCTGCATTTAGGTGAGAACTCTGACCATTCATCTATCCATTATGTCGACTAATAACTAAAAATCAAATAACATACTTTATAAACAAAACCTTCCGCGTCCAAAAAGAAACTCTTAAACCCGCCGAATATACTTTCAAAATGTCTTGTTCAATGTAATTTAGTACCTATCACGATGTTAATTTGCTATATAATCATAAAAGATGAGCGTCTATTCCAAGAAATATGTCTCATATATGGGATGATAGGGCTCTGCCTTTTTGTATGTGGGTTAGTAATTACATTAACAAGTTATCAATTATAAAATCTCTTTCATTCAGCGTTCGGACGTGAGTAGAACTGCGATCGGGTGCCATTCCGCACGTATAGATGGCCGTATAATTTTATAGACATCAAGGTTTACGATGTAGCGGATTATTATAATATACACACACATAAAATATACTTTTATGTACATCAAAAAGATCTTATCGCTATAGTAGTAATCTTTTCCAGATAACCTTTTAGTGGCGGACACAGTATGATAAAATACTTTAAAAACTGCAAGCATTGAAGTATAATGTCATAGAACTAGTGTCCGACCGAAGGTGCAATTCTGGCCGAAGCCGAAGCCGAAGCCGATTGATCGGTATTCACCAAAACCTTCGGTCGAAGCCGAAGCCGAAGGTGTCATTGACCTTGAGAAATACGATAGTTACTTTGATCTCAGAATATACTAGATACATATTATGAGAGCTTTAGAGATTTAGCCCAATAACGAGCCGAGTGACCAACATATACAAGTACCTAGGTAATAAAATATTGTCAAAAATAAAAGTTTCAAATATACAATGTTAATTAAATATTTACTTAAAGTAATTTTAACAAAAATAATCAAATAATCAGTCACATTTTTTTAATTATCAGACGAACACAAAATATTTCTATAAAATAATTGAGCAAAGTTTAACGCTTTTTCAATATCTATTTATTACATATAATTTTTTGGAATTTTTGAGAACATTAAATACTTGACAAGTAATTTCTTAGGATAATTAAGTTAAACATTTTTGGTAAATTTCAATATTTGACAACTAGCAAACCTTCGGCTTCGGCCAAACCTTCGGCAAATTTTTGGTCGAAGCCGAAGATTTGGCCGAAGGTGCTTTTTTGGCCGAAGGTGGCCGAAGCCGAAGCCGAAGCTTCGGTCGGACACTACATAGAACAGACATCTCGAACAAAATGTGTGTCCCGCCCGGGAGGTTCGATTTTCAAAATTGAGCCCCCGTTCTCCTTTCAAAATGGAACGTATCCATTGAAGATTGAAACCCCATGGCGCCAATGCATTGGAACATACATCGTTTTCGCGGTGTCGGTTCTATACGCTAGTAATAATACTTCAATGACTGCAAGCGATAATCTCAAAAGCTGCTGCACAGATTTATTTAGTAGTATTAATTATTTTGTTTGTTTTGTTAGTACCGTAACCTCTACTACAGTTGTAAGTAGTAAAAGGAACACTGTATGAAATACAAAAATAGTAAAATAAAGTAAAAAGTGTAAGTACATAATAACGTACAAAAAATTATAAAACATCCCAAGAAAACAAACCACCATCCATTACTGTATATATTTTATGAAAGTACCATGTATCTAACGTTGCAATACTTGTAATATTTATTATATTTATTTATCTATGTATATATTATGTAAGTACCACATACCACATAACTTGTACATAATATTTGTTACATTTATTATTGTTTTCTTTTTAAAAATTGATATTATAAATATGTTAACGCTTATACTTTGCACCAGCTCATATAGCTCCTTTAAAATCAGACGACATTGCAAACGCATAGCGGTGTGAGGTCAGGAAAAAGACCCAAAGGCTTGTCACTGGTTACAGGTGCTTTTTATATCCGATTGTGGGATTTATGACCTATAATAATAAGATTTATTTTCGCATTTAATTGCCTGAGCTCACTGTTGGGTAATGATATACTTGCAGCTTTTAGAACGAGCTTTTGGTGTATTTTTATAAACTTTTTGCTGTTTTTATAATGGTTTACACATTTGAAAACTACAAATACTAATTATTAGTATTTATCAATAATTATTATTTTTGATAAACAATTTTATTAGTATAACTGAAACTGGGCCAATTATTATAAATTATAATCTTAATGTTATAAAACTTAATAATCTTAGATTTTTCCTTCTAAGAAAACCTTTCAGAATTTCCTTATTGTTCAAAGTGGCAACTTGAAAATATTAATTGGCCTTTTAAGCAAAATTCAAACTTTGGTACTTCTTGATTTAATAACAAAGAATGTCAAGAATTGTTTCAAAGTATTAATCAGTTTATTTATCCTTTACATACTTTGAAATGACGACGGAATCTGTTATTTGATTAGCCAGTTTAGCCCAGATACTTTGGTTGTTCTTCATTTCTGAATGAATAGCTTATTTTATAAAAAAAGATGATCGTGAAAATTTTTATTTGAATTTTATTTTGTGTAATAGTACCAAGCACATTCATGTTAAAGATTATGCTTAAATTTTTAACAATTTTGGTTTAAATTTAGTATTGGGAACATTTTTTTAAGTCATTTGTGATTCTATTATTATGATTTTATTATGATTTTATTATGATTTTATCACCTTGTTCGTAGTGCAATGGTCACTGACGTCACTGTTGATATGAGAGTTTATACATTTTCCTGAGACTTAGCCATTTAGCCCTTTACCGCTGACCCATATTGACACATGAGTCCGTCGATTACATTTTAAATTTGATGTCGATATTAATGTATGATCGATGGTGACGTTACAGATTGCGTTTGAATAATCGGCCATTAAATTTTTATCAACGCAATATCATCTTAGGAACAAAAATCATAATTTTAAAACATTAATTTCGCTCACTTTGTTTATGTAATTTGCACCCCTATGTTTGACAAAGTTGCATGGGTCGTGGTCACGGCCAAACTGCAGATTCGAAAGCTTTGCTAAAACCGACGTCAAAAAAAATATAGGTCTCTAATTTGTTATTTCGTAATTTTCTTAACTTTTTTGAAATTGATTTTTTTTAATGTACATAATTATTCATTAAACTGCAATCCGAGGCGATGTAGCTATGAAGCTAACTAACCACAGTATATAACAAAGTACTCTTTGCTTACCACTAACCAAGAAGCTTAATAATTCACTTACCTATATTAAATCATAATATCAATAAAAACATAATATCAATAAAATTACAAATTAAATAATACTTACCTACTATCTTAGTGACCATCATATTCATTTTGTGGATTTTGTAAATCGAAAAACATAAAAAATCAATCATATTCTCCAACTGAAGTTACGTCATTGTTACGTTTATTGTCATTGCCCGAGTTGATTATCAAAATGGTCATTGTAATGAAATATGAAAATAAAATTTCGTTTCCCACAATTGTTTTACTGGTCTCACGGAAGTGCATTAACGGACGACATGCCATACTGTTTTATAGATAGACTCCAACCAGGATTACTTCAAGAACTCGAATAGGATTACGTGTAATAGTATAATCTCACTAATGGTCGTAGCGCACATATCAACTCGGAAAGGGATCGGCACCGGATCGCCTCGCCGTCAACCTAACGTAAGCGCGTTACCAACCGACCAACAGCTCCAAATCGACTCGGCTACGGCTAGGCGACGCCGCGCTTACGGCTCGCCGGCCGCTGTTTGACGGCTCGAATGACAGCAGTTCGTCGACGGCATGCACGAGGAAACGGAAAGTCGAAGGATAGCGTACGGTGAGACGTAAGCGCGGGTACGGCAAGTCGTCCACGCACCGTACCGCGGTTCGTGAGCTTGTCTCGAGGCGAGGCGATTACGTTACTTACAGTACGTGTGCTTTACAGTAGGGAGTTTCATACAAGGAATACTGACATGCAAGAGTTGATACGTTTACGTTCCGTTTACGAGTTGATATGTGTGCTACGACCATAATCCGGCACTCTTAATAATCTAAAATTTTAACAAAAAAATAACCGACTTAAAATGAAGTACATACAATAAAAAAAAGAATCATCGAAATCAGTTGGCATGATATTGAGTTATTCGTCCATTTATCGCGCACATACTTAATGCAAATTTAAGACTTATATGCTTTTGACATGGATGCCATTGTCAGATCTCGCTCAAATTTAAGTGGGACCACACGACAAGCACCAGCTTTCGAATAAAAAAAGAATCATCAAAATCGGTTCACCCAGACGATAGTTCTGAGGTAACAAACATAAAAAAACATTCGAATTGAGAACCTTCTCCTTTTTTTAAAGTCGCCTAAAAACCGGAGGGTGCCGGATTATTACGAGTAGAATGTTCCGATTACTGGAGAAAAGTCATAGATAATGTATAAAATAAAGCATTTCATAGAGGGAATGTGTGTAATGTATTAAATTAACATGTACATATGTAATTACATAGTTTTAAGATAATCCTTAATGTATTGTAATTTTATCCTCAGGCAATCGTAAAAGAAATTTATGAAACCTTTTCGATGTTAATCTTTTTTACACATCAGTATTATATTCTAAAATATTTTTTCTCCATCATTAAGGTTTCCTAGAGAACACCGATTGCGGTACTTTGCGTTAACATACTAAAAATACATAGATCTATGCGCTATTAAATAAAATATCTACTTACAACATAATAAATTTATAGACGTAACTTAGTAGTTGCCACATAAGGATTCCCGTATAAAATCCGTGCAATCTAGGACTAAAGATACCTAGTCATGGACTTACGCAAACATACAAACATGCATTGCAAAATAATAAGTAATGAGGTGATTTCCATCAACTTATGTCACTCATAAATCAAACAAACAACTTTATCAATCATTTCGGAACGTGGATTTTGCGATACCTTAATTTATTTGCAGACCAGAAGCAAATATTGATTAAGTTTATTTTGTAAGTGATTATTTTAAGTGGTACATTTACATATTATAAGCTTATGGCTTAAGTCTTAGATATCTGTGGTCTCTGTCAAAAGAGATGGATTATTTATTATCGTTGAAGCGGTGAGGAGTCGTCGCAATACACACAAATTTGACGACAGTATTCGGTATTTATTGTGGAATATCATCAAAAGTTTTAAAACATACATATTTCAGACATATATTTTTTTTGTTACCACATAAAAATAACTAGTAGCTAAGTTAATTCATGTTAACCTACATTGTGTAATGTGCAAACACCGGTAGAAATTCATTATCACTTACTGCAGTAAAGGAAACCAAATTACAGGTGCCTAAGATTTTTTTTATATTATTCGTGTAGATCTGGTGTAGATACACATCGCGTGTTTCTCACCTTTGTAACTAAAATTTACTATAGACAAACTATAGAGAATAAATAGTAACGGAGGCGTAAAATTACTTTGCGGCTAACAATGGCCAGTTGACAAATGTACAGTGGGCCCAATTTGTCAGTAGTGGCCGTCATTTGTCAAATTTTGTCAGATGCCGGCTACGTTGGCCACCGTGCTTAAGATTTAGATTGGGGAAATTAATGATATTCATCATTTTCGACGTAACTCGCAATTATTCAGTTCAATCGGGCATTAAGTATTTTTAATGTACAAAACAGATGTTCTTAGCTTTGAAGTGTATTATGGAATTGTATATTATTATAAACATTATAATAAAGGATATAAAGGATCCATAGTAATAGATATTATATTATAGATACCTATACCAAAATGTTATCAATTTTGTAAAAATGTGGTCAGTATCTTTTTGTATTAAGTATTATGAATCATTAAAGCAAACAATAACGAAACCTAAAATGTTTGATACATTTAAGTAACATCGAAACTCTAAAATAAAACAGATCTAATCCTTTATATCGTCACTCATTTTAGAAAATTCAATTAGCGTAAATTTCCATATTTTGGTGGACATGTTGCGTCAAAATCCTTGTTACTAACGAAAGAAAGACATGTGATCTGTTCTTGGGTCGTGTGTTAGTGATAGCTATTATTGATGTCTTATTGGAACGAAGTTCCTTATCGCGCGTTGTGAAAGGGGGCTAGACGGAAAATTACGACACTTTTTGATTTTACGAATGACGACACTTTTTTTGAAGTGATTTAGTGAGTTTTACAGAGATGGCGCTGTACAACAAAACAATAATTAAATCGAAAGGAACTTCGTTCCATCCGGGTGTACCTTGACACCTCTCATGTTTGTTTAGTCCATGCTATCTTCGACAAGGGAATCTTATTGCGGGTTGTAGATTGATGCAGTGGTGGTACAGCCATTCAAGCCCAAAAGCCCAGCTTACTATCATTGCTTTAACCTCATGATTCTGCAGCTGTTAACACTCATATTATTTGTTGGTAAATATTATACGTATGGAATGGAGTGTTCTGTGTTGTCGGGCCAAAGATTCCGAGATCCTGGGTTGTACAACACAACTGGGCTTGCCTTGTACTGACGGCCTAGGCACGCCACTGGATTGCTGGCTTAAGCACTTGATATTTATTCATTCCACGGCACCAAATTTCCATAGAAAGACTGCAGTACACAGTAGTTTATTAACACGTAGATAGTTCGCCTCTATCCGCGCTACATCCATACAATACAATCGTTTTAACCATGATTCACAGCCAAAGTGTATCATTACAAAAGTCGCGTGTTGCATAAAAAGCTCTGTAGGCATGGCATGTATTATTCATGGCAATGTATCTCATTGTATTCTAATGTGGAACTTTCGCCAATTACAATCCGCGGTTACTTCCGAAGCCTGGCCGATTTGTGGGTGGGTTCGTGGTACCAGTACCGGGTTGACAGTGAGGACACGAATGAAGGCATTAAATTCATTTATAAACTCTTTATTTGCCATTAAGCATACTTAATTTAAAGTCATTTTATTCTGGTTCTGGTTGGCTGCATTTAAAATAAGTTGTAAGGACTGGGACCAATTCGCGATAAATAGAGGCGACTGGCGAAAGAAGGTCATAGAGGGCAGAGACAGTCATGATAGGGACTGGTTCAGACTACTATCCGACAGGAGAGGCAAGAAAAAGGAAATGGCTTCCCGACTAGCCAATTCTACACTCTCTTGTCGTCACTGTGGTAGAAACTGTCGCTCCCATTTTGGTCTTCATAGTCACGAAAAGAGGTGCCAGAGATGCTATTTGAATTGTCTGTTATAGACGGAAAGGCCGTAGATAGATAGATGTGCTGAGGAGTTTTTTACGGCATTTCTTCTTCGTTCTTGTCATGTGACAAAACATCTTACCGAAATGCTGTTAGATTAAAATACGTGCATAATAAGTGTATCAGTAATACCTACATAAATAAATTTTCAATGTTGAATTTTTAACTGCAAAAGTCAATATAGAGTTAAATTAGACGACATTTACGTCATAGCAAGTATTAAAAAATTAAACTTCTATACAATTATGTAATATTATGTCTTCTGTGCCTCTACACGTAATCTATTCTTTGGCACAGAATTTATCCTTTGAAGTGATGGCATCATGATAGAAAGTTCATAATAATAGATATCTTGAACAAAAATGGTTGACTCATGTGTGAACTGTCATATTGATGGACGTGATATGGTTATGAATTATAAGATGTAGGTATTGAGATTGCGGTCTCTTTACTGTACACTGTTATTTAAAGTAGACAATGATACTTAAACTGAGGCACCTCATTTGTTAAATTATCGGGCCCGCGTTGGCCACTCATTCCTTCCATACGCAATGGAGCAGCGAGGTGGAGTATGCTTTAGGCCTCCTCAATAGAAGAGACTCATATTCATGCTCAGTAGTGGGCCATTAAGCCCATTAATGACTCTATGACTAACGTACTCTGTAATAGATTTTCCTTTTTTATTTCATTGCAAGGTGACCTGGAAGAGATCCGTTTTTGGAGACGGTCACCTTTTATATGTGTCTACATAATGCCACATTTTATATTTAGTAAGTTAAATCAAAACAGTATAGTTTTGGATCATTATCTAGAATACTTTAAAAAACGCTCTGTTTCTATATCCCATGAACTCGATCGTTATAATGACAAATAGTATCTCAATCAAAATTCTCTAAAAACCGACACGTAAAAAAACTAAACGGAGTTACAATAACGCCTGACAAAAATTTGTAGCAAATTATTTAATGCATGTACAATTTATATACATTTTACACATCGAAACAGAGAATCTGTTAAAGAATATCTGAAGTAACTATTACGACACCGCTATTATCAAAGATGGTCTCACGTATGACCACATTTGTGATATCATCTCGATAACAGGTAGATACTTACTTAAGACTCTCGTCTACTATGGTGGTCAAGATTTAACTTGGTTAAGTAGGAGTAAGATTGCAAAATATTAAAAAATTCAATCAACTTTGATTTACACGAAAAGAAACATCATTAGGGACATATAAAAAAATTGGGAAATTAAAATATTTTATATTTCTTGATCGTGGTTGGCTATTTTTACCCGACTGTGCGACGCAAAGAAGGGTAATGTGTTTATCAGTCTATGTATGTATGTTCCTATGTGGCATTGTAGAGACCAAACGTGTTGACCGATTTTGATGATTCTTGCATCAATCGATTCGTCTTAACCTTGCCAGTGTTATCTAATATAATAAAGACATGCCAATAATCAAAGTTCATCACAGCGACAATCAGACGCATAGAGTCAAATAGGGTATCGTTGAATAGATATTCAAAAATGATTTTTAGGTTCCTTTCATTGTTTTTCATTTTTCAAATGCGGTGCGTACGGTGCGGACCGGACATTATCTAATCTAATACCTTTAAACGAGCAATTCTTATATATATAATTGGAATCTCGGAATCGGCTCCAACGATTTTCATGAAATTTAGTATATAGAGGGTTTCGGGGGGGATAAATCGATCTAGCTAGGATTAATTTTTAGAAAATGTCGTTTTATCGGTGTTTTCAGGCAATGATAAACTTCTACAATATACTCTTCCTGACATCTATTGGCAAGTAGCAACTAAAGCTACTTCAGTAAACGGCGTTGTTAAGCAACACTAAACCGAGAAAAGCTCGGTCATCCGGGTACTGTACATTCACCATAAACAACCATTCTCGCCATTTATTAACTCCCTTGATGAAATTCATTGCGACAACATTGCGAATTTAATATAATCCTAATAAAGAAGTCAATGAATCCTTACTAAAGAGTGTAAAATAAAAAACACATTAAAAAAACGAAAAAAAAATCGTAAAAAAACTAAGAAGCAAAAAACAAGCCCAGTAGTTTATTTTTTTTTAATTTCATGGACTCTAATTTTAATTTTATTTTATTTAAGCATGTAGAAATTGAAATGAAATTGTTAATGTGTTATTAAGGTCTTAATGTATTGTATATGGAATGTAATTCTGAATTAAAATAAATAATAATAATAATAAAATGTACTTAAAAGTATTACTGAACAACTACAACACAATATAATTAACAGTTGGGTCAGTTAGAACCCATTCTTCAATGCATTCGAACTCAGCGTACACTTAACTTAAAAGTCTCGTAAAAGGCACAGAAACGAAGTTAACGTCCTCTAATGCAGAGCTTGTGATGTTTTGATAACAATCGGATCTCCTAAACAACACGCCAGCAAAGTATGCGAAAAATAAACTGTTTGTAAGATTCCCCTTTACGTTTCGTAAGTGCGATTGCGTTAATGTGTAAACAGAATGTAACATTCATGTTTGATATCAAAATGGTATATACCAGTAGAGGTAGCGTGGCTACTGATATGCTATTAACTTATATATGTGATGATATCTTCTTAACATACATATATAAAGCAGAAGGAGGTATTCTATGGTATTGGTTATGAAATGATATTCCTTTTACTTTGCACCATGATATATTTCCAGTTCTCCTAACATTCACATCAATATTCCAAAGTACTTCAACACTACGTGATCAATAATAATCTGTTCTACATTATTGACAATTCCCTAATCTAAATATGACATGACATTTCTTATATGCCAGCCTCTGCATCAGACAAGCGCTGTAGAATAAAGAGGTCCGTCCCTGGACCTTCACTGGAGATTCATGGCCTCACCGATATATATATAAATTACATGTCACGTTGTTTGTCCGCGATGGACTTATAAACTACTTAAACGACTTTAATCAAAGCACACCATGTGCAGTTTGATCCAACTTGAAAGATAGGATAGCTTACATCTCAATTAATAGTCGCAATATTATACATAATTTTCGCGTGCGAAGCTGCGGGCAACAGTTAGTTAACAATATGTGATGTGGATGTGATATATAAAGGCGAGATCTATAAAGCACTTTGAATTTGATCAGACAACAGTCAATGGTACTTATTACATGACTGATACTTTGTTAATATAAAAAAATTAAATATCCTTTAAAACGGGTTTTCAACATTGAGGTGTATTTAGGACCATTAGTTTTGTTCGGTTATTTGATAAAAACAAAAAATTAAAAAGTCATAATGATTAGCCGTTATGTTAAAGTTTATTTATGACCATAATTTTTGTTCGGATCAAAGCATAAACACGGTTTATAGATGTCACTCAGTACTTACAATCATAGTCAAATCATTGATGAAAAATGATGTCTCATTAGGCGTCTAGAAGTCATAGAGGCCGATGATGACTCATCAGAAAACATCGGTGATGATTAGTCATCGGATATCACCCAGACTAGTAATTGTCATACGTTAATCGATTCATGTAATCGTTTACTTTAAGTTGCGTTTTCAAACAGTCACAATCCCCATCTTTTTACTAAAGTGCTCTTCAACAGTCAACTAATCTAAAATTTTAACAAAAAAGAACCGACTTCAAATGAAGTACATCCAATAAAAAAAGAATCATCGAAATCAGCGTGATATTGAGTTATTCGTCCATTTATCGCGCACATGCTTAACGCAAATTTAAGACTTATATGCTTTTGACATGGATGCCATTGTCAAATCTCGCTCAAATTGAAGTAGGACCACACGACAAGCACCAGCTTTTGATTAAAAAAGAATCATCAAAATCGGTTCACGCAGTCGAAATTTCTGAGGTAACAAACATAAAAAAATACTGTCGAATTGAGAACCTCCTCCTTTTCTTGAAGTCAGTTAATAAATCTGCACTTGGGTGCTATGTTGGTAGCATATTTCTCTTCCCTTGCACCACACAACACACGAACGGACTAACCCGTCATGATGTCACTCATCTCATCGTTGTTTGCTCTCAGTTAAATATTTACTAAACTGTGTTAAAGAGCGAATTAAGAAACTCAAATGAAATTGATAAGTCTGTTAGGATAATGGAGTTGAGAACTGTCAAAAATATTAATGTTTGGTTTGTTAAGGTCGTCGCACATTACACAAATTCGATGTCATCTCCATTTTTGACTCACACTCTCACATTTGACTCACACTCACAGAAAAACATCTAAAAATAGACTTTGTATCTTCTTCTATATTATTTGTATGAGAGCAAATAAATGATATTGTTATTTGTTTATTTATTTGTATCGTGTTCATTACTGACGAATAAAATTACAATAACAAAAATTACTCGACGGTACAGTCGCGGGGTAAACTCAGACTAAGGCTTCTAAGACAATAAAAACTAACTCCGTTTCGATCGATGCTTTCATTTATGGGGATAAAATGTTTAGCTAACTCCTCCGGTTAATCATATAGACCTACTTATTATTTTAAAGAAACTAGCTATCCAACAAAAAATTTAACGAAAGGTTAATAAACCATGCCGTAGACTTTATTCATTCCGGTAAATTAAGTCTACTGACCGAGGTGAATTAGATATACTATCAGTAGAGTTCATTCACCTATACTCCGTCCAATTTGGTATTTTACTTTTGACACATTCAATAAGTAATGTTGGTATTATAATGCAATTTGTTATTAGGTACCTACATAACAAAAAATAAACAAAGGAAAAGTATATATCAGATTTATCTGCCTTACGCAGTTAAAGTCCACTAACATCTCACGTTAATTACAAAACGAAATCGTTCTACTCTACAGTAACCGTTAAGTTATAGCCTATAATTTTTACCAAACCATCGATTATTCTGTAACCTTCGACTGGCAAATGTTTCGAAAATCTAATTTACTGGCTCCCTTGACATGGTTGCCGTAAATTGCCTTTCAATAGAGGATGTTATTAGTCATGAACTGCTAGCACCTACTTGTTGGTTGCTGTAGAATATTAAACACCTACGTGATATTGGTTACAACTTACAATGCGGACTGCATCGGGTTCCTTAACATTATGACCAGTTTCTTTTTCCAAGATAAAGCCCTTAAAAACATATTAAATAAATATTTAACGCTTCACACTCATAGCCTACACTAGGATTCCCTGTGTCGTCGTCGTGGGTGCCATAGACAACACATAAAGGCAAGAACACACACACACATAGACCGAAACAGAAATTCAAACTCAATTCAAATTTCCGCCGCTGAGAATTTAACTGTCCTGGTTTCAATCCTTGGCGCGGTGATCCTAAATGGTAGCCATTGAGCCACGCGGGTCGTCAAATAATAATAATATTAAACTAATAAAACAAATCGGATTCCCTGTGTTTTGGGTGCCATGGACAACACACAAACACACACAAAGACACACACACACCTAGATCGAGAACAAAAGTTCAAACTAATCATTCAAAAGAGCTTCGAGTAATTCACGTATTTTTTTGTTCTTAAAAAAATCTGTTTTGAAATTATTGTATTCCTATGTATTACCCATTAATGTATTCCTTCGTGTGTTTCGGATATTGCTTCGGATATTTTGTATTTCAATATCGTACAAGCTCTGAATTTGCAGTTTACTTCGAAATCCAATTTTTATTCGAAACAATTCGGAACATTCGGAAGTAATGAAATTATGAATTAATAAAACATTGTTAAAAGTGGATTAAATTAAGTAGTCAAATCAATTTTATGTTGCACACCCGTATATTTTCCGCAATAATAGTACATTATGATACAAGTGTGG
Source organism: Thymelicus lineola (assembly GCA_963932265.1). Taxonomy (NCBI): domain Eukaryota; kingdom Metazoa; phylum Arthropoda; class Insecta; order Lepidoptera; family Hesperiidae; genus Thymelicus; species Thymelicus lineola. Next base: position 3,171,197 of record OZ010701.1, on the reverse strand, counting down.
TATGTTGGTCATTACACTCGAGGTGATATTGCACAGCGCGAGCCGAAGGCGAGTGCTGCAAGAAAACCGAGAGTGTAATGACCAAACCTCACGTGTGTCATACGACGTTTTTCAACACACTTACGAGTAAAAAAACAAATTATTCGTACTCAAATAAACAATGCTCACAGACCAGACAGAAAGTTTGTTAAAAATGGCGCGCTGATGTTTTTTTTTTCTGCGCGCGGCGTGTTAGCTATGCGCGCGCAGATTGGAGCGTAGGCACGAACAATTACGCTAAACAGCCAAAACGCAAAATGTAAAAAAATCTAATATTTATGTATTTATGAATTAGTTTCACGTTGAATTATTAATTAAAGTAAATAAGTTGTTGAAAATTGATCATATTCAAGGTGGTACACTTCTTTTTTTTACAAAAATAGTGTTATTTTTAGTCTTATGTTGAAACGAAACGTATCTAAGTCAAAAAAATTTCCGAAATTTAAAAATAAAACTATAACCCGGCTAAGTTAAGAGCAAATAGAATGCATAAATAATATCTTTTAGCAAGGTACAAACTTAATTTTATGAAATATAAAATAAAACACTAGTGCGATCAAGAAAAAAAAGCACAAGTGTTTAATACCATAGTTTATGAGTGTAAAAGCCATGTGATAAAAACCAATTTATGAGCAAGGATGTTGAAAAAAATGTAATAGTACCTACGATTAGTCCTATTAATATTATAATGTGAGTTTGTGTGGATGTTTGTCACTCTTCCAAGCAAAAACTACTGAAGGGATCTAGCTAGATGATCTGGAATAAGATATAAGGTATTATCCTGGAAAAAGCTAGAAAAGCCTTAGGCAGAGCGCTGCACAATAATTTAAAAAAAACGTGAAATTGCTACAATTTTCAAGAATGAAAGTCAACGCCTTTCTACCTTGTTCCAATGCCCCAATGTCAACAGTGAAAACAGAAAAATAATCATATTTCCATAGAAACGAAAGCGCATTAGCACGGCCAAGTCGACTCGTGCGATTACTTCCACTAAACTAACCACTCGTTTAAAACTGCGTTGACCATGCGTTGCGTTGGCTATGTCAAATAGGGTTATGCAGTAACATAAAAAATAAGGAATTAATTGGTTAAATTCTCGTTTGCTTTTAATCTCAATTTATTAAGTAAATTACAGCTAAATGTTAATAAATTCATTATGTAACGTACTTACACAATGTTGGTTAACCATTTTATTTTTACACGCAGTCAATGTTAACAATATTAAAAATAATATTATTAATAAATACACAAAATACAAACATTTTTATATAAAATTTTTCGATTAAAATATGTGATATCAATGTATAATTCCAGTACATACTCGTATTTTAGATTTCAGTGTTCAATAACGATCCTTTATAAATTTTGTAAATGATAAAAGTGAGCTTGAAGTGTTTTTGGTAAATTAAGTCATAGATGATTAATTTATTTCTTCAGAACAAATCCTTTATCAAGTAACAAACAATAATTATTAATCATACGTTCCGTCAAAGCCAGAGCTTAAGTTTTTAAGTTTATGTAATGTTCAGAATTGGATATACAGACAAAAAAAAATATTCATTGAACCGTACAAATATATAATTGTCTAGTGTATAATTGTCTACCATGCTATTTCGTAGTCATACTATTTAAATAAAATTTAAATAATAATGATTTTGGTACTATAAAATTTCGTTTGAATTATGCCTACATAAGAAACAGTTCATAAATTACATGTACCTACTAATAGTACAGAATATTAAATCAATTTATTTACATTTTACTACATTTTCGATTGTCAACCCTGACCCCTAGGCGTGAATTGGCCATAAATTTAATGTCCCACTAGCACTCAGTCACTTTCCTTAGCAATTTAAAATGTTTTTGGTTTACAGCCCAGGTGTATGACTGGCGTAGGTAAATTATTTTATTTACTTACCACATACTTAAAAATTCACTTTAACATAGTTCATGACATGCGAATTCAATTTACTGGGTTCAATCATAATCATTTTCAGACTTAAATTCAAAATAACGTAAGTAAAAAGAATGTAATTATGCACAATTGACGTGAGTAATTTTTATTACACTATTGGTAATAAAGCCTATTCGAAACAGTTCAGTTACTTTTACAGTTTTAGTATTATTAAACTTAGAATTTCTGAACATCTCCCAGGCCATCCTGTATAGTTACCAACTTAATACGTATTTCAAATTTTCCCCTTTATCGATGGGTGTGGCCCGTGTGACGATTTTACGATGTCACTAATCGTCAAAAGAAAGATAATGTAAAAAATAAGATGTTACGCAATACCGTTTCGACAGTTAGCGGCTGTTACTCCAATTTATTTAGTGGACGTCAGTAACTAATAAAAAATACCACCCGCTGTTTTATGGTCGTTTTGTGAAAGTTCAACTATGATTTGAATACATTTAGAACCTTATTTTAGTTGCACTATGGAATAAAAGTTTAGCGACATATGGCTTTGGCTACTGTTTTACATGGGTAATATAATGATGTAATCCAAGTTCCTTAAATCAGTGTGGTAAGATTTTTTCGTACAAGAAATTTTCTGTATTATCTATGGAATTCGTCAGGTAAACCGGAAACGACTTTTCTCTCTCTTGAGAGTAAAGGTATGTTTAAGTTTATAAATAAGGCTAAAATAAACCACGACGCGATACTATCGCAAAAATAAACACAACCTTAATTTCCACTACTAACCACGAAGTTAAAACTTCGACATTTTGTGACGATATAAACATCGTTGACGTCAGCGCAGGAATTTTACGTCGTCTAAACGTTGGAATTTTAAATGACATAAAATTTCTTAGAGAGTGGTCAGTCACGCGGCGTCGTAAAAATGTCGTCTGACGTCGTTTATAGTTAGAACCCCTACGATGCTATGAATTTGTAGATGTCATTGTGTTAGGACTGATCTGAAAGCTTTATAATACACTGTCTATAGAGTTTGTCATTCTACAATAAGCAGTAGAAATATAAACCATTTCATGAATATTTTTACTACCGAGGTATAAATATTTGAGAAAAAGCGACTTGTTTTCGTTATACTATTGTTTAGTCCTACTTATAGAACCAAGACTAGTTTATTTTTTAAATGATAATGCCATATTTGCAACTTTATCAGTCAAACTAGACTATGAATATCAATAAGTATATCTACCCAATCGTTTACTCCAAACCCTTAATCAATATTATTATAAAGATTAATAATATAACAAACCTTCAATATCATTTTCACATAGCTTCCTAAACATTTCACTGGTTCGCAACAGGGATTCAAAAGATATGCGGCCTCTTTTTGGGAGCATCCAGATTATTAGAGATATTATACGCAACTTTCAACAGCTCAATCATAGCGAAGGTCCAAAATAATCCCCTCAATTTCAATTCAAAAACACATCAGTATGTAGGTATATATTTAAATTTCCCACCGTTTGAAATAACAATGATAAAATTACGACCTACGTTAAAACTAGAACCAATTTCGAATAATGACGAAAATTTTTCTTTGTAACTAAAGCGGCTTCATTGTTTGGAGTTGACGTAAAAAGTTCTATTCTTCAGCTAACGGTTTAACTTTCCTTTTCAATAAAAGTGTACGTGCCTACGTACTTTTTAACTGTTTTCCAAAGGTTTGAATCTTGCCAGGCCATAAAAACTTGTACGTGCTCTAAAATTATACTGATTCCTGTTGAGAGTATTGTCATTATTTAACAATAATATGAAGTATGTATTATTATTATTTAGCAATAATAATAATGTTTAATCAATTTAACAGCAGCAATTATAGTCTTGCAGCAGGGTCAGCTATGAGGTTTAAAGCGTTACCTATCCTGTTAGCCGTTAATCTGTTTTTGACTAGAAAACTGAAATTAGTTTCCATAAATATCACTGTGCAACCTTAATAGCCAAAGCTACTTGATCAAGTACAAATGAAGCGTGAATGCTCCATAATAATCGTCATATGAATGGGTAACAATTGCTATCCCCAGTAATGGTTAGCTTGTCTCAACTAGTCACATGGCTCTCCGGATAATGTCTTCATACACATGCGATGCACAAGTCAATCGGGTCACGACATTTGAACAATCTGAACAGGTCAGGCTTTGTTTCCTGCCCACCCAGTGTGCACTTGAAAGGTTACGGCTACTGTTTAGGAGGTCTGCGTAGGGTTGGCACTTAAGTCCAATCCAAATGGTTTTTAATTATTTGGTAATTAATTTGTTAATCTGTACTGTTATTATAGGGATTTGGGTCTGTACTGGGAGGTATTTTTCGGAGCCATGACACAATTTTTTCCGTTTTAAAGATTATTTCGGATGAACATAGGCTCATGTCACGGACATTTACATTTTAATCATAAATATATCACGACAGGCGTTTTGTTTTACGTAAACATGATTCATGACATTAGTAATTAATCATAACTGTATATTGTAACGTAGGTTAAGCTATTTTCTCCTCGTAAAATGATTCATTTCTTGATTGACAAATAAAATAACCGTATGAAGTAGATTGAATTTTGATAATAATCGTCATTGATAAGTAATAAATAATAGTATTCAGATAGTGAGGAGGTGATAATAAAGTTTGTTTTGTGAGTTTTTATTAATCAATAATTGTTATTGTAATTATTACTTATTTATTTACTGATAACGTTATTAAAAACAAAAAACTTCTGATTCAATACTGTATGTAAACAATAGATTATGGCTACCCTACATCACGGAAACATTGTCCTACGATTTTGTTATTACTTTTGGATGGAGTTTGTAATTTGTATCCCATCTTATGAAGTAATGAAAGTAAGTACATAGCTTACCTGTAGCCCTATGTTATATTATCCTGTAATTCTGCCATGAAGTAATCTGCTTCAACCATCTTCTTGAAGAATATTCAAACCTAAGATCATTCTGATCGTCTATCTGTTTGTCGACTCTGGAACGCGTGGAGATATTAAGTTAAAATTAATATCCAATACTCAAGTCTACAATTTCTTGGGAAAAAATCAAACTTCTAAGTCAAGACAATCAAAAGATACGGCCGTTTATGTCGTTTATTGACACTCGCAATGGAATCAAACTCTATTGAATGCATACCGTTGACCTAAAATCATTTTTGTCAAGAAGCAATATCTTTTTTTTTTATCTTTATTTATTATGGAGGGTTTGATCAATTATGATCATGCCACCCTCATAGGAGCATAACCATCTTACAATCTGCGCTTAACAGCTTAATTAACCAATTTGTATAGCATCCTAGCTTCTTCCGATTGGGGGAAAGCCAGGATGCTATTAAATCTACCAACCTCGCACCGATTTACATTGTATTTTTGGATAAAGTTTGTTCTTTCAGCCTCAACCCGCACACATTCAGCCAGAACATGGTACACATCTTCTGCTATGTTACACTCTACACAGTTTGGAGACTCAGACTTTCCCATCAAATATGTGAACATGCCCAGTGGAATATGACCGGATCGAAGTCTGAAAGCCGTCACTATATCCGATCTAGACATCTCTGTTCCCGAAAACCAAGGGGACCGAGTGAGGCTCGGTTGTATGGTCCTGTACCATATCCCCTTGGTTAGCGACCGCTCGTCAAAGTACTCCTTCCACATCGCACTACATATACTTCGAATCTTATATAAGTAATCCGAATACAAGGGTACGCAAGAAAAGGGTATGCCATTTATAATTGCGTCTTTTGCTAGTCGATCGGCTTCTTCATTACCTGGTAGGCCGATATGGGAGGGTATCCACTGAGTTTTTTCAATTTTATTATGATTAGCCGATTTTTGAATAGATTCTATAATACTATAGGCTATGGGAATTCCTCTCACATTCGAGGTGCACCGAGCCAAATGATGAATAGCACTTTTAGAATCTGTTAAGATAACAAATTTCCCTGGTCCTAAAGAATCTATATATGAAATGGCCTCAGCTATCGCAATTAACTCAGTGTACATTATTGATATATTAACATTGATGGTAAGTTGTATTGAGCTTTTATTTTGTTGATCAAAAATTGCCAAACCGCTATAATTAGAATTTTTAGAGCCATCCGTGTATATTTGATAATAATCAGAAAAATGGGAATTCAAAAATTTTGTACATATATTTTTTAACTCTTTGGAATTATATTTTTGTTTTGATTTTTCAATACCATCAATATTAGTTGCTAATACGGTCGAGAGGTCCACATTGCTGACCCATGTGTCTAAGGAATACATCTCCAGCTGTTTACTGGTATAAATAATTGTATCTTTTAAGTGTTCGTGAACTAGAACTAGTAATGGTTTCCTTTTATTTTTCCAATAACTACTTTGGCACCGGGTGCTTAAGTTATTTATGATGTTGTTAAATTCATTACAGAGAAGGGACCTACTCTTTAGCCAAAACTTTCCCGCCAGATAGTACCTACGAGTATTTAAAGGTTGTAAATATAATTCAGATTCCATTACGTGAACTGCAGTACTCTTTATGAAACCTCCGATTATACGCATGCATTGGTTTTGCACATTATCAAGCATACTTAAATTTGTTTTACAGCTATTTCCGAATAATATACAAGCGTAATCCAACCTGCTACGGATCATGGCTATGTAAATACGTCTCAAGTTAATTGGATGTATGCCCCAACCAGTACCGGCCAGAGCCTTGAAGATATTAATTAATTTAAGACATTTATTTTTTAATTCATTAATATGCTTCGACCAACGTAATGATCTATCAAGCCATAAACCTAAATATTTTGCGTGTTCTACCACTTGCAATGACTGCCCGCCAATTGTTAAGTTCATATAATTAGTTCGATAACCCCTTTTAAAAATACATATTTTACTCTTTATTAACGAAATACTTAATCCGACATTAGCGAGTAATTCACCAAACTTGTTTATCGCTTCCTGTATTTGATTTCTACCCTCTTCTAAGTTATTGCAACATAAATACAATATAAAGTCATCGGCATATTGTGAGATAAATACGTTGTTGATGCTATTACAAATATTAGACGTTGCTATATTAAAAAGTATCGGTGAGATCGATTCACCCTGGGCTAAACCACTACAACTACTTCTAGAACAGTGATATGAATCCGTCTGTACTTTAATGCGAGGTTATCTATCAACAATATCTTACAACTCTAGTAAAGGCATATATCTGAATTCCATAAATATGTAGTTGCATCACCAAAAAAGTTTGTACAGAAATCTCGGTGCGCAACTCCAACTCGCACTTGGCCGGTTTTTCTTTTATGAAGCAAGTCATAATGAATTTCCAATAAGTAGTTACATATAAATTGAACAATTTAGTGCTGGATTCGAACTCGAATCATCCATTACCATTCATTAGCAAGAGCTAGGTAATAGAAAACAGATCGCAGCCATTTTTCTCATCAAAAAATCTTATAATAATCGAGATAATTAGCAGCGACTAAGGTCACATGCCATTAGTATGTATGTTGGCAGTTTGATTTGACGAATTGACCTCAATGTTTTTTCGATTTAAACATTAATAAAATGTACAAATTAGATTACATTTTACTTATCTTAATGGCTCAATGACGATTTTTAAACATCCTATTGAACTTGAACGTGCTATCTGGTGGTTTGTTTAGTTACCAAACTTGTTATTTTTAGATGTATAAAGGTTAGAGTCATTCCATTTAACTTATATTTAATTTAAAAGATTTGAAGTTTCAACTTTCATCACTCCTATATTATATTGAGATTAGTTTGTTTTATTGCACGCTTTATATTATATTAGCTTCACCTGTATGTATGTTTGTTTGTAACTTGTAACCGACTCCTTTGGACTTGATTTTGACCCACTTCAAACGGTCAGATTTCATTCAAACTTCGTCGACTTTTCGAGGACAATTCAATATTTTAAAGAAAAAAGTTAAGAAAAAAACTTAAATTTCATTTCGAAAAATCAAACAGGTGCATGGTGTCAATGAGTTTATCACTTTGATTGTAGTTTAGTTGGTTGTTTAGTTAGTTAGTTTGATTATCATTTTGATAATATCTTAAAAAGCACCCCACGCTTTTATTACAATTAGATGATTAAGAATCAAATTTATTTTCTATTTTTTATTTGGATTTTTTATAAAAGCGTGTTTTGTAGTTTTTTTAACTATTATTTATTTTTATTTACTAGGGTAAAATTAATGTAATCCAAATTATTAATCGCATTGCACAACTTGCACAACTTTCTCGCACAAGAATCCACAAATTATTAAATACTACACTTTGACCGTGCTTTATCCACATTTTTCGGGAAAATAAATATCGATTATGTTATTTCAGATCATGGTCTTCCTATGTAAATTATAAAATTAAAATAATTTCATGTAAATCTATACCTACATCTATGCATACAAATAAATATAATTGGAGTGATTGTTTGTAATATTAAAATAACCGCATTTGTATGTATACACGTTACATATACCAAAACAACATTTTTTACAATTTTTGTCTGTCTGTCTGTTTGTTTGTTTCGGCTAATCTCTAAAATGGCTGGCCTGATTTTGGCGGGACTTTCACTGACAGATAGCTGATGTAACAAGGAGTAACTAAGGCTACTTTTATTTAAAAAATAGTTTTATAAAAAAAACGCGATACGAAATTTGCCGGGTCAGCTAGTCGACAGTAAAAATGGTAAGACAACATAATTTCAAGTAATGAAACAATTTATTGATTCTCTGAATAACACGTCATGAAGATTAAATTAGTCTTCGTTGCGGTAGGTACAATACACGAGGATATAACATGTGAAGAGGCCATCACCGCAGGCGTCACTTTGATAAATGAATGTGCCTTGCGACACTCCCCAAGCAGTCGAAGGGTCGTAAGTTGTAAGGGCTGTTAGAACTGACAAGGAAACCTACTCGTGTGACATTGTAAGATGTTTCAGTAGCACGCATCGCTTTTAGGGCCCCGTAATCAAAACGGAACCCTTATAATTTCGTCAAGTCTATCCGCAGTATAACGCAGAAACCCTGATACATAGCTGCTATTTCGCATGGATAAATGTAGTTATTTAAAGTATAAAGTGGTAGAATAAAATCTTTAAAAAATCACTCTTCAGGGTACCTCTCCTACCGGTAAAGTGGGGATTAATTTATTTTTCTCGTCTACCCCAGGGTGAGGTGTCGTTAAAAACATCTTCAACGTGAGCGGAACCGCAGTAACAGCTAGTTTCAAATGAAGTCAATAACCTACCATAATAAAAGCATAATATATAATAATATTTTATTTGTTACCACCCACGTAGAAATGAATATTATTGAAATTACTAACCTTTTTAATACTCGGTTGGTTTAGATTATTAAATGACAGTATATTTCTTACACAGTCTACACAGATATGATCATCGATTAAATTTTAGCAATTTAAAAATCAAGTATTTTAAATCCGAGTATAGTTAGTATGTGTGTATTTTATAAAAAGGAGTTTCAAATTCAATATGGTTTTATTTTTTTAACGTGATAACGTTTATAAAGACGATGAGCCTGGGAGGCATTCACGAAAACCGTATAACGTCACGGAAGCGCGCGCAGCATTAGAGAGAGAGGCACGCTAGACCGGCCGTCTCTCTCCCACTCAAGCGTAATCGGTCCGCTTGGAAGGTCACGAGCCACAACGCGCGCAAAGTATCGAGAAAGAGATACGCTGAATAATAATAAAACGAAATATATATCTGTAATTTAATATGTAAAATTGTAATTTTTATTTTATTTTACAATCTTTTGAAAAGAAATGATTTCTCGTAGCTCGTACGTATTATTATTATATGAAAACGAAAATCTACAATAGCGTCATCTCTGTTTATAGGTATGAACTACTTGAAAGAACTTTACACAATACATCGACTCGGACTTTAGTTGTAGTCAAGAAAATCACAGATGTCGCGCAGCTCCTGATATTTAAAACGATTTAAACCAAATTTTCAACTCAAATATGTTTAAAATCGTATAGTTAGTATGAAATTTAATATTATAATCTAGCTAGATACGCGGGTCGCGGTGGCGCGTCAAGCCATGTTCAAGCTGACACAACTGGCGAGTAGCACCGCGGCTCCGTGCGTAGGGCTTCCATTACGTTCTTACATTACATTATTTATATCATAAATTATTCTTCTACGAAATAGACGTTATCACGTAAAACCATTGTCCGTAAACCGACTTTACAGACAACCAATTTTTTATGTTTGTTTCCTCAGAACTCCATCATTTATCAACCGATTTTGTAACTTTTAATGTAACTTCAAGATTAGTCTTCTGAACTATAGTTATGTATTATTTCAAACATCAGTTTTGATGATGAAATCAATGAGAAATTGAAGGAACTCCTCAATATTATAGGTAAAGATATAAATTGTGTATTTTTTATATCTTATAAGTTAATGTATATTTTTAGGAGGCTCCTTGAAGCTGTTATTGTAAAAAACAGATTACTAATCCGGTCGGATATTTTACAGACTTCTTTAGAACTCATCAGTGGTTTCAGACTTACAAGTGGGCACTAAACCTAATTTCTATTTTGGCATTCCTAAGAAGAACATCTGCTCGCATCCAAGAAGCGTTGCCACACTAACCGCACTGATCTTGAGTATTGAGTATCGTCACAGTATCGTAAATGATGATTTATAGCATTAGGGTGGCCATTTTACCGAAATAACTTTAAAGTATTTTCAGGACCAAATAATTATGGCGTAAAATTCTTGTTCTTGTGTTTCAGACCTTGTGCAAAATGATGATATTTTCTTGTTATGAGCAGACATTGAGATTGGTATAAAGGTCAACCTAAAAGGTTACCTAAACGGTTTTTACCTATATACTTAATAATATTCAATGCTAAATATTACCTCCTTTACAACTTCGGTTCTGACGAGATAAAGTTAACCCATAAACTTTCTAATAATGAAAACTGCGTCAAATTCAGTTCAGTAATTTTGCACCAATTTTGCTGTAGCAGAAAAATAATTAAAAGTATATATTTATAATCAGGCACAAGACAATTTTTAAAGACACGATAATGTTAATATGTAATATAAATTACGTAATTAGTGAAGCAAACAATTAGTAACTTATATAAGTTATTTATAGCAGACAATTATTTCTAAGAAAGTAATTTAGCAGACGTTAAAATTCTAATTACCAGTTGTTAAGAGTCAATTACGTACCTACTTTCCTTAAATCAACATAACTTTTTCATTCTTTGTGTTAAAAATTTCGCAACTATGCATAATTAAATATAAGTGCCTTAGCTACTACAATGGAAACTATTATCTAACTGTTTCCAATTACCGTGTTAATTAATGAAACTGAGATTTCTTAACTATCGTATGTGTCTTTAAATACTAAATTAAATTGTTAAAGCTATTAAACTTACCTACTTAACTGAGAAATAAAATTGATATAGCCATAAGTTGTATAAGGCGCACTGCCTTAACTAGCCTGTAACTACTGTTGAGAAGGAAGAACGGCTTGGGAGTTTCTTGCAGTTTCTTCCAAGACTACTCACGGTAAGGAATTGCTAGAGCGATGGCAAGTTGATATTAGCAAACTGTTAGTAAAACCAATTTTTAGTTTATTATATTATAATAATAAGTGAAGCAAAAAGTTTGTACGCCTTTTTACGACAATTACGAGGAGTATGAAATTTGCCACAGTTTAAGGTTCCATGAAGAAGGAGTGCAGAAAGCTAATGTCTTTGTATAATATGTATTAGAAACACATAAAATTAATAAAATAAACATTACATACACTACCATGCATTTGACACATACACGGTTGGTTACATTCAAAATTGAGTGAATCTCAATTCGAGTTTAATTAGACACTTATGGCCGAATTTTGACCGCAGAACGAGTTTCTAATAAGTAAAAATGCACCTACCATTCTGATCTTCATCGCCACTTAGGTGGTATTGCAATCAAGCAATATCTTATCACATGCAAAAGAAAACATTTTATTTCATTGCATTTCATTTTCATCATTATGTGAAGCGCTAAGTTCAAAACTTCAAACCCTACTGGAATCACTGATGCGACGAACCACAATGAAACCAAGTATATACTTGTGGATACCTTTAAATTAACACATAATTCAAGGGTAAATGACTCAGGCCGTACTTGGAACTGATAATGACCAATTTTACTGTTTTCCTATCGACTGTAGTTTCATTCTCATGAGCATGACTAAACCTCTTTGTGCATTGGAAAATAACTTAGCGACGAATAAGGGAGTCCTGTCGTCTTAAGTAAACAGTTTAACTTACAATTGACTTGTTAGCTGAATTCCTAGTACGGTTTGTATTTATTTAATTTGCTAGGTATGCCCTTGTGGTTAACATTTTATATTGATTTAATTATGTTGGGTAATCTTGAACTGTTTGTTAAGTTTTTATAGCAATGTTTTGATGCATAATTACTGCTATGTTAATTACCTTTAACTTTAATTACTTATATTTATTAAAGACAAATGTCTTTAATAAATATAAGTAGCATTGGTGGTGGTTGGTATTGGTAGCATTTAAATAAAATTATTTAAATGCTACCAATATTACGCCTAAGTGCAGATTTAGTTGAAGAGCACTATAACCCTACTTATTTAATCTATAAACTTGTCACAGATTGTTTTAAAATAAATAACATATTACAGTTAACTCATATTTATTAACAATGTACTTTACAGAAATGAATATAAAGCTAAAATTACCTTTAATAATGCCGTTATTCGTCAGTTTTGTTACCCTACCTAATCTTGTCATACAATAAAAGCAAAAAAACAAAGCAACAACCCATAATTGTCCCACTGCTGGGCTCGGGGTCTCCTCTCACAATGTGAGGGGTATAGGCGATAGTCTACCACGCTGGCCAAGTGCGGATTGGTAGACTTCACACACCTTTGAGAACATTATGGAGATCTCTCAGGTGTGTAGATTTCCTCACGATGTTTTCCTTCACCGAAGCAAGTGATAATTAACTTGTAATACGCACATAATATTTGAAAATTAGAGGTGCGTGCCAGGATTTGAACCCGGGCCCCCGCGTTCGGGAAACCAACGTTCTAACCACTAGGCTATCACTGCTATCCTACTTCAATTTTGTTTATAGTTTTATTTCCATTTGACATTCAACAGACTATACAGTCTTATTTCCGTCCCAATATTCCGTCCGAAAAATAATCTGAGTTACTCTCAGATTGCGCCTAAAACTTCAAAAGTTTAGTCATTTGACCTTTAGGAAGCCTTTATTATTGTTAATATATAAAGCCTTTTTAATCTATCGGAATTTAGGATGAACAAAAATTATGGTCACCCTACAAGTTTATAGCATACGTTAAAATCACGTTAAATTAATAGAACTCTGTTAAACGGGAAACATTTCCTTCTACTTTTCTAAGAACCAACTAATTATGCACTGGTTAAGTAGGTATGTTAATTTTTAATTACTCATTACTCACTTAACTAAATACAGCTTTTAAAATTCACCTTAAAATACTAACCATAATATAATAAACATTATTTAATATAATGCTTCTTATTTTAGTACAAAAGAGCCTTGTCGGAAATACAATAAAAATTCCTCGACAGCCTATTTTAATAACACTTTTCCTTATCGTATTTTCTTTCCCGCAAAATGGGACAGCTAAAGGTATTGTCAAGGTATGATCTTGGCATTATAAAACAAAATATTTTTTAGTCAGGTACGAAATAGTTTACCTTGTATTAGTTTAAATTGTATACCTATAGCATAGCAATAAGGTCTATTTTCATTTGCATCCCAGTGTAAAATTACATACGTACAAAGCCCTTCCAAAACAAACAAACATGCATCGTATAATTACAAACATAGCGTCGAATGACAGCTGATAAGAACGGTTCCAAATATTTTCCTTAATTCTTAAACTCATTCCCTACTGCACAACATTCAGCTAAAATCAAAATGTATATTGGAGGCGGCACTAAAAACTTTAAGCTGGCCATACACGATCAAGTGTACTTGTCAAGTTTACAGTTTGACTGAAATGAAATGAAATGAAATAAGTTTTATTCGAAGTAGGTTTGTTACAAACACTTGATGCGGCATCCAGTTTGCAAGAGATAGCTATACCTTAGCTATACACCGTCAAGTTTACTTGATGCCGCGTCAAGTCCGGTGCAAACTTGACAAGTATAATTGATTGTGTATGGCCGGCATTAGGAACTGTCATACTCCTAAAGGTTAAGTGATTTACTAAAACTAACCTAACCATCAAAATTATCTACACTTACCCTAAGGTAAGATTGCCGTTAAGCTGTAATAGTAAAATTGGTTCGTCGAGAGACTAATTTGCATGGAAGGATATTTTGAAGGACTAAATATGACTATCAAAAAACAATGATATTATAAGTAATTAAACATCATTGTCAAAAAATATGTCATTTAACCAAAATAATTCATTTTTAATTGGAACATGTAACCATCAAAACTGGGTTATCTAGCAATCATAGAAATTCCTTAGAAGAAATTTTGAAAATACTTATAAAAAGTACTTAACAGATATTACGTAGATACGTAAAACCATAAAAAATGTAAAGGTCACTCAAGCTAATTATAAAAAAGATTTATTATGACCAAGGACCTATCTTTGATGTGAAAATAAAGTAAACATGATACGAGTCAAAGATATAATTTTACAATGACAAATCTTTGATCGAAATGACATGTAAAATACTGTTTTATTAGATCTAAGCGAAGGGGTTTTAAATTTATAGTCCCGTTCTAATCGAGACATTAAATTAAATTTATTAATCGTCGGCGCAATAAAAACGTAAAACCGCTTGAGTAGATGCTTATTTAAAAGACTGCAGTACTAGAAATACATGCCAATATTGATTCAGCCATATATGGACATAATTGATTAGAGCCATTATACGACAATTATGCCTTCTCGAATCGTAATATGCTGTGGGTCATTTAAGATTGGTTACAATTTAATATACAAACAGACGCCCGTTACTTCGCTCGTAATATTTTGTGTTTATCAATAGATATGTATATTACAAATGAAAATAAATATAAATTTTCAACTCATAGGGCTCTAACAAGAACTAATGGGCATGATGACAGATTTTGAAATACGGTTCTATATTTTTGGTACGGTTATTATAATTAAAACATTATATTTCCGCAACAAAATAAGGATTAGTATAAAATAAATACACTTTAATTTTTAAGTTTAAAATTCGCACCAAAATACTTCAGTGTCACGGTGTCAGTTGTGAAAGTAACAGACAAGACGTCATTGTCAGTATAGTAATATTCGTTTGTTTACTTAAATGTGACGTAGTTCGCTCTGATTGAGACTGATTGGCGTTCAAGACATCATGGCGGCTTGCCGTATTTTGCAGTTTTATTTTATCAAAATATTGTTAATCTCGCTCATAATAATACAAATAAATAAGTGTTTTGCAATCCATTAATAGGGTTTCATTAAAATATTACATATTTTTTGTGATTTTTACTTAATGTCATCATGCCTATTCGAAAAATAAAAAAAAAAACAACTTCCTCATACAGAAAAACAATATAAAAATAGGATTAAAAATATTTTTTCTGCTACTTTAAACTTACTTGTAAAAAATGATTGTCAATAATTTAATTTACTTTGATAAACCATAAAAAATAAAATAAGTTAGGTATTTTAAAGTAAGGAAAACTGTTCGAGTTTTTTTTCCGCCTTGGATTTAATCTAATAAGTACTGGTAGTTCACAGAAGTTGTAAACGCACATCAATTGCAAATGCTTTGCGTGCCGTATGCTAATTTACCACGGCCTCCTAGCCATATAATTATTTTCTGCTTAGTAAAATTGCCCTATCAATACGCCACTAGTTTTCCTAACTCGGCTTCTACCACTATCGGTGACGTGTTCACCGATTAAAGGACGTAAGTACCGACTAGTTATGATAAACACTGATAATCTCATTCTAGACTAACGCCTCAAGTGCACGCGCGTTTCTTTCTTGTCTGTAGAATTCTGACAACCATTTTCATTTTTTATTTTCTTTCCGAGCGCGTTCTATTTTTAAACGCTAAGCGCACCAGTGTCATTCTCGTATTCGGAATTCTAATTCCAAATTTGAATTTGAAATCGACGGTAGTGATGTGCGTTTTATCGATGTGTAAAGTAGACCGCATGTTATTTTTATAGCTACCAAACCGTTATAGAATTATTCGTGTTTCATTTATATGCACAAAGTCAAAGTCTTAGCAGGTGATTGTTGTCAACGATAAAATTATTTATAAGCTGGTAGCTGAGTTGATAAAATGTTGTTATTCGAGCCCGTTCTAAAATTGTGCAATGGCTAGAAAAATTGTTCGATAAATCGTGATAATTCGACGGAAACGTTGCTAGACGTGTTGATCTAATTCCGCGGAGTGCTGTGATCTCCAGTGTTTGTGTATAAGATGTGCAGAGATGTGGTGAATCAATTATTTGTGTATAAAGTGATCGTTAGTGAATCGAGCGATGAGTGTCCCTAATTTGAGCGCTGATCAAATTACAGGTACTGATTCTATTTTATGGGGAATTTTCTATTAACTAATTGTAATACCGGTACTGATTCATGGTATTGACTCATGGTAGGTTAGTTTGGTTATCAATTATTTGGAATTTATTTTATAGCCCATGGTTAATATCGATTCCCTTTGACGGTGACAATTTAATGTCAGGTGGTCCGACAGTCAGTTTGTCAACATAAAAAGGGAAATTATTTGAAAAAGGGAATACATTACAATTAATAAGTTAAACGTGCTTATCATCCGACTCTTAAACTTCACTTACCATCATGAGGGATTGTTTTCAAGCATAAATTTATCAAAAGCAAATAATTTTAAATTTGAAATCAACACAAATTAAACTAGCACCACAAATCCCGTGTTATACGCAGTCGTAAAACAATTTACTTCGTTTTACAAGAGATAAATTATTAAAATAATTAGCCGTCGTTACTTGTTCTTGTGTAATATTCAAGAACCAACTTGTAACTTACCGCCGATAGTTTATATAATAGACACTTGTACATGTACGTACAAGCACTTGTGAATATTATAATTTGTCATAATTATTCAATTGATTACTGCCACAGATACATAGTTATAGCTAACAGCTAGTAGAACAACACTATTATGTTAGTGACGTTGCGTTATAAGTAACAATTAGGTATCTAGGTATCCATCTAATACCTATTCATTATCCTTGATTTAAGTATCTGCCCTTGATTTACAACTTACAATGTCTTCTGAGTGTGGGGTCCCAGTTTCGATTCTCAGGCAGAAAATGTCTGCTATTTCAATGTTTAGCTGTGTCTTTGTAGGTGTTTGTATCGCATTTTTCTGTACCCACAGTGAGTATTTTTGTTGGTGGGGTAGCTAGAGGAGGGTTAAAGCATTTTCAAAATGTTTATTTTATTACTTATGGGTAGTTTTCAGTTCGGTCCTTAAGAATGCAGTTTGTACGGCATTTTTACATGCAATAGATACTGTTGATAAAACTGCTGTTTGACTCCATCCATCTATCAACCCTTAGAGATCCACTCCTGGACATAGCCCTCCCCTAACCTGCATGGCGCAAATGACCACCAGGTCGATTATACTAGATTATACTCTTCGGTTTTTGTATAATCTGCCGCAGTGTATGTATAATATGGTCAATGGTGCTGTAGCCTTTTTCGGAATCCTGCTTGTTCGGGAGGCTGGAAGTCGTCTAGCCTGATTGACTACTAAATCTTAATTTTTATTTAATGACCACGTTTTGTAATATTATCGAAACAAAAAGTTAAATCTCCATTAATTAAACCTATCCAGAAAATATAATAATAGTATTAATATGCAATCTTAAATTCAATTAACTTTTATATAATTACTGTACCAAATTAATGTATTTTAATTGCATAATATTGAGTACACATAAGAAGTGATATTTATAATCTTTATGTCCAGCCAAATTGGACAAGCCCCTTTAAGATTCCGAATTTTGGTTTAAATTAAAAAATCCTCATTATTTAAAATACTGATCTTCAAACCCTCAAGTTACTTGCAACGGTAACACGTCAAATCTAATCTGTACAGTGACATCATTAGACAACCCAAAGTAAAACATAAAGGAAATTAGTCCGTATTTCACTAATTTTAAAGTGTTTTATCTCGTATTCTATATTTATCCAGTCGCCACATTTAAAAACACTTGTCCGATTGTAGCCCGTCTATTGACACTGTTTGATAATACTAACGTGGCACGTGACTACAAACATGTAACTGAAGTAAGTTTATTTTGCGGCCATTAATTTAATTTAGTAAAATAATCACGCAGTGGTACCCAAGAGATGGAAAGAGAAAGAGAGGTAGACCACAAAGGAGGTGGAACGACGATGTTGGACAAGTCGCGGGAATAACATGAGAATAGAAAGGCCAGAATGGAAAAGATTAGAGGAGGTCTTTGCTGCCTGGCAAATGGTCGCAAACGTGGAACAAAAGAACAATTTACGAATAAAATTAAAGAAATATTGTCATGTCCGAAGGAAGGTTAGAAATAATTAAATTTAGTAGTTTTAACTTTTCATATACATATGTAAGTCAAATGGGCACTGTCAAAACGTCACATACATAAGTTACAGTAAAGTTTATAATTTTACAAAAAAAACTGACTTCAAAGAATATTATGTCAATAATTGTGAATTATGATATTGGTTTCCTTTGATTGAAGTCTGTTATTTTTTCTATTATATTTAAGGATTTGCGTCAATTCCTCAAGGATCACATCGTCAGAACTGATTTAAATAAATATTGTACCAATCTGGAAGTAGTTCCTTTCAAATTTATTAAAAAAATGTCCCAAATCGGTCCTAATTGAGAACCACCCGAAATACGCATATGAGACAGATCGTGAACCACAGAAAAAGATAGAAACCGATCGTCAGTAGATCGTGTTTAATATCTAATGTTAAATTAATGTTTTAAAAAATCAGACAATATAATTTACACTAAACGTAGCTAAGCACATTCTGGATTAAGTCACCTTTCAAATAAAAATAAAAAAACTAGATCATATTCGGTTCATCCGTTTGGGAGCTACGATGCTACAGACAGATATACAGATCCACAGATACACAGTTAGGTCAAACTTATGACACCCCTCTATTCACAAACTGAAGACGCGCGCACTGTTCGATATCATTGTACACAACACAATAATCATTATTGGTATGACATACTTGCACTATGTACATTATGTACATATGAACTATGGAGGTATGTACAGTAATATGACAAACGTTTAACAATAAGGTGACTATTCATATTATATCGAAATGTGTAGTGAATATTAGGCTAGTTTCACTCTAAACTTTACGAATTATTACATCTTGAAGTCTTTGATCCTGCAAACCAAAAGTGATTACAATTTCCAGTTGGATCAGTGCTTTCAAATTCAGCGTCCAAATTCTAAATAATTATTATTAGGTAATCATGTAGGTCTTTTTTAATCGACTTCCAAAAAGGAGAAGGTTCTCAATTCGACTCTATTTATTTTTATGACGTGTGTTACCTCATAACATTTTACTGGGTGTATCGATTTTGATGATTATTTTTAAATTCAAAAGCGCTTGGTTTGATACTTATCATGTTGTCTCATTTAAAAAGCGAGATCTGACGAGTAGTTTTTGAGTTATTCCTAATTTTGTAGTCGGTTATTCTTTAGAAGAATAATTTGCTACTACCACCGTTTCCGAAAAGTGCTTTATCATTAAGGAGAAGAAACGATGGAAGAAACTCCTTAGCACACTTTTTACCAGATAAATATACCTTAGGAAAATTATTAAATTGACATTACAATCAACATCTGACAACACGAAACCTAGATTGTCCTAACTGTTCACTAGGTAAAAGTCAGTTTCCGATCGGATTGTCTAAAATAGTTATTTTGTCATTTGAAAGTCGACAAAGCTTAACGTTTGCCAAGAGACCACTTATAGTTGTGATACACTCGTATCTATTAAATGTTATTTACCTCCCTAATTGCCTACTTAGCATTGTAAATAATAAAAGATAAATCGTACTTATAATGTATCTTTCTCATTAATATATTGCTCTATAATTACCTGACTAATGAGGTTTATTAAACAAAAAAACCATTACGCATATAATTACCTAATATGATAATCTGGAGTATAGTCAGTCTCAGAGTTAAATTGAACGCAACGATAAAACTGGTTATTTTATTAAAACTAAACCAACAATTAACAGTTTGAGATACTACTTTGAATATTTAATCCGTAACCCTACATGATGCATACATTAACTACGCGATTATCGATTCAATTCAATCATTGGTTAAATCGATTTTAATAATTCATATATTATTTACTAATCAAATAAATAATAACTTTTAATTAAATACATATCAATACCTTGTCAACCAATTTGTACTTAGCTTTACAAGTTACTTATCTGTTACTATAGTATTCAAAGTCGTAGAAATGGCTTACCAAAAAATAATCATTTTAGTAAAAATGTATCGCATAAGCTAATTTATTGTCAAAGAGTAAATTTTCTTCTCTTTCTTTGTCTATCTTGGTTCATGTATTTAATTTTCTGTGTTATTTTTCTGTGGCAGTGGTTGCACATAATTACAGAATGTGTAAGGTAAGGGTCTCCGCGTTGATACAGTATTTGGTGACTTTAAGTTAGTTAGCACGCAATTCAAATAAATTCTAGTAAGGTATTAAGTAGGTTTTTATTAGGTTTATATAAAAACGCTTTTTTCCATTTCAAAAACTAACCCAATTTTGATACTTGTTATTAAAATACATAGAGTTGTTAACATTTATGTGGTTCAATTCAAAATATATTTCTAGTAGCTACGGCTTATTGATAAACATCAAATCAATTCTAACTACTAACTACTATTTACTACTACTAACTACTACTAACTCTATTCTACTACTAACATTTTACTCGCCTCGGACGCGGACGTGGCATGATGTAGTATAAACACTTGATGTCCTCGTCATATAAAATGTTAGTGAAGTTTTGAATCTGTGTCTTGTTCGGGACACGGCTCATACCCGACACGGTGTCATTTATCCCTTAAAACAATATAAGTTATTCAAAATATTCACAAAACCTTATCATTACTATGATATTATAATTGTCAGTAATTAATCTAATTGTCCAATGAATTAACCGGAACAACAAATACTGTCGTAATTATTAATTATATTTAAAGTAACTCGTTATTCACATGTTATATCTCAATATTCTAAGTGAAGCACAAACTCTCCATTACTCCATCCTACTACAAACACACAAACCCACTTCGCAAGTCAAGCATGGTAATTTGCTTGCGGAGGCCATTAGAACCAAATAAAATAATGCATACTCCGAGTACGTAGCTTTCACGTATTACGGCCGGTCTACGCATCAACCTTAATGGTTGACGGTTTCTCTCATTTTATAGACATTTGTTGATGTCAAACACAATACCTTTGATTGGACTCTCGGTTACGACTACAGAATTAATTTCTATTAGAAGTGGCTCCTAATATTCGTTAAAAAGATGGACTAACTACAAAAAATCTGGTACAGGTTATCCTTATTTTATCCGTGTTTCACGAAATCCATTCCTTTTAATTAATCATAGCATGTTAAAAGTCAGTGAAAGAGTCAACGAATGAAAATTTTATATGTATTATCTGCATGACATACTTAATCAATTTACACAAAATTTCAACTCAAAAATTATTCTAAAAATATTCTGCGTCAACTAGGAAATTTGTTATTTGTTTTTTCAACAGTCTACATTTTCAATATTGACGCCTTTGTATCTTTTTTTCGTAGTTATGAGGATTAACAATACATTTATCAGTTAACCTCTACCTACTGACACTTTATGAATACTTTGTGTTATCCAATACCTTTTACATATCCACAGGAAAAAATTGCGCTTAATTTAAAAACTTGGAAACCTACCATATCTACGACGCTGATATTGTGGAGTCTATGGTAAATGTAATTTAACCAGATTACTTACAGCTGTGATCATGGTTTTAATATCTGATTGTCTACGAGTTTGACCAATGAAACAAATTGGATTGTCGATGTTCAATCAATTAGAAGTATATACCTACTTAGGCGTTTCGGAAAACGGAGTATAGGACGCCCGCCGGCCAGGACTAACGACCTGAAGAAGACAGCGGGCATCTGCTAGATTCAAAAGACTCAGGACTGGTCAGTGTGGCGCAAGTTAGGGGAGGCCAGTGTCCAGCAGTGGACCTCCAAGGGCTGATGGATGGCTGGAAGATTAAGGCCAAATTGATACTTACAAATAGAAATGTAGGTACCTTCTAAAGGTGCCATAAATTATATACGAGCGTATTATGTACATTTTAGTGTAGTATGTAATATAGGTGCATACTCTTATTATGTATGTAGCCGTACAATAATATTCTGTCTAAATATACAGTCAAGATGTACCTAATTTCCTCCTTTGTCAAGTTGACAGCCCTACTCCAAGGTTCACCCTGACAAATGAAAGAAAAACAAAGTATCCAATTTCCTGCGCTTAATTAATCATCAGAATTTGCTACTCTCAAGTAAAAAGGTCAAAAACGCTAAAAGGAATCCATAATACCTACATGAAGACACGAATCCATAATTAATTTGTATGAGGGAAAGCTTTGTTTTTTACGAGTGTTTTCATTATTTTGTTTAGAGGATAATAGTATATTTTGGTTGCTTGCTCAGGTTACTCGGGAATTTTAATTAGCTTTAATCTGTTTCCATCATTCATTGTTTAAGGCTATTACACACGAACAACTTTTAATATCCGATAAACGGTATCATATTCGTATTGTATCAATAATATTAAGTGAAAGTTTATGAGGATGAAATGTTTGTTACTCGTTCACGCAAAAAGTACCTACTGAAACGATTTTCATGAAATTTAGCGCACAGGTAGACCATGACCTGAAATAAAATATAGGGTACTTATTATCCCGGAAAACGTAGGAAAAACCGCGGCCGAGTGCTAGTATGTACCTAACCTACCCGGATTACTTTTTTATGGAAATAGCCTGCAAACGAGCTGACGATCCACCTGATGGTAAGTGGCTATCGTTGCCCATGGACATTAACGATACCAAAGGTGTCACCGATGCGTTGCCGGCCAAGAAAAAAAGACGAAAAAGAAACAAAGAACTGGCTCTCAAGCCCCCAGCCGGAACACGACGAGTCGTTTGGCCGGCGTTGTTAGTACTGCGTTAAAATTGTTTTTTTTTTATGGAAATGTTTCTGTAGCCCTCAGCAATCTCAGTATCTTTTGAGGTCTCATTATTATTACATTTGGATTTTTTTAGGGTTTTTATCAGATAGATCCAGTCCCAGAGACCCAGATAAGACGCATAAAAAGACATGCAAATAAAAAGGCCAGAAAGAGTTATATTTCTACTTACCATACAAAACAAATACTATTATAACAAAATATAAAAAGATACTGAAGATTGGAAGCTCGCGCTACCAAACAAAAAAGAACGATGACAAACTGAAGTGAAAATCGTTATTACCTTTTTCTTCGTATATTCTGTAGTTTGTTCTCAGAGGCAAAACTCATTTACTTATTTTACTCACAAAATGCAGTTTCGCCCTAATATCACGTTTATTTGGCAGGCAGATATGAATTCTTTCAACCTGCGATGCGTTTTTCAACTTCGAGATCTAATTTATTATTGTTCGCTGTTTTTTAAACTCTTTGTTCTACCGCTCTCCGCATACTCAATTTGCATTCGTTTTCATTGACTTTGAAAAATGGAAAGCGTATTGTAAGTGATAATTAAAAACTTGAGATTAAAAGTTAAGCATTTGAGCATTATGTTTATGTTGGGTATGAAAAAACTTGACTGGCAATGAAGCGCTTTTGTCGGTTTTTACCGATCATAAGTGATAGTCAGACATTTTTATTTTCTTCCTGTGTAATGGGCAGTTGAGACTTTTGAGGAGGAAATTTTACGAGTATTTTAATGTTCTTCATTGAATTTTTCAAAAGGAGTTCGAAAGTATCAACCCCTCCATATACAGAATATGTATTAAATATCTAATAATACATATATAAAAATCTCGTATTTATGGTCGTTTATGGTCTAACTCCTTTGAAACGGCTCGATCGATTTTTAATATTTTTATGATTTATTTTTTTGTATATTATTTGGTAGATATGAGAATAGGTCGTAGTATATTTCGTACCGCTAAATGATTAGGATGTCCCTATATTCTACAACACTATTGCCTGGTCAGCTAATAAAATCTAAGTCTACACAAAATAATTATCTCTTTAATATTTTAATTTAGGACTCTCTTGTGAAGCAAAATTATCATGGATATATATGTATAAAATCCGATTCGGGGTCTACAAACGATTGTAACAAGTCGTAATAATCTGGTTGCTTTCATGATTGGTTAATTCCAATATTAATTGGTTTATCATTTGTTACAGAAATCGAAGCAGCAGAAGCATGCAAATGGCTTCGAGCGGCTGGCTTCCCGCAGTATGCGCAGATGTACGAAGGTATGTTTCATTAAATTTTGTACATTTTTATCTTAATAGCCCATTAGTGGGTTAAGAGCCCTATTCTATTGGCCATGAGCCATGAGGAGAACACATCGCCGTTTTTTTTACGTTTTTTTAGAGATAATAATGTCAATGAGAAAATATCATTGACATTGTTATCTCTATCAAAGCACAGCTTCTTTCTTAGTGCAAAAAAGAATACCTCTCCAAAACTACCCAAAAAACTCGTGAGAAGGTTTCAGTTCAATTACATTAAGGGACACGTTGTGCTAAAATAGAAATAGCGCTTCCAAGAACATCGTATATGCGAGGACATTTCGGCCCCGACCTGTCCCAATGAATCTATTAATCATACTTACCGCTAGTACGTTTGCTTGGCCCACATATACAGGGTGCTCTTCTATTCTGCTTCTGGAGGAATAAGTAATGTTTCGTACACCAGGAACGTAAAGTTTTGACAATTGTATGTTTTTGCAAGTTGAACACTTATCCAGCTTTCAATTTTTATGCTATGAATCAAAATAATATTTTGTTATAAATTAATATGTATATTGTCTGAAATTTATTGTATGTGTTTTAAATGGGATTTTTAAGGTTTTCATTAGTTATTTATATAAATACTAAATCATTGCTCAATGAATGCACTTTATCGCAAATCTCAATACCTTACTCTTACCTGTCTCCAAAAATAAAGTAGAAAATATGTAAATCAAAAATTTTTTTATATTGAAAATCACTCAGTGAAATATTTTGTCTGTTTGTTTCTTGGGTCTAGTCAGTTTTAGGATGAAAAGGACGGGAAATTATTGACTAAACTAAATAAAATAGAGTTGGAACTACTGCTCCCGACCCGTTATGATGTGATGTGGTAGATTAGCAAAATATCCACCAAAAAAAAATAGGGCTACATATAAAATGCACCTATCTCAACTGTTTTACCGTAAAGTAAAATAATGTAGATAAGATTACAAACAGTATACATATATTTTTAATAAAATATTTAAAGGAGAATGCCCATAGCCAGTACTCTTAAAAAAATAATTGTGTCACAATGATTTTTGGACAAAAAATTTAATTTAAATATTTCAAGTATTTTACCCTATTTCCTAAAAAATCCTTATTGGGAATAAATTTCTGAAATTAATAAGTTACTTCCGTTTTACAAAAGAAAACCATTGAGCCATTTATGTTTGAATAAGGGCCAATCAGGAATCTTTTAAGATCCTTCGGACCAATAGGTTGCATTGATTTGATTACAATTATGATACAACAGTTATAGTATAATATATCCATGACAACAAACTAGATGACGTAAGGGGACTGTCAAATGAATTAATTTTTTTTATAGAAAATTATTATATTCAGCCAGGAGTGGTAGTGTTCTGTGATTATAATACATTACAAACTACATGGTGTTTGGGGACTGTCAAATTAATTTGAAACTTAAAAGATCGACATTACATACGCAATCGACTTTAATACGCCTGCATAGAGTCCATATTACTGTGAGTTTATTATAACCTAAATACAAATTATATTGTTTAAAATCTCTTATTTCCTAATATTAACATTGACTAAAGTTAATATGTGTAATTTATTAAGATAACATAATCAAATAAAGGTATTTTTATCAAGACATAAAAATGTTAAAGTCAGTACATTTCTCCATACTAAATGGGCATTCTCCTTTTTATTTGTGAACATCCTGTATAGCAAGGACATACATAATGAAGTTCAGCTGTGGAGATGAAGCCAAATCCTTCTCAATTGACCGCTATTCTTGGCTAAGTCACGGTAAAGTGATACCTATGTGGCTAAGTGTATACGGATAGAGTTATATGGATACGTTACTTAATAATTATGAAGATAGCTTAATGATCATATACAGAACATATTTATGTTAATAGGCAACACAGATTAAATTTTTAGACGTCATACATTCGTTTTTAGTAGTCTATCGATCGGTAATCTCTGGATAAGTTACTAGGTATAGTAATAACAACTGACGCTAATGTCCTGATCTTTTGACAGTTGATAATTATCGAAAAAATATAATATATTACTGAAAACGGTCGATATTGTGTACTTAAAAATAGTGTACCAAATTGTTTATTGAAAATTAAAATAAAACAAATCCCCTTTGGTTCTTGATATTGTACATGGCACTGGAAAATAAAACTAACATTTTTAACCTATTTCAAAAAAAGGAGGAGGTTATCAATTCGTCACGTATCTATATTTTTTTTTGTAATTATTAAGTTAAAATTCTATTAATTAACTCGGGCAACTACAGATAACGTATTTACTTTATGCAGTAACTACAGAAAAGTCATGATTGGTCAGTCTTAATACAATTTCAATAAGTCTATGTATTAGTTTGTAACATTTAAATTGTCAGCAAAAAGAAAAGTTTTTGAAAAAATACGGAACAAAAATATCGTCTTATCCACATTAATGACGATATCCCGATGACAATATAAACAAAATTATCCTTTAATAACTGGAAAGGACCGCACTCTTTTTTATTTGTAACAAACGAATGCCATTAGAACCATACACGGAGTTGTGGGTCTAACTCTACGAGACGTGACTTGATTGAACTTAGAGCGATCTTTGATCTTTGGAACGAAACTTCGGCTCTGTGACGATGTTGACAGATATTGTATTTAATTAACTAAATTGTCTAGTCTGGTACTAAAGTGGTTTATGTAACACTAGCTGTTGCCCGCAGCTTTGCATACAGAAATTATGTTTTAACTTAAAGCAAAAAAAAAGCAACAACCCATAATTGTCCCACTGCTGGGCTCAGGGTCTCCTCTCACAATGTGAGGGGTACAGGCCATAGTCTACCTCGCTGGCCAAGTGCGGATTGGTAGACTTCACACACCTTTGAGAACATTATGGAGAACTCTCAGGTGTGCAGGTTTCCTCAGGATGTTTTCCTTCACCGAAGCAAGTTATAATTAACTTGTAATACGCACATAATATTTGAAAATTAGAGGTGCGTGCCAGGATTTGAACCCGGGCCCCCGCGTTCGGGAGACCAACGTTCTAACCACTAGGCTATCACTGCTGATCACTTTTAACTTATTAAACAAAAATCCTATTTTCCCGGAAAACCTTTTAATTTTCCGAGATGAAAAGTTGTCTAAAATATGACTCAGGATATCAGTAACAACTTTACCAATTTTCATCGAAATCCGTTTAAGGGTTTTTATGTGATGCCCGGACAGACAAACAGACACTTTGAGTTTTATTATACTCGTACTCGATTTTTAACAGTCTTTGTTCATTATTGATTTAAAAAATTATAAACGTATGCAAAAGTGATCTATGACTGTACGCTATTTTGCACCAATAAAATAGATTTATGGTACCTTCAAAAACTACGAATTACTCATAAAGATTTCAATAGGTAACTGCCCTTGCGTCCTTACACAACATCAAAATATTTCGCTTTGTTGACTATACAATACTGATAAGGATAATAATAGGATACTTTTTGTCGCTATAGACGTGCTATAATCTTTTGCTGATAAGATAACAGATGAAATCTAGGCGCCTTGACAGTGACGGTTAGGGTAACAATGCTTTCAAGGTCTGTCTGATTTAAAAAAATAATGGTGATAAAATGCTCTAATCCGGGTTAAGAGCGCTTTTAAAATTCTTATTTTATGGACATTCAAATGGTAATCTAATCCTGTGTCTGCAATTTTTATGACGTCGCCACAGCAACGCATGATTAAGAACGTAAATAGGATAGAACCTGGTAGATGTGAAAAAGAAATGGAAAAAACCCGATGGCTTTTCCATTTCGCTATTGTAAGGTAGGGATAAGTTACACATATAATTAGTAACCATCCCCATTTTGCATCGGGAACGTTGCATGCTATGCAACAAACGCACAGAAAACAATTCACCTACAATCTTGTCATAACAGACCTGGTTACAAAAATCACATAAAATAATTCAGTAAAAACAGCATAACAAATAAACACATGGCTGGCTATTCATAAAAGTCCGTAATAAAAGTAAAAGCTAAAACGGCTCTAGGTCAGGCCATAAATTTAAAAATGGAATGCATGGAAACGACTATTTGTCATGATTTAAGCCACTGGTGCCATGGGTCAAAAGACCCTTCAAAAATGCCGCTAAAACGAAAATGACTTAAAATACCCAGCCACCGTAAATTGATCATAAAGAGAACAAACATATCATTTACGTCACCTCTCAACCAAACAAAACATAACCGATTAGCGTTATCGTGTTCAGGTAAGCGATTCTCCTTAAATGACTAAATTCTTTTAGAACACCATCTGGTTTCAAGCTAAATTCACCCTAATCACTTTGCAGCAGTGCTCAAATTTATTTATCGAAATTTCGTGTTCCTTTTCTTTGCCAATATTCATTTTACATTAAAATATCATTAAGTGTACAATTATGGTCTTTGTGGTAACAGCTTAAGGTCCTCAGTATAATATTTGGGCCTTTAATAAGTGTATTTTATCATTGTAAATGGAAGGGGTCGTTTTGGTTAACTTTTGACAGGAATGAAAACAGATATGTCAAAATATTTTTTATCTGTGCCGATTAGTTCAGGTACCAGTGTGGCGCTGCGTGGGCGGGAGACTGGACATTTTGTGGTCATTATTTTAAATTAGTGTTCCATTTTGTGTTCTATTTTTAAATGTGCTTCAACTTTTATGTTTAAAACATTTCTGGGTGAAATATCGCGTGTGAAATAAAAAGGTAAGCTGTTATGTTATGCCAGTGTTGAATTTTAAATGTTTGCCTTTTTTGTAGAAAACATGACCTTAACGTTATAACGGTAATTGAAAAATTTTACATAGCTGTGTGAAATTTCTCGCTAGTACCTAGTTAAAATGCACGCATCTGCTTTTTGTAACATTTTATTGGTCAAATGCTCTAACTCGCGGCATAAAATTTGATATTTTAAGAAAAAATAGTTATTTTATAATATTATAATTACTATCATATAATGATATAAATTTTATAATATAATAACTATAATATAATATAAATTACACCAATACAAGTATATATTTATTTTCATTTACCATCATACAAAAATGCATCAAGAATAACGGCGAATCTACTCCTCAGCTCATCTTAAAAATATAATATGTACTTAATACTTATTCTACTTTATAAAAAAAATCGTTGCACTTTACAAAGATGGTACTTATGTAAACGTGTCCTACTTAAACAAAGTTAGGTAGTTAATAATCCTAAAGTTTCAACTTCTTAAATATCATCATATTCCACTAATTATTAAATTCTATGTTAATATTAAAATAAAAAATGTGAAAGTTTGTAAATTATGTTTGAATTTAAGAAATTACCACGAATGTGTCTTCCCCTGATGTAATTAGGATGTTTGTATGTTTTGGATTTTGTTTTGAAATCACCATTTCGGTAGTGAAGCCGCGGGCGGAAATTAGTAGATAGTTGAAAAATACAAACCACTAAAGTACTACCAACATAATAATACCGCAGAATCTCTCGCGTACTAACAGTACATAATCGCATCCAAACCGCAAAGAGTCCAAGCTCTCCCCTGATGTCGGGAATACGTAGGGTGACTATCATAACAACGTACAAGTTAAAATCCTGCAAAAAATAGAGAATTTATGTAAAAAATTAAAACAGTGCAAACTTGGGTCCACATAGGTTTAAAATAAATTTAAACATAAGTGGTTACTATATTTATTTAACAGTATCCTTTCTTTCTTTTCTTCTCTATTTCTTGACCGGTAACGCATTTGTGATGCCTTTGGTGTTGCTGATGTCCATGGTTGACGATAGCCAACCATCAGGTGGATCTTCAGCTCCACTGCCGGCTATTTCCATAAAAAAATTATATAGTACAGTGTTAATAATTTAATTATTTTCACGTCATATTGGTTAATTAGTGTGATAAATTATCCACAACTAGATGTGTATGCGTATCATGGTCTGCTCGTAGAATGATAATATCTTGAATTAATAACTACCCGCTCCCAAGTAAATGAATAAATGATCAATCTATTATCTGCTAGCGGCGCTGAGAGCGCTATGCTGAGAACTGTAAACAATAACTAGATATATAATACACAATTTACTGAATGAAAAATATTAATAGAATCAATCAATCTCTGCTAATTACTGAGGGAAGAATTCTCTGTTATTTCTTGGTTGGTTACGAAGTGTTGCCTTTGCAGCTTTGGCCTTACCGACTCTTGTGGTCGTTTGTCGGCCATTTTCAAAATAAAGTAATTTAATAGTAATTTGGATTGTCAAACAAAGGTATTAAGTTAAAATACATTATGTAAAAAAGGCATGTTTTTACAGGCCCCCTCCTCACCCTGACTGACAGTCTAATTTATTTTAGTTTAATAGGTTCTTACCGATGGGTAATAGAAGAAAGAAATAAATAAATAAGACAAAAGTATGGCTACCCTAGCACTTTCCATCCTACGTTGTTGGGCATTTGTACAGATGGCTGCAGCATTATTAATATCTACAAACTTAATCCGAGATCAACTTGGATCATCCTGTACTAAAATTTCTGTTTACAAGGGTTCAAAGGAAACTACGTCATAACTTATAAGTAAGGTAGTATGCACACAATCTTGTTTGCACACAAAATCCCACGATTTTCAACAATCTTTACCGCATTAATAGCCCATTATTAGGTATATCGCAGTGATAGCCTAGCGGTTGGAACGTTGGACTCCCGAACACAGAGGCCCTAGTTTAAATCCTGGCACGCACCTCTTATTTTCAAATATTATGTGCGTATTACAAATTAATTATCATTTGCTTCGGTGAAGGAAAACATCGTGAGGAAACCTGCACACCGGAGAGTTCTCCATGAAGTTCTAAAAGGTGTGCGAAGTTTACCAATCCACACTTGGCCAGCGTGGTAGACTATGTCCTGTACCCCTCACATTGTGAGAGGAGACTCCGAGCCCAGCAGTGGGACAATTATGGTTTGTTGCTTTGCTTTTATTAGGTATGGGTTTCTCCTTCTGAGGAGACAACTCTACCACGCTGCTTCCATGCAATTTCTGGATGAGTAAGCCAACATAAATCCACCGCTACCAGCAGCTACAGTTACTGACCACGCCTGCTAAAGATCGATTCGAGCCAGCTGACTATGAGTACTTCGATATAAATGTCACATCAATCAATCATGGCCCCTTGAATAATCTAATACCTTGAAACGAGCAATTCTTATATTGTATATACCTATTCTCGGAGTCTCGGAAACGGCTCCAACGATTTTCATGAAATTTAGTATGCAGGGGGTTTCGGGGGCGTTAAATTGATCTAGCTAGGATTCATTTTTAGAAAATACCTACCTGCTACCATCGGTGTTCCCTCTAAGCTATGACATGGGGTCCTTCAAGAAGCAGGTCTATCGTCATCTTCTTGGCCGGCAACGCGTTGATGACGCCCCTGGTGTCGCTAATGTCCATTGGCGGCGGTGATCACTTACCATCAGGTGACCCGTCTGCTCGTTTGCCTGCTCAATGCATAAAAAAAATGTTGTTTTATCCGTGTTTTCAGGCAATGAAAAACTGCTACGATAGACCCTTCCTGACATCTATTGGCGAGTAGTAACACTAAAGCTATTTCGGTAGATGGCGTTGTAAGCAACATTAAACCGAGCAAAACTCGGTTATCTGGGTACTAATAATTTTAACAGAGGTATTGAGTGGATTTGTTTAAAATGAAAGACCAAATTAAATGGAGATCGTCAGGGGTTGTTTACCTGGCTAACTAGAATCTACTAGAATATTCTTTCCAAAAAGAAATGCTTTTAACATCCAGTGCTGGAGAGCCGTAGGCAAATATGGAAGGTATTTGCTAAGCGCGCATTCGACAGTTTCCACTTTCGACATAATTTATAAAGCAAATTGAATCGTTCTCTTTGAAATTTTCTTAGGCATACTTTCATTTGTAAACCTTTCTAAAAGTGAACCAATTTATATGAGACTGTGAGGTATCAACTCAAACTCAATTTCAGCTCAATTCTGGTGACATTCAACAATGTAGACCGTTGCGCTGTGCGGGCCACAATTGAGTTACAATCTCACTGTTAGTCATGTGTTGTATCGTTGGAAAGTAAGCGATAAGCGATAAATAACAAAAGTAAATTTTGATTTTGAATTGGTATTCAATTCATCTGATAGTAAATAACGTTAGTACCTACCTAACTGATAAGTTTAAAAAACCTTGAACCTTGTAGCAAAAAGTACTTGCATTAGTTTATTAAGAATACCCACACGATTAAATTAATTTGGATTCGAATTAATCACTAAAATCATATCTATTATAATATTATATATAGAGCTACTCTTGTAAAATGTTTTTTTTTAATGTCTTAATGTAATATCTTGCCTTCACATGATTTTCTTTTATAGTAGACAATTTGGATGTTTTTGCAGATACAAAGTGAAACTACTAAATCCATTGCGAAGGGTATTAACCTAACCTAACGGACCTATAACTGGATTAGAAAATAAAGTTTGTGTTGTACTCCAAAACTGGTTTATAAAATGTATCATAAAAATGACAACAGTTTTGATATAATTACATAATTTATTTATATTTTAAAAACGAAGTCACCTGACTACCAGTTAATATTCTTTCGCATACAATATAACGGCCACTTGACTTAGAAAGGGCCATGTGCTTTCAACAAAAACAGTCGTAGCGCTGAACACCGAAACAATTTAGCGAAGAAATTACAACTTTCCCTTATAGTTGATAACAACGTTCAGAACAGACGAATAATAATGGTTGATTGTGGGTATTTCATTATACGTCTATATTCGTGTATATTACTCGTATACGTCTATTATATTCGTGTTGGCCTAAGGGGACATTCATTAATTACGTAAGGGTCTCTAGGGGGAGGGGGACTCTCAAAATCTCTATAAGACCTTATCTTAGACAAGGAGGATAGCTAAAAACCATTCTTATGCTTTTATTTCGGTAAAATTTTGAGTTTCATTGATTGGCCCCTTAACAATACGTATAGTTACTGCAGGGTTCTTGTGAAAGCATACAGCATAAACTACGATACTCCAGTATGGATTCGGATATTGACAAAGCAAATGCTTAAGTCTGAGGTTTAAGGTTTAATTAATGACTTAATAACAAGACTAACTGGTACCGACGACTTAATGTATCTTCTAAATTAAGTCAGTGTGTTGTCGGCAAGAAAGAGGAGAAGAAAGAAAGAGAGAACTGTCTCTCAAGCCAGCCGGAGCAAGACGAGTCATTTGGTAACTGACCAAAGGGTCCCAAAGGGGATCAAAGGGCTTGGCAAGCTTAAAAGAAAAATAATAATATCAGTAATAGAAATATTGATACAATAATCTTTACGACGTATGGCTATAATACTACAAAGCAGTTTACGGTTATAGTTAGATTCATTGCGAAATTTGCTTCACTTTGGTTTCCAAGAATTCCACTTCACATAAATTTTTTTATGGAAATAGCCGGCAAACGAGCTGACGATCCACCTGATGGCAAGAGGTTATCGTCGCCTATGGACATCAGCAACACCAAAGGCATCACTGATGCATTGCCAGCCAAGGAAGAGAGAAGAAAAAGAAAGAATGAACTGGCTCTCAAGCCCCCAGCCGGAATACGACGAGTCGTCCACTGGAATCAATAAACGCGCCCATACAAGGCTATTTCCGTTTCCAATAAAAAAGTAATTAAATTTATTGAACTACAATATTGAACCCGTCAAACCCCAGTTCACATACCTATAGGGTTGATGTAGTGAACAAATGAATTCTCGACAAAGGTGCGTTCACTCAGCCGTAAGTTCGATTAACACTCCATGTCCGACGCTCCCAGCATATATTGCCTTTTTAAACTCATTTATAGAGGAGGTACAAACAAATGCGTCAACTAACTGAACAGTATTTTAGATTTTAAAACAAGTTAATAGTTTACATAAAAAATACACGCTTGTATAGCAAATTTTGAGACTGTTTCCTTGTCTGGAGCCAAACCTGAAAGTAGTAGATATCAGCGAGCCTATTATGAACTTTTATAAAACCATTCATGTTCCAGGCAATTCATTTCTCAGGCTTTAAACGACATGATTGGCTAAAAAGTGTCATATTGTGGCCGCTTTCGAAACACGAATTTGACGTTGACACTCTAACTTGGCTGGAATTAAGAGTTCATAATAGACCGCCAGGACATGCTTATAAAAAGAATGTATAAAATATATAATATGTAAAATTTAAACTTCTTATGGTAAGAGTAGGTCTTATTATACTCAAAATTATCTAAGAACGCATTAATGATAGCTGCCATTTATTAATATGAACCAACCTTGTATGTACGTACATCTTTGAGCAAAATGGAATAATTATTTAATTGACATGAATAGTTGGATACTTACGAACAAAGGATTTTGCCAAAATTTGTTAAAAATCCCTATTCGTATTGTATCGTATTCGTATTGACGTTATTTATAAATCATATTAAACGTTATAATCTAGTAAAAATCCCATCACATCATAATTTATGCAAAATTGAATAAAAAAAATAAGGCGTCGAATCAATGTTATATGAAGATGACAAAATCTACACTGACGTTAAGTGATGTGACGGCATGAAAGCACTTATAAAACCATAATAAACCATAATACATTACTATAATCGAAACTTAAAATAAAAATGAATTTATTTTATTTCTTTCTTTGTGTTTAACAATTAAAGAATTTAATTTCTTCTCTTCTATAAGAACATGACCAAAGGCACGAAGATCCGGCTCGTACGAACATTGGTGTTCCCCATATTTCTATACGCTGCGGAGACGTGGACATTGCGACAAGTCGAGAAAAGGAAGATCGACGCTCTTGAGATGTGGTGCTGGAGACGCATGCTTGGGATCTCATGGACTGAATTCCAAACTAACGTCTCCATACTTCAAGAGCTCGGCATTAAACAACGTCTTTCGACGTTAGTATCCAGTCGCATCTTAAAATTCTTTGGACACGTCTCCCGGAGAGGAAATACCTCCATCGAACGCCTTGTTGTCCAGGGAAAGGTTGAAGGTACTAGACCGCGTGGGCGGTCACCCATGCGATGGACCGACCAAATCAAGTCTGCAGTGGGCGGTCCCTTGCATGAGTGTACAAGATTATCAACAAACAGAGAGAAGTGGCGAATGCTCGTAAGGCAAATAACATCTGCCCCAAATACAACCTTCTGAAGACCACGACCGCTCTGGCAAGAGCGATACGACAAAGAAGAAGAAGAAGATAAGAACATGACCAAAAGTGTTTATTACGATAATCTCTAACCGCAGCCATTTGAACTGATTAAAATACGGTTAGAATATTCATTATTCAACCGAAACCCAAATTTCATACGCTGCATGCGGCGCGGACGAATTAACAGTGAGTTTTTTAGGAAAAAAATATTTTATTATAGTCGTAAATACTTAATTATTGAGCGTATAGGTATGGTAAAGTAACTTAAGTAGCTCAATGGAGACAGTATCATTCCAGTTACTTGTGGATATCTAAATGTTTCGGTTTTTAGAATTTACAATTTAATTATTGAATCGATTAGAAAGTCTTACAATTTTGAATCGATTTATTGCAAAAATTGGTTCTTTCGTGAATCGATTTTTTTTGTACATTTCTAGTGTCACTGCGATGACAAACGACAAATATGCATTCTTAGTTCGTGGGGACTATAGTATATCAACAACGCCGTTTAGATTATTTGTTGGTAGTATCACTTCGTATTATTACACCATTCGATAGTGTTGCTGTAGATCATTTGTATTGTATTGTATTGTTCTAAAAGCGATTTCGATTAAACATGCATGTAGATAAATATTAATTTCACGAAATTATGTCATACTAAATCTGTATTTAAATCGTTTTATTTGGCTTGCCCTGTTTGTTTGTTTGGGTCAAATCTTGCAAGGCTAATTACGAAGACGAAACTTTACATACTACTTTTGTTCTGATGACAATGCATTTTTGTGCTAAGAATGACCTGGCGGTCTATTATAAACTCTTAATTCCAGCCAAGTTCCAATGTAAGCGTCAAATTCGTGTTACGAAAGCGGTCACGTCACACGTGATACTTTTTAGCCAATCATACGTCGTTTAAAGCCCGAGAAATTAATTGCCTGGAACATGAATGGCTTTATAAAAGTTCATAATAGGCCCGCTGATCCTTCACACAGATTTGGCTCCAGCCGAGGGAACTCCTTAATGGTTAACAGCACTATCCCAATTATTTTTTGACGTGATAACGTCTATTAAATCGACGCCGGGTGCACGCACGAAAAATCATGACTCATCTGTCGCGTTCCGCAAGCGTGCGAACAATGGAAAAAGCGCCATCTATGAACAAAACTATGTACACAATTAAGTCAGAAAGGAACTTGCTGAAAAGATAGTTTAGTTCAGGAGTTCTAGATGGTGTTGTAGTATAAAGATAAAAGTTTCTAATTATAAGTTAATTTCCAGAGATAATTTATATTCGAGCACTACTTCATCAATGTTTTGTCATGACGTTGTCACGTTAAACTACCGTCCGTAAACCGACTTTACAGACAACCATTTTCTTTAGTATCTAAATTGACAGTATAACACCTTGTATCATATTTTTATGACCGTGTATCTATTACGTGTTATGTAGGAAATGGAACTCCATTTCTGTTGAAAATGGATTTATGATGTTGTTATTCGCATCACGTCTATTATTATGTAGAGATAATTTAAAATGTTACTCATACAATAGATAATAGTACACCATTTTTACTTTCAAATAACACGTAGATACATAATATTGGTTCACAAATGTTTTGACAGGTTATAATACTTATAATACAATTTTGTACGCTTTCAGCAGCAAAGTCAGCAAACTTCATTATTAGTTTATTTTTCCTATTTGGTGTTTTCCAGAGTCGCTATTGTATGCGTCGCTTTTATAAATAAGAGAAGTTTTAAGTTGACTGCTCGGTTTATTAGAATGTTTAGTGGCTGGTAAGGTAATATTAAAGCAATTTCGCTTGTTTACCTTGCTCATATTATGCATACAAAATGAGCATATTTTTTATATAAATAACCTAAGCTACGAACGAGGTGTTGAGCCATCTAATAGTACAATTCACTACCACGTGGAGATTACGCCGTGCCCGCGGCTTTACACGAGTTTTCCAACCTACATCTTATATCAGATAATGATCTGTCTGTGCGCGTAATTTCATGAAAATCCTTTCAGTAGTTTTGCGTGAAAGATTAAATTTTTTTAAATATTAATGTTAAATTTTAACGTGATAACGTTTATAAAGACGATGAGCCTGAGAGGCATTCACGAAAACCGAGTAACGTCACGGAAGCGCGCGCAGCATTAGAGAGAGAGGCACGCTAGACCGGCCGTCTCTCTCCCACTCAAGCGTAATCGGTCCGCTTGGAAGAAAATCTACAATAGCGTCATCTCTGTTTATAGGTATGAACTACTTGAAAGAACTTTACACAGTACATCGACTCGGACTTTAGTTGTAGTCAAGAAAATCACAGATGTCGCGCAGCTCCTGATATTTAAAACGATTTAAACCAAATTTTCAACTCAAATATGTTTAAAATCGTATAGTTAGTATGAAATTTAATATTATAATCTAGCTAGATACGCGGGTCGCGGTGGCGCGTCAAGCCATGTTCAAGCTGACACAACTGGCGAGTAGCACCGCGGCTCCGTGCGTAGGGCTTCCATTACGTTCTTACATTACATTATTTATATCATAAATTATTCTTCTACGAAATAGACGTTATCACGTAAAACCATTGTCCGTAAACCGACTTTACAGACAACAAATTTTTTTTTAAAGATTGTATGGATGTTAATAGTATCAGGCGTTACTTTGCGGATCTCAATTGTTATTAAGTTAGTATTAGTCTACTTTGCAACAATCCGCAGTTAACGTGTATGATGGTGTATGATGGTATGGACGACCCGTGTGGCGCAATGGTTACCATGCCGGATCGCTGCGCCAAGGGTCCTGGGTTCGATTCCCAGCAAGGCGGAAATTTGAATGATGAGTTTGAGTTTCTGTTCTCGGTCTGGGTGTGAGTGTCCTTGTCTTGTGTGTTGTCCATGGCACCCACGACACAGGGAATCCTAGTGTGGGGCTATGAGTGAGATGCGTTATTTATTATTTTATTTTTATTTATATACTTTAACAACACAACACAACGCAAACATGCACTACAATCAGTAAAAGTATATACAACATACATTCCAGCATCAACACGTGTTTCACTCCGAAACGGAGCATCAAAGTCAAAGTCAAAATATTCACATCAAAATATTAACATCGTCAGGGTAAGTTGACGTTGTTGCAACTAGACTCAACTAGAAAGTAGTTTGTTACTCTGCCACGCAAAAATTACTGTACGGATTTTCATGTTTAGCACATAGATAGACCATTATCTGTAATAAGACGTAGGGTACCTATTACCTGAAAAACGCGGGTAAAGCCGCCAGCAAAGCATTCGTATCATATAACAATGTCGATGATGGTTGCTTGTATATAAATCTACGAAGTATTACAGCATTAGAATACCTAAGTTGATCGAATGGACGGCTGAGTGAACCGGCCTATTTTTTTGCATCAATGACGCTCGCTTTGTTACAGGTTGTATCTATAATATGTTCTACTTGCCTACTAGAAAACTAACAACAATATGCTTACAATATTTACCTAGTTATCGTTTTTAGTTTTTCCTATTATATTTTGGTTCTTGTAAACAAACTTTGTCGAAGATGGTAAACATTTACAGAATTACATGCGTGTACGTCTGACAGTCAAAAGGGCAAAAACAGGACGATTATTCAGAAAAGATATTCATGACGAAATAATAAATTATTTCATAATTTCGAAACGATAACGAAGACAGGACGGATTGCCGTACCGAACCCACTCTCTCTCGACTCAAATCTAACTTCACCATTTTATTTTCTTATTAATCTTACCTTATTTTCCACGTGATTCTCATGTCGACAATACAATTGTATTCTGAGAACGACATTCTGTGGAAAATTTAATTAAAACTTGTAAACACGGAGATTGTAGATAAGTCCATTGTATTCCTGTTTTGGGGACGGTTCTATAACGAAATGAAATGAGTAAACCGCAGTCAATGAAAGAAGACCATAATAAGTTAACGTCTTTGTCTATTCACTTAAACTGTTTCCATGTTTTTAAACAATGCAACATTGGATCGCATAATGTGCATTGTTATAGTTAGATTATGTATAGTTATGATATTAGTTATTTATGAGTGTACATATTATCATTTGAAGAATAAATAAGTCGATCAAATTGCCCGCGTCGATGTATGTTTAAACTAAGTTAGTGCGCATTGCCTAAAATTAAAGCACCGCTCATCATTATGTGGGCACGGACCTAAAAATTCTAAGGTCCGTGTATGTGGGATTATAGATAAGCATTACTTAT
Organism: Thymelicus lineola; assembly: GCA_963932265.1. Lineage (NCBI taxonomy): Eukaryota > Metazoa > Arthropoda > Insecta > Lepidoptera > Hesperiidae > Thymelicus > Thymelicus lineola. Next base: position 3,131,017 of record OZ010701.1, on the reverse strand, counting down.
TATAACTAACCAAATATATGGACTTTATGGTCTGAAATAAAGTATTATTATTATAATTAACTTTAAAGCAAACAAATATTTTATTAGCACCTGAAGTAATTTGAACTTTTCAGCGTTTAAGCAGGGAAAGTCAGATAAAGAACCTCCACGGCTCCACCAATTAGCGTGGTGGAGTATGCTCTAGGCCTCCTCAAGAGAAGAGACCCAGAAGTGGGCTCTTAAATCCTCAGAACTTACATAATAAATTATCAGCACTTACCATGTTTGAAATGTTTATCTTCGCGAACAATAAAGCAACTTCCATTGCAACATTAGTCATACAGCATAGTAAGCTATATCAGCATAGCATACTATGATTTGCATGTATAACGCTATGCTTTAGGTAGGTTTAGGATGAAAGGGACGCGGTCAGGCGTGGTCGCACGGTCGGATGAACCGGGATAATTTTACTCCAGCCCCGTTCCGATGAGCATTTTAAATTACCTGCCTGCATGTGTGAACATGACGTAGGCACTATCAATGATGTTTAAATAAATATAGATACGTTATGCCCTTACAAATCAACCGAAAAATCTGTTCCGATGTCCGCAAGGCACGCTTTATTGCTTTATCGCACGTCTTTATCGCTCTCGCGTCAAAACTACATCGCTATCTCTTTCTTCACCTGAATAAGAGTTCCCAATTGGGAACTTTTTGAGTCACACAACGCGCGCGCTTATGACATAGGTATCTGCCTCTTTTTAATATATAATATCATTTGGGCACTATGCTATGGTGTGTGCTGTGTTGTGACGTAGGTTGTGTTATTACGTCATAATAAAATCTTTGATACTGTATGAAAGTTTTAAAAGCAACGGCTACTCACGATTTGCATTTTATTAAACCGATATTTCGATGCAGTTTCGGATCCTAGTCTCGGTGAGAATGTATGACATGTCGCACCCTCAGTATAAAAAAGCATAAGCCGTCTTACATTGAATTTTAGTTATTAGTATGATTGGAAAGAGAGACAAAAGCTGCATATGCTCAATTTTTTTCAAATTTTTATCATTATTCTTGACGGTTTTGTGCAAGAAATCGAGAGAAGAGAGAGGGAAATTTTTCCTTCAAAATTAGAAAACAATTAATCAAAATACGTCAATACATTATTTTTACCTTAATAAATAACTGAGAATCTATTTTCATCAGCGAAAACAAAATTAATATCCAACGCACCATCAAAGTAATGAAATTAAAATGTATAGTAACTCTGTTTTAAAACCTTTTGTTGCGCAATAATTGAATAAAGAATGTGATAAAAGCCTATATGGACTTTTTACCTATATGGTTCATGTATGGAATGTGTACACAAGCATTTAATCCATTTAGCCTTTGAGCGGTTTGCCCACAATCCACAGACAACCTCGTTATGAATACCGATGTATTTAGAACGATGAGAGATAATTCAATGTATTTAGAGGATAATACGGGCCTTTATATTTTATTTGTGTGAGGATGTATTTTTATTGGCAATAGCCGGCAAAGGGGCTGATGACCCACGTGATGGTAAGAGGATATCATCATTCTTCTCCTATAGACATCAGCAATACCAAGTTCATCGTGAAGCGTTGCCAGCTAAGAAAGAGAGAAGAAAAGAAATAAATATGGAATGATGAAATTGAAATGATAGCAGGTGCTCTCTGCCTTGGATTCGATGGAGAGGCGTGCGAAGAGGCTCATTGGTGACCCAGACCTGGTTGAGACCAATCTGCAAAGCCTCGAACACAGGCGCAGAGTAGCCAGCCTCTCGATTTTCTATAGGGCACATTTCGGAGAGTATGCACAGGAATTCTTTATATTGTTAACATCCCACCGTTACGGATGACGCTGTTTGCCTTGTCATTCGTTATGCGCACCGCAAAGGACTGGAATAGCATGCCTGCGTCCGCGTTCCCACCGCTCACCATCCTGGACCACATCTACACCTAAGGAAGGACTTTTCAAAATTCAACCCCCAAGGGGTGATATAGGGGTTAAATGATAAGCATAATTTACGCGTGCGAAGCTGCGGGTAACAGCTAGTCATTTGATAACTGTCGTTAACCCATGTCGGAGGCCTTCGGGCGGTATAAAAGACATCCCACACTGTTGTGGTAATGAAGAGGCCTGTGCCTTGTGGGCCATTAACGGGTTGAAGCCATACTAATGTAATAGGGTTTTAAACTTAATTCATCATGGATTGCGTGCAATTTACTATAATATGGATACTCGAGTATTTAACAGCTATTTCGACCCAGTTTGACCGACTTTGATAGCTGTCGAGTATCAACTGTAGTTGTGAAATTAATTAATTATGAAAACTATTCTAAAACATTAGTGGTAATATCTACTTAACTCCACTATCAAACAACAAGCTATACTTTAGTTGTTAAAGACAAATCGCTTTTCTTCTTCCTCTAGTTTACTTTAGCTAGGGAGCACAAAGTAGTGAATTCATAGTCAACTTTAGTGTGACCTAATTTATTAATGCTTCTTTTATTATGCGTTGCGTCTGTGAAGTAAAATCGCTTTTCGAAATTGGATTCTCCAAAAAAGTGTGATTAGGAAAATGTCATCATCTTTGTTCTATCTCTAATAAACTTATTCTAGTTAAAAAGTAATTAAAAAGTATTCTTGCTTCTATTTCTGTTCAATGATAATGTCTTTCTTCGCATTTTCTTTTATTGAAAAAAATAGCACCATAGATGTTTAATTACGAAAATAAATTATAGATACAAATAGAATTTTGTAAGGATTTTCAAGAACATTTATTGACTTACCTCACTCATAAAATATTATAATACATATTACAAATTCTAATATTTATAGTCATCTATACTAATATTATAAAGAGGAAAGATTTGATTGTTTGTTTGCATTGAATAGGCTCCGAAACTACCGAACCGATTTGAAAAATTATTTCACTGTTGGGAAGCTACACTATCCCCGGGTGACATAGGCTACATATTTTTTTAATTTTTTTACTATTTTTTCCCAAGCGAAGCGAGGGCAATTTCCTAGTAAGTAATATTTTTATAGAAAAAATTTCATCTCATATTTTTCACCCAGTTTCATGTTGAAATTTCCTGCTTACAAGTATTTTCATGAAAATAACTTTGCAGTCCTTTTACCGTAAAGTAGCATGATTTATGAGTGATAAATGTGCACCAATGCATTACCAACCTCGTAGTAGGAGGAGCTAATGGATTTTATGTTGGCGTGTTTCCATTTACGTTGCTATTTGTAAAATCCCCGCTTCTAAGTTTTATTTTTCTTTAGTGCTAAAATAGAAATCTGTAATTTGGCATGAATATACGAGTATATATTTATTATCATCGTAGAATAAAATATTGAAAAATATTTTTTTTCAGGGTACTTACCTCTCCTACAGGTAACGTTAGGATGAATTTTTTAGTCACGTACCCTATAGGGTAAAAAATATTATGAATCTTTTAAGACTATTTTTAAAATTAGGGTAGGGGGATTACAAAAAAATATATGATTTTTTTCTAAAAATTCCAACTTTAAACTGTTCTCCTGTAAACTTAGCTCAATGTCGCTTAGTCAACTTTTCCTTTCAAACGTCGATATAGTTTTATAATTCCAGGAATCGCGGGCAATTCTGCTAGTCAGTTCATATTTTTGTTAACTATGCATAGATTGTGAGTAACACCTTAAACTTTAACACCTGTAAATATAAATGCCAAACGAATTTAAATGATACTTAGTTACTACAACAAAGCGTATGACTAGCCCTCTTAAGGTCGTAGCACATAATATATCAACTCGTAAACGGAAAGTAAACGTATCAACTCTTGCATTTCAGTATTCTTTGTATGAAACTCCCTGCTGTAAAGCACACTTATCGGAATCGTAACGTAATCGCCTCGCCTCGAGACAAGCTCACGAACCGCGGAACGGTGCGTGGACGACTTGCCGTACCCGCGCTTACGTCTAACCGTACGCTATCCTTCGACTTTCCGTTTCCTCGTGCACGCCCCGCGCCGCGGCTACCGCTGCGTCGGCGAACTGCTGTCATTCACTAAGCAACTTCCAGTCAACCAGCGGCCGGCGAGCCGTAAGCGCGGCGTCGCCTAGCCGTAGCCGAGTCGACTCGGAGCTGCTGTTCGGTTGGTAACGCGCTTACGTTAGGTTGATGCTTGGTTGACGGCGAGGCGATCCGGTGACGATCCCTTTCCGAGTTAATATGTGTGCTACGACTATTATTCGTAAAAACAAGCAAACTTATAAAATGCTTACACAGTGTTTGTTTCTTTCGCTCTTATGAAAAACGATAAAGATAAAACATGTTATAACAGTGCAACAACTGTGGATAGGTTTTTTAAGCATTATTAAAAGGCCGTAAAATATATCAATTAAACCATACCAAGCAGTCACAGTGACCTATATACAAGAGGCTCAGACCGGAGGCGCGAGACAGCGGCCTCCGGTGACGTTATGACATCCATGGAGAATAACTAGAGCTGGAGAATAGAATTGGTTAGAGGGAAAACGTATTGTAATATTAACCGCTGTGTTACTATGTTGTTTGAATTGAGTGTTTCATCCTAATCTGTCTATAGAGAATTTGAGTATTATATTGCCAGTGCCCTGGGGCATGAGAATAGAGGTAAAGGGAACTGACTCATATGGGAGGAAAGTTGAAAAAGTGGCCAACTATAAGCAATAAATTGGTGCTAGCGTAGGCAAAGGGTGGATGTATGGTATGAATGTAACAGTTGATGACCGATTGAAGTTAAACAGTCATGTATATCAAACTTTAACTATTTACCTAGTTCAAATCCTTGTTGCTACTTGCTACCATGACGCTACCAATTTAACGCAGTTGACGGACACTTTTGCACAACAGAGTCATTTTCCTTTACCTGTATACTCCATTGATGGCATGAGTGATGAGATAAGATAAAACAAGTTATGGTTTAAAAACTAAATACATGTGTTTATAATGTCAATGTAGTAACTAAAGAAAAAAATGTGGCTGTTATGTTGCGTAGGGGAGCGGGGGGCTAGTTGTTACAGAGGTAAGAAGTTACACGCATTTTTTACAGGGATTTTAAACACTTTGGTGGACATAATTGGACTCATTTGTTTTCTGATAACATCGTGCATTATATAAAAACGATCAGTGACCCGCCAAGCGCCAAGCTGCTAGGTTGTATGCATGTGTCTCGATTTCTACCAAGTTCGTAAAAAAATCATTTACGAAATTTTTGATTCCTGATGTCTATATTTTTTATTTTGTCAAAATTTTTAACCATCAACGTTCATAATACATCTACCTTTAATTTGCAATATTGTTTTTTTCTACTATCGATATCTATTAATGGTGACTTCAGTTTATATTAAAAAACGTGTCATGGGGCAGGTAGTTACAATTTTTTGGGGTTAGTTGTTACTTACCTTTAGATGAAGTGAAGAAAAATTTTGGTTTCCGATTCAGATTCTGTTTTGTTTAATGTGTAGCGAAAGTTACAGCACCTCTAAAAAAGAAGATTGGGTAGAATGTTTAGAATGCAAAATGTGGGCCCATGTCAAATTTGTAACGGGAAACGTTCATCCATTAATTTGCATTAATTGCAATTCTGTTGAAGACTAATTTAATATTAGTATGTGATAGTGTTACCCATCTCTATATAAACAACTATATATTTTTCTATAATATAATCTATAATATAATATATATATTTAAAATATAAGTACCTTAAAAATGTTAGAATCCAAAGTATTTTAGTTTTCTAAAAGTTTATTAAAATAACTAATAAATATAATTAATTTAAGTTGTTATTTCCAGACAAAGTTTCTGTGTTTTTATATAAGATTTAAAAAAGTTCCTGCCAAAGTTATGTTATTTTTCTACAAAAACAATCTTAAACAATTACAATATAGATACTATAATTACTCATAAATGTAAGAAGACTGTTTTAAGTGATCTCTTTTGTTTATGTTTTGAAATAAAAAAAATGATTTATCATTGATGATTTTGTTTATTTATCTACCGTAACATCAGGCCTATGTCCAGCAGTGGACCTCCAATTGCTGTTGGAACATCATGCCCCGAAGGTGTAACAACTAGCCCGGAATCGGGGGTAAGTTTTTACAATCGACTTTTTTGGTTAAATTGTCTATTGTGAAAAAATTATATAAATTTTAATAACTTTTCAATCATATTTCAATAGCTGAATAGACATACTAACGATAAAAGCAATCAAATGTATAAATTATTTGATAGCTGTTGTCGTATTGACAATTATCTAAAAATTGTAACAACCTACCCCCCGCTCCCCTATGTTTGTTACTCTTTCAAGTCAAAACTGTTAAACAGATTTTCATAAAATTTGGCACACAGATAGACCATTATCCCGACTTATTATCTCGGAAATCACGAGCAAATCTGCGGGTAGAACTCTAATAATAAACTATTTTCTATTTGTTCCAGACCTCCAGTTTCCAATCGACGTGTCAGGCGTCCAGAACGACCACCCATTCCTGGATGCAGACTCTCTCCAGTCCCTGTTCCGACGGCTCACTGCCCTCAACAGATGCGCCAACATGAAGCTCGAACATCATCATCATCAGAAGAGATCCGTAAGTATAATACGTTACACATCCCTTATCTACGCTGTGATACGTCAAACTGTAAAATGTGTAGGTCTCTGTAGTTTAGTTTAGTAGTTTACACACACACACGCTTACACACTTATACACTATAATACACACTCATACCCCCACAACAGGATTTTTTTATCTGTGTCGCGGGTGGCATGGACGACTTACATATAACACATCACAGTAATACTAATGACCTGAATACTAATATTTATCAGTCACATAAATATCTGCCCCGGTCGGGAATCGAACCTAGCACCCCTCACTTCGCAGGCAGAGTCGCTACCGACTATGCTACAGGGTCGTCAAAATAAAAAAGCGTCGTCTGTAAAATTAGAATAATAAAAAACACCGTTCTCCGCCACTCTGTTTGAACTTTTAATAGTATTCGTGTGTGGCTGTGGAAATAAAATTTATTACATTTTATTATATTCTAAATTAAACTTTAATTACTTATTAAAGTTAGATTGATTGATGTGGAAGCATTTATAATAAAAATCCGTTAATGGCCAACATTATTAGAAAATTCACTATGTATTATTTGTTTGTCTCCATGCGTAGTCTCTGGTGGACTCTTAAAGAAGCTCCTAAACCCTCTACATATTTTATTAGAACAGGAACGGAATTCTAATAAAACTAAACTAAAACTTGACAAATGTAGTTAGGAGAAACTGTCCGACAAAGGTGTTAGCATCTCCAGTAATTGGACGAGCGATTTTGATAGAAAAAGTTTGCAAGATTGTTCTGAGTTTACTTTATATGTACGAGGATTATAGGTACAGTGTGAGAACTAACAGTTAATAGTTTTATGGTGAGATAAATTCCAAAAGTTATTGTTGTTTTCGTTTTACGTCATTGTGTCTCTTTATCACGGAATACAGAGACAAGAGGCTTTATCGTATGTCTTAACAATGTATAATGATTTTACTAATATAATAAAAATTAAAGGTTGTGAGGAGACTTGTTATTCTTTCACGTAATAACTGCTGAACTTTCATGAAATTTAGCACGTCAAGCCATTGAAGTATAATGTCATAGAACAGACATCTCGAACAAAATGTGTGTCCCGCCCGGGAGGTTCTCCTTTCAAAATCGAACGAATCCATTGAAGATTGAATCCACGTGGCGCCAATGCATAGGGACATACGTGGTGTTCGCGGTGTCGATTCTATACGCTAGTAATAATACTTCAATGCGTCATGTCTTTAAATTCTTTTCGTTTTGCCTTATTTGGACTATACAAGATTACGTGAAAAATAAAAGCAAATTATGTACTTCATCAGCTACATTATTGTGGTCACAGCTCACAGCCAATGCAATAAATAATATCATTAAAAGATCGTAAATAAATAAATAAATAAATCATCCAATATTATGTTCATATTGATGATGTTATTAAACAGCGTGAATGAATATTCACAACGTTATTATTTTATTGGCGAGCATTAAAATAAAATGTTTCATGTTATTGCTTATCGAAAGCTGCTTTAATTTCCTATTGACTTAACCGGTTCTTTCTAACATGTGTTAACAAAGAAACGATTTCTTTCATTTCTCCAAACTTTATTGAGTAAAGTAAATAATTAACTAATAAGCAAATTAAGTAATTAACATACTCCAATATAAGCCAAAGACAATTGTCTGCCCGAATCGAATCCGAGACCCTTTAACAGGTTTTACCTGATTTAATCCACATAATTTGTAAACTAAGTAACCAAGTAAAAACTAAACCTACCTAATTAACTAACTCTAAACAACTTTAACTATAATTATGTCGCAAACAGATTCTCGTTAAACTAACTTGCTTGAGTTAATTTGTGCCAAATTCTGTTCAAACTCTAACTACGCTGCATGCATGTGAGTTTTAGGATAAACTAGAACTTTCTCTAAAAGTTTTAACGCAAGGATACTAAATAAGTGGGATGGTAAAGTCACATACAATATATGACTAACTAATTTACATATTAAAATTTAAAAAGCCTTGCCAGTTTTGTTTTCTTCTCCACATTTTGTTTAGCGAAGTACGTATATAAAAGGGTGCTTTGTTGGTCTTCAGAAGGGGCGCCATTAAGCTGGTAGTCGGGGCTTCTGTAGGCTGGGGGTCCCGTATAATTGATACGCCCCTAGAATTTGAGTCCAAGCATTCCTTTGTTTTAAATAATAACGAGTCATTCCATAGAACATTTGTGGGTCATCCATTGTACATTGTTTAAGTAAAAAAGTAAAGCACCAACCCATAATTGTCCCACTGCTGGGCTCGGGGGTCTCCTCTCACAATGTGAGGGGAACAGGCCTACCACGCTGGCCAAGTGTGCATTGCTAGATTCACACACCTTTGAGAACATTCAAAGTCAAAGTCAAAATATTTCATTCATATAGGTATCACTGATACACTTATGCACGTCATTTTTTACCATTATGGAGAACTCTCCGGTGTGCAGGTTTCCTCATGATGTTTGAATTTCCTTCACCGATCATTAACATGTAATACGAACATAATATTTGAAAATTAGAGGTGCGTGCCAGAACTTGGGTCCCTTCGTTCGGGAAACCAACGTTCGAACCGTTCGCTAGCTTATGTTGTTTATAATTGTAATTATATTGTTTAAAACAATAGGGGTATTATTTTCTACATAAACTTTTTTATGTAAATAGCCAAGAAACGAACATGCAAGCATAGTAAGTGGTCTTTGTCACCCATTGACATCAACAACACTAATAAACTACTAATTAAATATGGAACAACTTACATTAAAATGGAATTCCAAAAGGCTTATATCTAGTTACAAAACTAGCTAGCTTACTAGCTTTATTCATTATGCGCACCGCTAAGGATTGGAACAGCTTGCCTGCGTCTGCGTTCCCGCCCACCTATGACGTGGATGACTTCAAAAAAAGAATGAATAGGCTTCTATTTAAGTTAGTGCGCTCACCACCCTGGACCACATCTCCACTTACCATCAGGTGGGATTGTGGTCAAGCATTAACTTATTTTAAGTAAAAAAAAAATGGATGGTATCGAATTCATTCTGCCTTATTTCCAACATTTTATTGTATCAATTTTTCTGTTCACTTAAGTATCAAGCTTTGAGAGTCGAGCCTCACCTTTGTACACGCACGTATTGTAGTGTAAATAACTCCTATAGTTTTATAACCAAATGTAAACTTTACATTTAATGCATATGTGCTCGCCAGAGATAGGCAATTTGCAACTACTTGTTACTTTACGGTTTATGACTTTTAATTGCAGAGGAGTAGTGTGAGATTAAACAATTATTTATAATTATACGGATCTGGTGTAGTGTGATAGGCTAGTGCTTAAGTTTGCCAAGACAAATCCGGGTTTAAATACGAAAAGCACACGTTTTAAGTTACAAAAAATTTGTCAATATTTAATTAGATATTAATAATTGAAAGGAATAATATTATGTAAATTAGCTTTTCAAAAAGTTTATCATATATATCATCGTGAATATAAAATTTATGATTAAAAAACTTACACAACAAGATTACCTGATTAGATAACCTTGAAAAGATAAAGTAATGAAGATAAGAAATTAACAAATTTTATCTAAACCTCAAGCTGTGATAGCCTAGCGGTTAGAACATTGGTCTACCGAACCAAGGGGCCTGAGTTCAAATCCTGGCACGCACCTCTAATTTTCAAATATTATGTGCGTATTACAAGTTAATTATCACTTGCTTCGGTGAAGGAAAACATCGTGAGGAAACCTGCACACCGGAGAGTTCTCCATAAAGTTCTCGAAGGTGTGTGAAGTCTACCAATCCGCACTTGGCCAGCGTGGTAGACTATGGCCTGTACCCCTCACATTGTGAGAGGAGACCCCGAGCCCAGCAGTGGGACAATTATGGGTTGTTGCTTTGCTTTTTTGCTTTTTGCTTTATCTAAACTTTATAATTTGTAACACCTTCGCAAATTAACAGAATTCAACGGAATTTCTGACACTGTAACGTTTTAATTAAGGACTTAGCAGTTTTAATTACTATTAAGTAATTACTGTGTCAAATACCATCATCCGTCTCAATTCTCAGGGATAAGTTTGTCGATTTTTAATTTGTTATCATTAATTTGTAACCTTTGTGACTTTATCTGAAGTCATTTAGAGGAATTGAAGATGTAGTGTTGTCTTGATTTGTGATGAAGTCACACAAGACAAGACTTTGGCTAGCAGAAATCTTGATCTAATAAAATAAAAATCTCGTGTCACGGTGTTTGGGCGCACTCCTGCGAAACGGCTCGACAGATTTATATGAAAGCTTTTGTGTATTTGGTAGACATGAGGATAGGTCGTAACGTAAAGTATACATATTTCATATCGCTAGGTGATTAGGGTGTCCCTATCCAGAAAACTTTAGGCAGAACAACGGTTTCCGAAACAGCTAGTAGGTATATAAAACTCTTTGTTTTTATTGATGGATTATTGCTATTATTATAAACCTTAAAGTTTGATACTTTGACGTTAAGTAGTTACTTTTTATAACGTAGACTTAAATGGAGAAATAAGACCACCCAACTCAGAGTCACTTAACGGTTATTTAAATCGCTCCTTAGTTCAGAATCACAAAAAATCACTCTCAAAGTCAGTTTACGGACAATTAAAGTTAAGTATACAAATACCTTTACTTAATCATTTAATGTTGATTAACATTGAAGTTTTAAAATGTCAAGTCAAATCAACCACTCATCATTGACATTGACAGTTAGCAGTACTGCCATAAATAAAATGGCGTAACATCTTTATTTTACTATAAAGAAAAAAGCTAATTTGCAATATTTTTTTATATAAGAAAAAACAGTAAACGAATTTCTTGTTATATAGTTCTAAAAGCATTAAAATAAATATTATATTTGATTTACTATCAATGTATTTTACGTGTGGCTACACAAACATTCCATCGATATGATTGTCGATAAAGTTATTTGACGTTGGACCGCACTAAGGTCACTTAAAGTTGACAATATGACTCTAAGATTAACAGATACTTAACATATTTAATTTCAATTAGTTATGGACTTCTTACGACTAAATAAACGAACCTTTCTGAGTTGGGGCGTAAGAGTTTTGGAAACTTTTGTAGTAGAATGAAGTAAGTCTATATAAAAGATCGTTATTTTTGCAGTAAAATTAATGAGATTTTTTACGTGCTGAAGAATTTTTAGTACCTTTACCCCTTAGCGGTTGACATTATTAATGAAAGTTTGTATGAAAATTATATTTAAACATCACGCTACTTTATACATACAGTCTACGATAAAAACAAAGTGCGTGACTTATGAATATTTTATAATTAAATATTCACCCTCAGAGGGTAAAATGGAGGTGAAACTTTCAAACCTCCATTTTCCTCGCAATTTTGATGGCACAACGAGGCGAAACAACGAGCTCGCCAGCGATTATTCGCCCGAAGATAAGCGAATTTCTCTCGGACAATGGATGCTCTCGTGAAACTTTACCACAGTGACCACGAGTTTAATCACTATCATAATAAATCATAGTCAATATTTAGTTTCAAGTTTGTCTCTCATCCAAAAGGTCGTTCCGGTTCATCTGACACTATAATGCAATAAGCGTTCAATTTCGAGCTGCCGGGGCGTGCTAACCTCTTTAGCGATTAGGGAATTTATAAGCAGCCTTCCTAATTTTAACTGGCATTTATTGCTTATAGGAAGTTTGCGGTTTTTTATTTGATGTTTTTTATACAGCGAAAAGCGTATTTAGCGTTGGAAATACGTAAAGACGTCTCATGTCACTAATAAATTGTCTATTGGATGATGTTTCCTTTTACAATGCAATGAAAGGAAGTATACTATATAGGCAGATATTATTTTTCAAACCTACGTAATTTTACTTGTACCTATTAAATTTTCATATTAAACAGTTGGCATGCGAGCAGACCAGCCACTGGATGATAGGTTGTCACTCATCCATGGCCAGAGTGATGATGATGATGATGAAAGGAAGAAAAAATTCTTAGGAAACGAATATAGTTTTTGTATAACTAGTATTTGAATCCAGATCCCCGAAGACTTAGCTTGAAACCACGGGGCTTGCTAGCTAGATGATTACCAGTGATTTATTAGAAGATATTACACTGAATGTAATCTAAGCTCAGGCAAGCTTTTAGTGTTATCGAAGCTTTGTTGTGAAGCTTTACCGTAAGCCGGGAGCCGCGTTATCGACAGAGGCTGGTGTTTTAGACAAAACTGTAATAAACTTTTATGCTTTCAACCCGTTTTGGTACGATAGGAGACGGTCGTGTTTTTACATCATAGCAGACTTATCATGAAAATCCATTTTTACTTAATAAAAAAATCACACTTTAATTTTTATTATGGAGGCCTTTTAACGAAATATAATAAGTTTCTACCTAAGCTTTTCATGAAATTTTGCACATAGGTGAGCATGATCTAGATTCTAGATGACAATATTGTAAGACTAGATTATAAGGCACCTACTTATTATCCCAGTAAACGCTAGCAAAGTCGCTCGCAAAGCGCTAGTATACCATACATTTATTTTAAGGTCCAATCAAAATACTTGAAATTCTTTACAACCAACAAAGTAGGCTTGGTAAATAAAAAGCGAGTGGTGCTCATTGGATAAGGTGGTGACACCTCGCATTATCACCAGCGTGGTCAGACCATCGACCCCGAGAACAGGATTTAAACTGAAAATAAAATACTAATTTCGCAATTACTGCCATCTTCAAATTATTCCGAGATTACGCCACGTCATTCGCTTGTACAATCGTCGTCACAAATTTGTTAATCAAGTTATTACAGCATCCTCTGATCCAGTTTTTGTGTTATTTTTTGTCAACTCAGGAAAATGTTCGATTTCATTGAAAGTATAATTTTAGGGTATTTTATTTAATAAAAGTAATTGTTGAGGTATATAAAGTGAATGTGCTGTAATTGTTTCCTCGCTCACACAATGCTCTTGGCATTTTGGTTAAAAACATTTGGCAGTAATCATTAAAAAACTTGTTATGATTTTTATATTTAATCATGTGAAAAATAAATAGAACAATAACAAAAAAGTTTTATAGTTCTACATAACCCATGTATTTTTTTCATCTCTATTGTTGTTTCGGAAAGTACTAAGCCAATAAATTATTTAGTATTTAAAATATTTTCCTTTGTTGTTCTTGTGTTAAAACCTGTCGGTATTTCATGATTACATAAATCGAGACCTTTTTACAAGTTGACAATATTATTTGAAATACAAAAAATCTACACTTAGCTTACTATGGGCGGACAATGCAAATGGCATACTTTGCACTATACAGTAAACACTTTTGTCGGTGACTGTCCACCGATAGCAGGGTATCATCCACGATACCATCACAAACAGTTTTCGCGCGTCATTCCTACAAATTGGATCCAATAGCGCCCGCACAAAGTACTCAATACGTTTAATAAACGGCTCTGTATCTTTGATTTGGACATTCATAGGACCGCTAACAAGACTGTCATAGATAGCAACCGGCAAGTTAATTGATAGCTATTTTTAATCAGAGACTAATTCAATTATACTTTTGCCGTAAACGCTGGCGGCGTTTTGCCGCTCTTGCTACCGGATTATTCTCGTATCTTCTGGTTTGTTAAACATGTATTGCGACGGTTAGTTAAGTAATTTATTTGAGTTACATTTTATTCTGCATGTTAGACATTGAACTGCTTGAAGTTTATTGGTCAGAAAGCTGTTTTTATTTTTGTTGAAGTTAGAAGGAACAGACAATGCATTTGAAGAATGGAATTTTTTTGTGTTTTTCTTGTCTTTTCTTTTATTTTTATTGTTGTTTAGGAAAGATTTTTTCTTTCTAAAGTTCATATGTAATATTTTTTTGTTACAACTTATAATTATAGGCTTACTGGGCTTTGTACTAACTCTCTTTAAAATTTTTGTATTATAGTAGTACATTTATCATATTTTTTGCGTCTTTTATTTTAATAACTACTTCTATAAAACTCATGATTTTAAACTTCGCTTAACGTGGACTGTGCAAAACTTTATAGAATGTCTGATAACTACTTACACCTACATATATCCTGAAGATAGAATAGCTAAGGTTATTCTTGCTAAAGTTTTACAATATAAATGCAAACGCAGTCTTACTTTGCACATCAATTTAAAAACTTTTACAGCTCTCGTCTTATTCTTTGTTCTGTTTACAAATCTATAGTTGAAAAGTCAAAGAACAAATATTATTTCTATTTCAAGCGAAATCTCTAAGATAATTTGTATTACAATAATATACATTACATTAAACATAATTATTATTATCACTTTAAATGAATTCTTAGGTCATAAGTAATACGACGATCTGAAGCACTGTTAATAACCTATAGGATTTTTAAATGCCTGCCAAACAATGGGTTTGATTCTCAATAGGGGCAAACAAATATGATAAAGTAAAAAACTTTTTTGTCGCCTGTGCTCGTAAATTTTTCATCAATCGAACCTGCAAGGCTGCAACCCAGAGTATATCAGGTATACTAATAAGGAAATAGCGTTACAGGAAATAAAGCTATTGAAGTGAAAAACTGAGATACAAAATAATGTCAATAACACCAAAATTTTACTAACTCAATTCCACTCATCACATTTCCGGATGTTCCCTTTATCTTACTTTATCTGCCAACAAACGATTTTTAATTAAATGCTTTGTATTTTCAATTAAATAAGTTTCAACTCGAATAAAGCATCCAAATAACGAGATTTGAAATGAGACGACTGACGGAGTTCAATTATAATGTTTGTGATGCAAGAATGGCTCTTGATTGATAATAATTGAGACACCCTTCCATTGATTACTAAATAAATGATAACTCAAGGCCGGGAAAACATTAATAAAAACAAATTTTACTATGACCAACCAACCAACAAAAAATTATATGACTGGAGTATAAATATTTATCTGTCATATAAATATCTGCCCCGCCGGCCATAGTGTTTAAGTTCTCTGTGGCCCCGATTGGGAATCAACCCCGGGTCCCCTCACTTCGCAGGTAGGGTCACTATCAAGGCTATAAAGTCGTATAATATCATGCATATCGACGAGCATAAATTGTTTGTGCTTCATGACGTATCAATATTTTAAAAATATTCTTCCTGTTTAAACAAAATATCAAGTTTTGACGATGATGCCAATCAGAATTTTGTAAAAAAGATTCCAAACACAGATAGAATTTGAAACACACGAAAGAGTCATATTCTAAAATCGTTACATATACAATTGATTGCCTTTGAAAAGGCGAGTTAGTTAAATTAGACCCTTCCCTTTGAGGCGGCCAGTTAGCAAAATTAGTCCCCTTTGTCTCGTCTCGTACTCTTGTTTCAGCTCAATTTTCCATTACAAGGCAAATAATAATTTAGTTTCTCTTAAAATAATAACAATTTATTTATGCACATGTATGATATTAATAAACACACGAGCAGTGATTGCGTAACGGTTTGAACGTTAGTCTACAGTATTCGAATCCTGGCACGCATCTCTAATTTCCATATTATGTGCCTATTAGAAGTTAATTATCACTTGCTTCGGTGAAGGAAAACATCGTGAGGAAACCTGCACACCTGAGAGTTCTCCGTAATGTTCTCAAAAGTGTGTGAAGTTTACCAATCCGCACTTAGCCAGCGTGGTAGAAAATGCTAGCTTATACTCCTCACATTGTAAGAGGAGACCCGAGCCCAGTAGTGGGACAATTATGGGTTGTGACACTTATGACTAAACACACAAGCCGGGTCATTGAAGTATTATTACTAGCGTATAGAACCGACACCGCGAACACCATGTATGTCCCAATGCATTGTCGCCACGTGGCTTCAATGTTCAATGGATTCGTTCGATTTTGACACACATTTTGTTCGAGATGTCTGTTCTATACATTGAAGTATAATGTCATAGAACAGACATCTCGAACAAAATGTGTCCTGCCCGGGAGGTTCCATTTTCAAAACTGAGCCCCGGTTCACCTTTCAAAATCGAACGAATCCAATGAAGATTGAAGCCACGTGGCGCCAATGCATTGGGACACACATGGTGTTCGCGGTGTCTCTTCTATGTAATAATACTTCAATGGTTCTATAACATTATACTTCAATCAGCCGGGATGGATTCCTTACGTTTATTTAATGTTGTTTGTTGTTCACAGAACGACTCCGATGATGAACAATGCGCGCTCAGCGATAAGTGGCAGTACGAGAGGAAGTCGAGGCGATGGTCGCGAGTAGTGGAGATCACGCCACAAGCTCAGAGACGACTTCAGGTTTGGTTCAGTCAATTAAAAAATGTAAATAGCCGATAAACGAGCTCTACTCACCTGATGGTAAGTAGTCACCGTTGCCAATTGAAAGCAGCGACATCAAAAACAGATGGGTTGGCATTGTCTATCAAGAGTGATTAGGGAGAAGAAAGAAGGTATAATTGACATAAAATAATTTCACCAACTACAGCGAGGTAGGTGCGAAATAGCAATAAAAACATTTATCACCTTACTTCCGTTAAGATGAGTAATTAGTTTGATAGAGCTCGCAAAATTTAGCAATTCATTTGAAATTTTATAATTTTCAGAAATTCTTGTCTTAATATTCACAGTCTAACGATTACTAGCAATAACTCATAAACAATTTATAAAATTCCACCAACTAGATTCTTAACTCTAATTGGAAATTCATTCGAAATTTGAATCGTCTTTTTATTTAGATTTTTACAAATAAATGAAGTCTGTCACAATCTAACATCCACTAGCGGTAACTCATTACCTATACGTACCCGAAGGTTGCCCCATTGATGCGGGTTATAGAGATAAACCTTTACCAAATTCATAGAGAAATCTTTAAACTATACGTACATTTTGAGCAAACGACTGTATGTAAGTATTTTCATTACCTAAAACCTCGGTTATTCAGCGGGTTTGAATAGACCTCGGATAAACGCTCAGTTGCCAAGACCTATCGACCTAATTCAAGACTCCTTAATATGAAACTTTCAAAGACCTTAAAGCTTCCTACGCTTTATACTGATCGCGCCAAAGTAATATTAATTTCGCACGAGTATGCCAGTACTTCCCACACTTTAGTTCGCAAGTTGCAAACAACTTGTGTCGCGATTCGGATTATTGCGATATTTCTTATGAATCCGAGTCAAAGGTAAGTTCTCGTAGATATTAGAAAACTTCCGGACACTCAAATCAAACCACCTTGTACAACAAGGTACAACTCAACTACATTAAAATTCTACGATTCAAATAAGGATTATGATACGTATTCATTAAGTAAATTATTAAATATCCCGGTAATACAACCATAACAATTTTCTCATTCCTTTTTAAAAATGATCTAGTAACTTAGTTTTTTAGATTCTAGACTGAAAACAACCTAACAAAAATATTTTCGCAATATTGCATCCGAAAAACAAGGTATACGTCATATTTGTGGAAAAAATAAATGAATAAAAAATTTTGGTTGTCTTCATAAGACATTGCTGCATTAATTATTCACCTAAAATAATAAAGCTATCAGCCAGCTATTTCCACATCCACCCAGGGTAGACTGGTGGACAATGCCATTAGGCATTAAGTTTGCCTTTTGTTTCTTCTTTTTAAGCGGTGACATAAAGATGTAAAAAAATAAATAAAGGGTTTACAGTTTACGCAAAAGAATAGTTGATGTCGATTAGTTTTATAATTGAACATCAATGAACGAAGCACGAGACTGCTTGCCGCCTGCATGCCATATTTATTGACTGAACATTGGAACCAATTACAATTCATTAAGATTATGTCTGTCTATTGATTACCAATATGGTTTTGATCCAATATTTGATCTGGGTTGAATGGTTTAATCTCTGTCCGACTTAAGACCGGTTGTTTCGTTGAGCAATAAATATCTTCTTTTGTTTTTATTTGAATGAATGAATTAAATTAAATCAAATATTGTAGCTCATTTCGGGTTCGTTTGTAATTTTTTTGTGAGGAGTGGCTTTCTTCCAGGGTTCGATACGTTATGGCATGCTTAAAAAATGTTGCAAAAAGTTTTTTCTTCAGGGCCAACTTTCGTTTGCAATTCTTCTAATGCTGATTGGTATTCATTATCGCTACGGGCTTTCTCATCTCTTTAAACTATAATATAAAAACGAAATTTTTCTCTTCACTACGTACAGATAGTTGAAGTAGTTTTTCAATATTAACTTTAATTTTCCCATCTACTTAATAAAATGCTTACGGCGACTGACTGACAGGTAAGACACCGCCGTGAACTTCGAAGCATGAACTTTTTAAGAGGTTCCATAACAAAGAAGAGCACCGAGATAGCAATAATAATAGGGTTAAAAGTGAAATGAATAACAAAATTATTACTGCTTATTATTAATTTTAATAATGGCATCATTATCTTTCCGTGAAGCTTGCCTGGGTAATCCTCCTGAGTCCTACTTAGCCCCAAAAGTTTCGTCTTTTTCTAGCTGGGGACTTGGGAACCAGGTCTTTCTTTCTTTATCTCTCTTCTTTACTGATTGGTTTTCTACGAAATTTAAATATAAAACTATAATGACTTGCGCACGATGTGCATTTTGAACATCCGATCTTTCTCAACTGATTTGTTTGCACGGATTGTGGTGGCTACTAAATAGTTCAGCGCTTTTAGTTTTGTTTTTTCCGCAGTGCATCGGTGATGCCTTTGGTATGGTGACCACTTACCATCATTCGCATCCTCACCTCATTCGTCAGCTAGTTTCATTAAAAAAATGTTTTCACGGACAGTTTACTCGATGAAAGGATTGTTCTAGGTCATAGCTGCCCGAGCGCTAGCAGAGCGAGAAGCGAGGGAGGCGCGGGGGGAGGTGGAAGACGACGAGGACGAGACCCTGCCCACCATCACGGTGGGGCTGGTCGACGCTGACGGACATTACACTGACGTCGAGCCGGATTTGTGAGTATTTTGCATTGGACTATTATTACTAGCGTATAGAACCGACGCCGCGAACTCGATGGTCGCGCAGTGAGTTATATTACCTCCTCCCGGCGCAACTTGCACTGCCGTGCCTGTTCTAGTACGTTAGTAAAAGTTTTTGGAAAATCTTTATCGGATGAACTTATTGAACTACCTACGAGTCTATTAGGACTGCTCGAAGGACCAACATTGAAGAAGAAAGATCACCTCGTCTAGAAAAAGAATTAGGTATAGGACGTACTCACAAGATGGACTGATGACCTGAAAAACAGCGGGTATCCGCTGGATTCAGATTGGCCAAACTAGCGAATGTTAGGGGAGACCTATGTCCAACAGTGAACTTCCAAAGACTGATGAATGACTGGATGAATGGATGGATGGATTGATGAATAAAAGTATATTATTCAGAAAGATTCTCAAAAGGAAACCACGCATCAGCAAATTAGTATCTATATGACGCCCTCAGACTAAGTGCGCTGATGACTTGTAGATAGAGTTTCTTAAAATCTAATGAGAAATTTTTCAAAAATTTTTGAACCATTTTCATCTAATATTTAAATAGCTTTTAATAAACCTTCCCTATCCTTCCATTTAAAAGTCAATTTAGTCACTGCGAAGCCCGGAAATCATGAAAGTTAAGCGGTCATTTCACGCACCCAATGTTACTTAACTCAATCGATCACTCAAGACTGACGCAAGCCGGGCTATGAGCGCTTCTTTAATGTACTTTACAGTTAAATAAATTATTAGCTGGAAATCATTCAAGCTGACACATTAACAGAACAGACAAAAGCCGCTAATGAGCAGGGCTCACGTATTGGCCCTCAGTTGCACAACTGATCTTGCGTCCAAGTCAACAACGACCATTTTATGCTGACCTATCTCCAATGTTCGATGTCTCCCGCAATTCGTTGACAATTTTATTGATTAAATTTTAATGGGAAGTCCCAAAAGTCCAATCCAAAAAGTACTTACTTAATTTTTCATTTCATTTAAGCTTGTTAAACAAATATTAATAAACATCAACTGGGGTTAAAACGTAATACCGTTTAGTAATGATGCCGAGAGAATAAGCAAGGAAGTGGAAAAGCAATTGTATGCAATGCTTTTTATTATATATATAATTATTAAACTGAATCGTCAAACCAAATTTTCAACGACTGGGAATGTGCTATCAGGTTACTTGTTGCATTAGTTAACACCAGGTTACTGTACCATTGGGTCGTCTTCAAGCCCCGAGGGTCATATTAAAATGGGCAGTCATTGTCAATTATTATCTAGAAACTTAATGGCTGTCAGCTGATACCATCGCTACTTGGTTGTATCTTGGGAAGTGTTATAATTGTACACTAAGCGCCTGTCAAATTTAATGGACTTGCCTAGTCTGCATTAATTCAGACGGACGACTTGAATTCTGTATTTACTGTTAGATATTCGAATATTTTTGAAAACTTTACATTCGTTTAAATTTAAATTTGAAAATGATCTTATGATTTTCTTTGGATTTAAATGAAATAAAAATTTCAATGAAATAAGTATGTAGTTAATCGAATAAAATGAAATGTCAAAAAATGCCTCTATAATAATGCTTAAAAAAATAATTAATTTCGAACTTGACCAATTTACACATATTTAATACAGTCACCAAATGTAATAGTATATGGAAGCTTTATTAGTTTTGTTTATTGTCTTAACATCTATTTTGTTGGTACAAATTTCTACTTTTTGTACTCAAAAAATTCAATTCAGAGTTTTTAGACAAATGAAAAGAAAAATAAACGGCTGGCCACATATAATATAATAGTTCCATTCGTTTATTTTCCATAAAAAACCAACCGCCAACTCGTGCCAGAGCTCTCATTACGCTGGTCGCTCAAACGAGTATAATTACGTTAACCAACTATTTGTTCTACTTACTATTTGGACACTTAGCCCTTCACTGTTCACGTTTCCATTTCCGAATGCCAAACCCGAGGGAGTAATGATAGGTTGTTGCTTAGCGGTACGGTGCTAGTGTTAGCGGTAATGTGTTTTATTGGTGTTGTTTTTTTACTGACGGTAAGTGGTTACAATAGCCCACGGACATGTGCAACGCTAAGAGAAATTCATTCATTTATAGTAGTATAAAAAGTGAGCGTTAATCAGATTACTTATGTATACCTATATGTCTTATGAGAAATAAAGATTCATCTTTAAACCGAATCATATTACTTGCGGGACATTTCACGCTCAATAGATATACAAATACTCAATAGATAGACCTGTATATGAGGCCTGAACAATACTGTAAAATGCAGATTCTGCAGTGAGGTAGAGGAAATATCCACCAACCATCCAAATAATCTCTGAATGCCCTGCCATAGGTCACTACAGAAGTTGCATTCTAATAGGTTACTTATTCCAATCCAACCATGTCAAATAAGAATAATTTATTTTTAATGATTAAAAAAAATGTACTCTCAAACGCATAGTCTGATAATATCATTTCAGTTTTATTGCATTTCATGTCCAATTTAATTTTGACAAACACTAAAATAATATTTTGTTAGTCAGTCTATTTCATCGTAATTAGAATATAACATTTTTAATTATTCAATTTCATATTATGTTTTTATCTATAGCCTCTATTTAACCTATCAGAATTCAAATTTGTAGTATATTTGTAGAATTAAATTAGTAGAAAATTAATTACAATAATAATAATCATATTTCGTACCAAATAAAAAACTATTAAACACGTTTTAATAGTTCAATAATCCGCTAGTAGTAAAACCATACATTCAATAGCCCAAATAAATAGCTTGTTTTGAAGCGGAAAGCACTCAATGTACAATTAATTGTTTATAGTGAAATTGACGTGTTAATGGGCGAACGACAAGGGCTCGGGAAACTTTATTCACACGTATTCATCGAGATAACGATACGAGAAATAAGGCTGTTTAATTAATTAACGGAAACAACTAATGACTACACTTTCGAAACACTTGAAGGTGTGTGGTCTAAAAAAATTCCATGTAGGAAAAATCTGTGTCAGTGAAACGTGGTGTAATATTTAGCTTAAATCATGTTGACTGATTCCCATAATAGGTCTTTACCTATGAAGTTAAAGATTTTATAATCAGCATTTTCAGATTTAATTACCTGTAGATTGGCGCGCAATTTGAAATCCAAATTTTTATTCGAAAGCCGTGTTATTTTAATTTCAAAATTTTCAAATAATGTTTAGTTTCTGTGAAATTGTGGTAGTTTTTGGCGCCATGGATAAACTGAAAATTATAACAGTACAATTTTCGAATACGAGTATATGAGTTCGAATCAACGTGGCAATACGAGCAAACAACGATATTTCTTAAATTAAATCTAGAAAACAGCGCTGACTTCTAGAGTAGGTACCTATGTTCAATTGTTAACATGTAAACATACAAAAATTAATACGAATATGAATTTTTATGGGTTTTGGTATTAATAATGGCGCCAGTATAAGCTGATTTCCCAATTTATTTTTAGTTAACTCTTGTTTGGTGGGCTATTCACCCAATAAAACAAAACTAAATATGAGAAATGAAACTAATACCACACAATACTATGATCTTAGACCTTAACCTTTCAATACAAACCAATAACTAAACCTATAATGCTCTTACAAAATACGATTCACATTTTCCATTACTCATTCATTAAGTACCCACTATGTCAACCGTTAAAGCCTTCTCGATTCGATTCACTTCACCTCTCTGCCTTTTGATATTAATGGGATTTCATAAATAAACCACGACAACATTTAAATAACCTAATTTGGTATGTAAATACTTACAAATTGGACGACTTTATCTCATTAATTAAACGATTCCAGACCTCCTTTGAATATTATGAAAAGCTGATCCGGATATTAACGTTTGATAGACTAAAATCTAAATGGCTAGGTTAAATAATCGCAGGATTTTAATATTTTATATTAAAATTATATAATATATTTTATATTTAATAGTTTATGCATATGGATTCAGTTTATTAGAAAACTAGGAAATTGCCCTCGCTTCCCTTCGGGAAAGATAGTAAAAATACATATATATATAGTATATGTCACCCGGGGATAGTGTAACTTGCCAACAGTGAAAGAATTTTTCAAATCGGTTCGGTAGTTTCGGAGCTTATTCAATATCAAATCTTTCCTCTTTATAATATTAGTATAGGTGACAAATATATTGATAATATTCAATCATTTATGTTTAAATCATTCTTCCAGATTAACCGGCTCAGGTCAGCAAATGATACAGTTACCAAGTGACAAAGAAGATGAAGAAGAAACGGGTACCCGGTTCAGACGAACTGGTTCTGAAAGGCTGCGCGACGGAGCCAAGGCCTTGCTACGACGAGTGGAGTCCCTAAAAACGAGAAGAAGAAAACGGCAGAACAGGACAGAAGTTATCGTTTCGTCCCCTCACTTCCTAGACGTTCAACAGGACAAATATCCTGATCTGAACTACATTGATATGACTCCTACTACTCCTACTGCGTTTTCCTTTTCCCCGATAACAGATTATCATAGTTCTCCATTGCATGCTCCTGGTGTCAGAAGTCAACCTCCTTCTCCCATGACTATAATGCCACCATCTCCTATCGCTCCTCTAGAGCAATCTTTTGTTTTAAACCCACCTTTTGGCGACGATAGCTCGAGCTACGCGTCCGATGGCAGCATGGGGTCTAGCAATAAGAGTTCCAAGTCCAAACTGGGAAGAGCGAAGAGAATATTTCACAGAGGAATCAAGAGTGATGACTCGAGCGCCTTGAGCGATTCCGAGTGTCAGCCGGCCAGTTGGAGGCACAACTATTATAAGGAGCATAATATTCATCACAATACGGAAGTAAGTATTCTTTTTTTATTTTTTCATATTTTGGTGGTTTTTTTATGGAAATAGCCGACTAACGAGCTGACGATCCATTTGATGGTAAATGGCTATCGTCGCCCATGGACATCAACAACACGAAAGGCATCATTGATGCGTTGCCCGCCAAGAAAGAAAGAAGAAAAAGAAAGAAAGAATTGGCACTCAAGCACCCAGCCGGAAAACGACAAGTCGTTTGGCGGCTGACTCATGCTCAAGGGTGGTAGCTATCCAGGCGAATCCCATGGAGAAGCAATAATAGCAATAATGATACTACCAATACAATCCCTCCGGGGGCCTTACCACCAGCGGGCCGGATTTAGTCGACTCTTTCGGCACCCATTCGGCGTAGAATTGGGGTCAGTATTCTAAGCAGCCCCTATACGGCTATTTATTATTAGAGGGAAATTAAACTTTATGTTGACAAGTTAGTCAAAGCCAAAATGCGAAGAACTACAAAGTACTGTCAGTTATAACCATGCCTGCAAAGTTGCCCTTTTCATCTAGACAGAGATATAATCTTACTCTCTTTAACTAATAACCGTGCTACCTAATAGTAAGTAGTTGTCGCCACCCATGGATATCCGTGACAACGAGGGAGGTACTAATTGCTAATTGATTGCCAGTAATTAAACGATTAACTAGCTTGTTTAGTCAAAGCGCTTTCAAACATTGTTTACTTATTGTTTAGTTAAAGATGTTGACAGGGACAAATTGTAATGTAGACAGAGATTAAGTTGTCTTTTAAGCAAGGGTTGGTAATAAACTTTTGGGTATTTCTTTGTCCCTCAAGGATTTGATAAAATCCCTGAAATGATGAAATCTTGTTTTTGAGGTGGCAAATCGGTTCACAGAATCTTCCATCTTTATTGTCTAGATCACAGACACCTAGATTCCAGACTAATAACATTATAACGTGACTATAATTATCACAGCTTATGCTGCTTGCCAAGAGAAAGAAAATTTAAAGTACTGCATCTACGGTGGAAACATACTTTACTAGGAAGGTACATCAATATACGAATCCTCAGGTATACGTGGAAGCACGATCACCTGTGGAGTTGAAGCCAGACCCCGAGGTCTTGCGCGAGGTCCAGAAGTCCCCCGGTCACACCGCGCATCGGCGCCAAGCTATCCGAACCAGTTCACTTAACTTGGGCAAGGATGGACAAAAGTGAGTATTAGTTGAAATTTAGGTACAAAGACAAACCCACCACCCTGTTGCAGGCTACTGTCGTCTCTTACGACACCCTGGTATTCCGCTATGAGAGTGGAGATAGTTAATATTCAAGGCTGCCCTAATAGCAATATCCCGAGGCAAGAATCTGCATCCTTAACTTGATGACCCTGAAGCTTAGTTGGTAGCGACCTTGCCTGCGAAACTAGGAGTCCCGGGTTCGATTCCCGGCCTGGGCAGATATTTATGTGACAGATAAATATTTGTACTCGGGTGCAGGGTGTTATTGTGATGTGTTATATGTGTAGTCCATGCCACCTGCGACACAGGTGAAAACATACTGCGGGGGTATGAGTGTGTAAGCGTTTATTTTTTGTTATTTATTTAACGATTCTTATGACTTTTCATATTATATTATCAGGTACGTAAGTTTTATGAGTCGTTTTCTTAAGTATAAAATTAAAACAACAGAGTATTCATATTATTATCTTTTCTGTTTCAAGTTTAGTATTTATACAAAGCTAGCAAAGCAAAGCAAGCAAAGCAACAACCCATAATTGTCCCACTGCTGGGCTCGGGGTCTCCTCTCACAATGTGAGGGGTACAGGCCATAGTCTACCACGCTGGCCAAGTGCGGATTGGTAGACTTCACACACCTTTGAGAACATTATGGAGAACTCTCAGGTGTGCAGGTTTCCTCACGATGTTTTCCTTCACCGAAGCAAGTGATAATTAACTTGTAATACGCACATAATATTTGAAAATTAGAGGTGCGTGCCAGGATTTGAACCCGGGCCCCCGCGTTCGGGAGATCAACGTTCTAACCACTAGGCTATCACTGCTTGTTAGTACAAAGCTAACTTGTTATTAATTAACAAGTCCAAAAACTTTTTTTAATTTCATTATTCCAAAGAGTCGCGTATCGATTCACAGTTTTGTTTTTAGGTTGTAACAACAGAGCTTTGAGTCACGTTTGAATTGAGGGACATTCAAGTCTTTGTCACGATTCCCAGTTTAAACAACTCAAAGACAAGTAAAGATCCGATCACACTTATCTATAATTTATAATTGCAATAAAATTAATAGATTAATAGTTTATTATTTAAACAATTCACTAATATAGTTATTATCAGTAACAAAAAATGCTATCAAAGCTAAGCGTAGTATACAATATATGTTTTGTTTTTATCAATATTTAATATTTTAGCAGCAAAATGGTTCGTAGTTAGTGTGCGATAGTTTGTACCATACATAACATTGTAACATCTACCATCCTAGTTGGAACGAAGTTCCTTATCGCGCGTTGTGAAAGGGGGCTAGACGGAAAAAAATCTTATGAAAAGTTGTCACGACACTTTTTGATTCTTACGAAAAGTTGTCACGACATTTTTTTTTTGTTTCCCCTCACGGGAGGGAGGCAGAGAATGCATTTACGCATACCAGCAGAGCCGTCTCTGCTGGTTATGTGGAGACTCGATCCAAGAATAATAAATAATAAATATTCATTCTCGGTTCCAAGGATAATACCCACTAAACTCTGCCTCAATGGTTTTGGTCCTACGACCTTAAAACCTTCATCTGAAGCGACTCCGCTTGAAGAGACGGAGCGCTAGGAAGAGACGCAGCGCTAACTTTTTGCTATTTTACTTATGTTAGGGCCAAAGAATCTCAACAGCGTGATTCAGAAAGTTGTACAGCGCCATCTAGTTTCATATTGCTGAATCACACTGCTGAGCGCGTAAAACAATACTTTTGTATATAATAAGAGTGCATATTTATATATAAGTATATATATCGAAAGGAACTTCGTTCCATCCGGGTGTCCCTTGACACCTCTCAAGTTTTTTATTGTGCCATTGGTTCAGCAAAAAAATTTTCGAGCAAAAAAAAAAGCTCGATTTTGATTTTATTATGTGGGCGCCACAATATTCTTGTCTAGGGCGTCAGTAGCTCTAACACCGGCACTAGATCAAGATGTAACTAAGCATACAAGCAGACCATGTCCAGACTTGAAAATACTCCCGAGGAATGATTTCGACGTTTATACGAGTATGTTTGTGAAACCATTCTTTTGCGAGCGGAGCCGCGGGCGGAGTCTTCTGACTTTATAAATTATTCAATAATAAACGTAAAAAGTTGAGTAGGTTTTATACCAAGTGTAGTCCGTATTACAAAGTTTGTTAAGAAGTTGTTTCGAAAAGTCTTTATCACCCTTGGGGTAAACTTACATTAGTGAGTTGCTGAATTTTCTGTTAATTTCATAGAAGTAGTTAGCAGACTGTTTTCTCTGGGAGGGAACTGATCCGGGTTATAAATTAGATTGATGGAGTTTTGATCACTTTAAATTTCTAAGTTGAGGCTTAAATAATAGGGATGTTTACACTAACTGTAAATTAATATAAAATGCTTAAAGTATTCGTGGTAACATTTAAAGGCCTAAATTATTATTCTTTTATCGAAATCAATCACAATAAATGAAATATCATTATTTTAAATGTAAAAAATAGTACTCACTGTCACGTGACCTCAAACGCCATTTTGAGAATATGACGTCATTGTTCGTATTTTAAAAGCAAATTCAACACACTTCACTATACGGCTAGTATTATACTTATATCGGTTAGTGACGTCACGTGATGTTTTTTTTAGTTATCATTTAGTTTATCATTTTTTGATTTTAAGTTAAACATTATTATTTTTATAATATTTTTATCGTGAACATTAAGGTTTATTTATTTATTTATTTATTTATACTTTATTGACCACAATATAAAATTACGGTACAATTGGCGAGCTTAATGTTTAATGCATTCTCTACCAGCTAACCAAAACCAGGCCAAACAGAGACACACGAAGGTTCTATCTATAAAAAGAAATTGAATTATAAAATTAATTAACATCCCCATTTTGTTCAGTGAGTCCGGTGATACTAGGTATTTGAGACCGAAACACAGACTGAAAAAAGTAGTAAAATAGTAGGTATATTTATATTATTCATTATAAAGTAAGATAAACACACAGAGATAATGTACCACAATTCTATACTCCATTTAAAATGTACTCGTGGAACTAATTGCCACAGAGAGTATTGCCTCTAAGCGAGTGTTTCACACAATGATGTCCATTAGAATACCGTATTCGTATGCTAATATCGTGCTGAACTAATGCGATTTTAACTGGATATCCTACACTGGTTAGTGGTCGTTGAACTTAGGTAATGTGCGATACAGATATATTTTCTTAATGTACCTATTTAAGTAATCTAACAGAAACAGGGTTTTTGTAGATTAGGTACTGAGTCGTTACCGCACTTAGTAATTCGTTTTGCTTAGTAGAAAAATGAAAAATGTTACAAAACGATATTCGTTTCGCTTTTGATAGTTGGTATCATGATCATATTTTAAACTGTATTGTAATGATTGGGTTGAGACACCCATTTTGGCGATTTTTGTGTAATTCCCTACCAACTGGGCTTCGTCATCATGGATACTTAATTAAGTCGTTCCGTAGCTATTTCGTCACTTAGTTAAGTCGTGACTTACGACCGCATTCAGAGTCACTTAACTGTTACTTAAATCGCTCCTTAGTACAGATTACAGAATCACACTTCAGAATCATGGTTTAAGTAACCGTTAAGTAACTCCGTGCGGCCCTTAGTTTTGTACTGTCCAAAACGATATTAATTTCATTTCAACCTAAAACAAATCGTTTTTAGGTTTCGCGACAGAAGTTTGAAAAGGGACAAGTCAGCGTCAAGAAGTTCCGAGTTGGACAGCAGTCCAAACTCTGCAGGTTCCAGGTCGCATGATGGTGATCATGATGATGATGATGATAGCTTGGATATGAAGACCAAAAAGTAAGAACATAAAAATTATTCAAAATCACAAAAAAGTTAACCAAAATTTAGCAGCCTCCCTGGATTTCCTACGCTTCTGAGCAGTTCTTGCACTATTTTTTGAAAGTTTAAGAGCTGGAGCTCAGCTCAGGAGGAGTTCTGGAGCATTCCCTCCTGGACCTTAGAATTCCAATTTGCTCCCCCTTTGAGCAAAAAATTCTGAATTCCAAGGGTCAGAAACTTTGTATGCCCATGAAGCTGTCATTGGTTTATTGTATTCTCCGTTTTTAATTAGATCTATGGTATTCTCCAGTTCTGTATAAAGTAATCCTACTTTCTACTAATATTATTATGTAAAAATTGGAATGGATATTTGTTACTCTTTCTTGTAAAAGTTCTTGTAAAAAAAACGGATTTTCATGAAATTAATTAGCGATATTTCATCAAAAAAAATTTTTTCTTCAAAATTATATTGATTATTTTATTCGAAAAACTAATGCACACAGAGGTCGGAAAACTTAGGGAAATGTTTCTCTCGAAAAGGTGATTTTATGGTAAAAAAATCAACATAGCTTTTCCAAGGCGCATCTGACCCATGCTTATCCTGCCATACTCTTTAACACTCAGCTGGTATCATGATCAGGAATAAGTCCTAGAGTACTCATTATCCCGGAAAACGCGAGCAAATCCGCGGGAGAGTACTAGTGTGTATTATTTTGTAAATTAATATTCTGTCGTCAAACTTCTGATTTCATTACTCTGCAAACCAGTCTAAAATGCCCTGTTTTTCTATGTCTTACGCAGCTTTTGTGCTGGTGTATTGTTAACACTCAAACAATATCTATTCCAGAAACAACATTCAGAGATGGTACTCATTCCGGACGAGCGCATTGAACGGAGGGCCCAAGGCCAACAATACGCTACAACCCGCGCCGAATCAAAAGGACTCGGAGGCTTATTGTGAGTACCTATTACATTACCCTGCCCTTACAATTATTGTAATACCGAAACATTTGCGTTTCTTAATAATACATCAGTGGATAGGGTTTGTTGAAACAAACGAAGACAGTTGAACAAGACTGCCAGTCCACCCAAATGTAAAGATATCTAAAGGTAGTTACGAAAATAATGTAGATTAATTAATCAACTATAACATTTTGCTAAAATGTTTTATTAAATGAATTATTAAGTCTAGATTGTAGACACGTTTAATGGCGGCTCCACACATTCGGAAATGACCGATTGACGCGATGTTGGTGGCGACTGGCGATTAAAGGTGCCACTGCCCAAAGGTTGACTGGGAGAGAATGCTTTTAGCATTAAGTCCGCCTTTTGTTCCTATACGTATTGTAAGGTACAAAAAAAGGTTAAATAAATAAAATAAAATAAAGGCGATGAGCGAGTGTGTGAGCTCGTGTATGAATAAAATAATTATACATGTGTGCAAACAGCATTCTAGTTTCTAGCATGTGTATCTGAGGCCTATTTAATAATGACTGTGGGCTTATACAGTGTGCTGTATTGCCTGTGAATTGTGATACATGTGCTAGTTTGAAGCACACGAGGATACGTAGAGTCCGCTATCTGAGGTGAGGGAGCAAGTTACCTAGCGTGCTAGTTTATAACGTGCTAATTTTTAGCGTGCTAGTTTATAGTGTGCTAGTTTATAGCGTGCTAATTTCTAGCGTGCTAGTTTATAGCGTGCTAACTAGCGTGCTAGTTTATAGCGTGCTAATTTCTAGCGTGCTAGTTTATAGCTAGCTTTAACCAGTTTCTAGTTAATGACCATGTGTACCCAGTGTCCCGGCCGATGTCCTCGCTGTCGTGCGGGCAGCTCCACATCTTGCGCAAGCTGGCGCTGCTGCGGCTCACGGCGTGCATGGAGCGGTACTGCCCCTCGCACAAGTCCGGCTGGAACTGGGAGCTGCCGAAGCTGATCCGGAAGATCAAGACTCCTGATTATAAAGGTGAGGAGTTTTTTCATAAACTACACTCACATATCGTCATGCTAAGTTACTCTCTCATACACATATTAAACGGCTTAGTTCTCAGGACTTCGTTTCAATGTATTGTTGGTCGTGGAAGTCAGGAAGTCCTAAGAAATATAGAGTGACATAAGTGAGATGTAATACTATAACTGTGAACCGAACCGATTACTTGAGTCATATGTAGGGATTGATTCCTTTATTTTAAAGGTGTTGATATTTCCAAAATACCGGTGACAAAAAAAATCAGTAATAGTTTTGATTGTTTTTTTTTATCATTACTAATAAGTTTAAATTGGTAATAGTTTAATAATTAAAATTATTATTAAAATTCATTTTTTTTCCAGATAAAACAGTATTCGGCGTTCCCCTAACAGTATCACTGCAAAGAACGGGTCATTCTCTACCAAAACCGATACAGTGTGCGTTGAATTGGCTCAAGACTAACGCTTTAGATCAGGTAAGTCTGTTAATTTCGGCCGTAAATTACCATTTGTTACCTTCTTGTTTTAAGATTTTTCTATAACTAAAATCACTACTGGGTTACAACTGGGATTTTTTTTTAAGTTTAACATAACGGCACTTTAAGGGTGCTTTTTCACCAGAGATGTGCTATGATGCGTTGCTATGGATGCGTTTGATATCCACCAATCATGTTCATTGGTGGAAATCAATCAATTTATTCAACCAATCATACCTATTTATATGATTTCACATCTTCGCAGCATAGCATAGCATAGCACATCTCTGGTGGAAAAGCACCCTAGTAACAAACTAAAGATCCCAATAAATTGTCCCACTTCCAGATGGGAATCTTCAGAAAAGCAGGCGTAAAATCCCGAATAGCAAAACTCCGAACGGTAGTGGAAGCGGCCGGGGCAGCGAACGCGGCGTTCGCCATAGAGAACATGAACACCATAGACTCCAACCAGTCCAGCTTGAACTTCGACGGTGCGCAGGCGCATGACGTGGCTGACATGGTGAAACAGTACTTCAGGGAGCTGCCTGACGCGTTACTCACTAACAAACTCAGCGAGACCTTCATTGCTATATTTCAACGTGAGTCGCTTTTTTTGAAGCTTTGTGTACTTTGCAGTCCTGGATTTGTCAATAGGCCGTATAGGCCGCGGCCTAGGGGCGGCAGCGTGCTAGGAGCGGCAGATTTCAGAAGATGATATATTATAAATGATTTTGCTATTAAAGTGTCGTAAAAAATTTTAATTCTTGTTTTTTACGCATTTTCTTAGTGACTAATTCAGTGCCTTCCTTACTATGAATGGAAACTTATTATTTTAGAAAGGTAAATGGGGCGGCAGAAATAAATTGGCGTACACTCATAAAAAAATATAAATCCGGCACTGGTACTTTGTGTATTTAGTGGTTGATTATAAACAAACTTACAAGCAATCATTTTAGTTTCTATTTTGAATTTAGAAATCTATCCCCCTAGCTTAATTGAATACAATGAAAACCGTATTTGAATCACTTGAATCGTTTCTAATATTGTTTTAATTCCGGCAAACGCAAAGAAACAGGCACAAAAACAGACAAAAATTGCAAATATCACTATTAAGTATACAGTAGATATACTGTAGACATATACATAACTTTTTTTACATATTATGTCAAATTCTTTTTGTTACACTGATACAATTACTATTAAAATAATTAAAAAAAGGATTAAAAGATTTATTTCGAACAAAAGCAATTTTACAAATAATAAGAATAATTAGGTATAACGATAAATTATTATGATGTAATGGTTTTTTTGCGTTACAGATGTACCGGAGCCGCTCAGACCCGACGCAGTGCAATGCGCGTTGCTCCTCTTACCTGAAGAACATTTGGAAGCTTTACACTCTCTTCTCATATTTCTTTCGGAGGTGAGTCTATGAACGTTTTTAAATGACAAGACTGCTTGGACTTGAGTTTTTTTTATATCAAATATTGCAATAAGTAGTATTAAGTGCTGTCTGTAACTGTGAGTAGGAAAAAAAATCCCGGGAGTTTCTTTCCGCTTCTTCTCCCGGGACCACTCACGGTAGGGATTTGTTGAAGCGATGGCGTTGAGTGACTTTCGAAAAGTGTTTGTAACAAACCTACTTCGAATAAAACTTATTTCATTTCATTTCATTTCAAAAAGACAACTTTCCCTGTTTATGGGCCAACTTCCTCTTATCCTAAGGGGTCGAATTGAGAAATTGAAATTTAGTTTCCATTTATGAGTACGCTCTTCAGCATTACACACATTGTTTGTTAGTGTGCGGTGTATACTAAACTCTGTTGCCTTGTGTACTCAGGTAGCAGAGCACTCAGCAGTGAACCAGATGACGGCGTCGAACCTGGCGGTGTGTCTGGCACCCACGCTGCTGCGGCTGCACCACGCGCCAGTACACACCGGCAGCACCAAGGAGGGGAACTCCAATAGGTGAGGGTTTCATATTGAAACATCGAAGATACGTCCTCTAGAGTTTCTGAGGGATTTGATACTGAAACACCGAAGATACGTCCTCTGGTTTCTGAGGAGTTCCTTTCGCCATTTCTTCTCCATGAAAAGGTACCTTTCCGAAATGGTAGTTGAAAATAAAAAAATGACGTTCATAAGTGTGTGTTCTGAGTTTGAATTTTAAATTTAGACGCCCTAAGCCGAGACCCGACCACTGTGGTGTCCTTAGAATGTTCGCAACCATTATTTCTTGAAAACTGACCTAGCCCTTCTAATTCACAAACATTTTTAAATCGGCTGAGCCTTTCCATGCTCGCTTCTTTGTCCATGTGAAGCTGTAAAGGCCGCTAAAAATAACTGTCCATTCGGAAAAACGGGCAAAGGGTGGGATGGAAAGGTTGAAAAAACACCTTTCCTCTTCGATTAAAACTCGCGCACGGAGAGTACTTAAGAGTGGCCACTACAGTTTGCCGTGAGTCACGTCTCTCGTATCTTTCTCCCCCTCACAAGTGTCTCACTAGGTCATCGTCTTCACAGTTTAAGATGTAACCGTCCAACCAACGGCGCGTACTTCTGATGGTCAAAGATTCATGGGACCAGGGCTAGAAGACCTTAGATAAAGAAACTACTGCTAACATTGCACTATTACTATTATTACTATCGTATAGAACTGACATCGCGAACTCGATGGTTGCGCGGTGAGTTTTAGCTTATGAGGTACAAACCCTATTTTTATGGAAATAGCCGGCAAATGAGCTGACGATCAGTCTGATGGTAAATGGCTATCGTCGCCCATGGACATCAGCAATACCAAAGACATCACTGATGCGTTGCCAGCCCAGAAAGAGAGAATAAAAAGAAAGAAAGAACTGGCTCTCAAGCTCCCAGCCGGAACACGACGAGTCGTTTGGCGGCTGACTCATGTTCAAGGATGGTAGGTATCCAGGCGAACCCCATGGAGAAATATCTGTAGACCATTGTTACCAATATAATCCCTTCTACTCGTGGTGATAAATTCTAATAGTATTTTCTAGTACGTTAGTGCATTCTCCTTCTATGCCTACTAACAATACAAGGTAACAACGCAACAACCCCCAGGATGATAATCGAGAGCGTGGCCGACCAGCGGCAGATCAGCGAGAGCCGCGCCGCGCACGCGTGCCTGCTGCTGCTGGTGACGTCACACCGCTCGCTGTTCCTCGCGCCGCGGGACATGCTCGCGCGGTGCAAGTTCAACTACTTCGAGGAGAGCGTGCCGGTTCGTGTGTTGTGTGACCTAACCTAACCAGGAATCGAACCCGTTATTCTTATTATGATAATTTTATTATACTTTGCTCAAAAACGGGGGGCTGGGGGCAGCAGGGGGCAAAGCAAAAAACTTCCAAAAAAGGAAGAAGTTCTCAATTCGGCTGTATTTTTTTATGTTTGTTACCTTAGAACTTTGGACTGGATGAACCGATTTTGGTGATTCTTTTTTAATCGAAAGCTGGTGCTTGTCGTGTGGTCCCATAAATTTAATCGAGATCTGACAATGGCATCCATGTCAAAAGCATATAAGTCTTAAATTTGCATTAAGTATGTGCGCGATAAATGGACGAATAACTCAATATCACGCTATCCGATTTCAATGATTCTTTTTTTATTGGATACAATGTACTTCATTTGAAGTCGGTTATTTTTTTTGTTAAAATTTTAGATTGTTTACGGAAATGTCCCTACGCAGCATGTGTGATCTATTCTTACTTGGTCACAGTGGCTTCTGAGAATATACGCTGCAAGCACAACTCCTTTATAAATTACGTTTGCTTTTTGCGTTAAATTTTAACGTTACTTTAACGTTTTAAATTACGTTTCATTGTAAAATGCGGTTTACTTCCAGGTGGCGTTAGAAGAATTGGGAGCAGACTTCAATCAAGACTGGAAAGGTTTTCAGCAGGCCTGCATCAAAGCCTTACTAAAAGAAGCCAAAGAAAAGTAAGCCTTAATCAATTCAACATAGATTCATTTTGCCTTGATTTCTATCTATTTTAACTTCAACTTGCTAAAAATTTCTTTATGTACATTTAAGTTTTATTTGAAGTTCTCTGTAGATTCTTCTGATGTAGAAATTCTAACTATTTTCGTGCTTTTTTAGAGTCTGTGGCCGATCGGGAAAGAGGTGAGAGTTGGATGTTAGAGCGATCTTCATCATTTATAGCTATGTATTTGTGCTCTACTGACTTCAAATCTTCTGTAAAATGTTCTTTTTAATAATAATCTTTTTGTATGTAATTATTCTATTTTCTAATTTAAAAGTCAGTGAAGTACAGAATATTGCCTTGAAGATTCACTTTCATTCTCATCAGTAGGTAGCTATTTCGTGGCCACTTAGGTGTCAATAGTTTAAACAATATTTTAACAATAGATTAAACAATTTATAAGGTGTATTTTATCAAATAATCTGTAAAATTAATGAAGCTTATTTTACAATTAACAATTATTTAATTTTTTGTAACCCAGTAAAATTTATGGTTTTTGCATCCCGTTGAAAATTTTATTTTAGCACGTTTATAACAATGCTCGAATCCTCAAATTGGTGTTGTGGTTTCATATTTGATAATGTTAGAAAAACTAGTTACAAGTTTTAAAATTACAATTTAAAACATACCCACTTAATTTTTTACGAGTATAAATAGTTTTAAGATTAAGATTTTCATAAAAATAAACAACACAATAAAGATAGACTTAGATTTACTATTTAACAGCACACTGTAAAATGCACAGGTACCAAAATTATATTAAGTAATCTGATGATAACTAATAACTGTATAAAAAAAAACATTAAATACTGCGTTGTACCTATTTTTATTTATGTATTATATAATGTGAAATAAGTACCCAATTTATACCAAAAAAAGTAATTTAGACAATTTGAATACCAATAAACCTTAAAATTTCCTACTTCAACATGCTCTTACGTCCAGACGAAAACAATTCCAATCCCTAAAATAAATCTATTACCTCAAAATCAACCTCTGCCTCCATTACATAAATTCACGATTCTATTGCAGGACTCGAGGCTGGATGTCCGTATCGGGCGCGGCGCCGCACGTAGAGTTGTGCTGCAAGAAGGTTGGTGACGGTCATCCATTGAGGCTGTGGCGAGCTACCACTGACGTTGAGGCGCCTCCACAAGAGGTTATGCAGAGGTAGGTTTATTGATATTGCAAGGGTAAAATTGAGTGTTTATTGATATTGCTAAGGTAAAGTTGAGTGTTTTATTGATATTGCTAAGGTAATTTTGAATTTTAATTCATATTGCAAGGATAAAGTTGAGTGTTTTGTTGATATTACGAGGGTAAAATTGAGTTTTTATTGATATTACAAAGGTAAAGTTGAATTTTTATTGATATTGCAACGGTAAAGTCAATTATTATATTTCAATTGCAAAGATAAAGTTGAGAGTTTTATTGTTATTGCCAGGGTAAAGTTGAGTGTTTCATTTAAATTTCAGATAAATAATTAGAAAGAAACATTTTTATTGGATACCACTGTTGAAGGTCGAGTTAAAGAATAATAATATTTTAGACTAAATACAAAATAATACAATTTCCAGGATACTTCGTGAGCGGCACATCTGGGACGACTCGTTGGTGAAGTGGCGCGTGGCGGAGAAGCTGGGAACTAACGCCGAGGTGTTCCAGTACGTCACCGCGTCCAGTATCTATCTGCCGCCCCGGGATTACTGTGTGCTACGGTAAGGATGTCTTGTTTTTACCCCTGAAGATTGATGTATATATCTCTGATATAAATTATAGTGTTAGGTGTCCGAGTCTTCAAAATAATGCATTAACAGGTAATGGTAATATTAACGTTTTATTTCAGAAAAGTCTTTTCAACTTACTCTAAGGAAAATAAATAAATACGCCAGTGATTTTGCACTGAATCCTACTTAATGTTATAAATGTAAAAGATTGTGAGGATGGGTGGATGTTTGTTACTCTTTCACACATAAACTGAAAGGATTTTAATGAAATTTAGCACACAGGTAGATCATGATTTGGCATATATAGGGTACTTATACCCTCACGGGTAAAACTGCGGACGAAGTGCTAGTAATTCACATTGCGTTATGACAGTAACATTATTAATTATAATTTAATCATTAAAAAATAAGTGTGCGCGTATTAGTCCAGTTACGACATAATTTTTTTTTTGTATTAAATAAAAAAATTAAAAATCCATGCACTTAATATTCTCTACAGCCGTGACGTTAAAATGTTACACAAAAACGTTGCAACTTTTTTGTTACTCCATCTTCTACAAGTTTGACATCAATACTATATTACTCAGTGCCCTCCAGTTTTGTAACCTATTTCAAGTCTTTTCTTCAAGCCAGTGTAAAATTCCTAAAGAAACTTTATAATTTAGGTAAACCCAAGTTTCACACACTTGTATTCATACATTACTCACTGCCCCCAGCTCCTGGCAGCAAGGCGGTGGCGGCGGCGGCTGGTGCGCGGTAGCCGAGACCTCCGTGGCCCACGGCGCGCCCCCCACTGAGGGGTCTCGTGGCGTGGTCCTGGCCTCGCGGTACCTCGCGCAGCCCGCCGGCAAGGGCAGGAGTCGGTTGGTGCATCTCGCGAGGGTTGATACTATGTGAGTTGAATCCATTTATAACTGTAACGAAATGAAATGAAATGAAATAAGATTTATTCGAAGTAGGTTTGTTACTTTTCGAAAGTCATACAACGCCATCGCTTCAACAAATTCCTACCGTGAGTAGTCCCGGGAGAAGAAGCGGCAAGAAACTCCCGGGATTATTCTTTTTCCTACTTACAGTTACAGAAAGCACTTAATACTACTTATTGCAATATTTGATATAAAAAAACTCATGTGCAAGCAGTCTTGTCATTTAAATACTCATCAACTTTGTAATATGCTTTCTTCATGAGAATACCTTTTACATGAGTTTTAAATTTATAGCATAGCATTTCTGTTAATTCTAAGGGGATTTTATTAAAGATTTTCCACAGAATACTTAGGGTTGGTTATTCGTACATTTTAACCGCTAACTTTAACTTTAGCTGTTACCGACCGAATGACAAATAGCCAATAGGGAATAGCTAAAGTTAAAGTTAGCTGCGGTTAAAATGTACGAACAACCTACCCTAATAGTATATGTTGGTACAGAAGAGTCACTCCGCAAAATCATTTAAATAAATAGCGACTCTTGCTCAGACACAATAAAGTGTAATTCAGATCGCACAGCGCTAATCGTCAACAGATGTTGATATTTAGACGTTGCCTCTCTTTCTAATTAATTACTCTTATCCTTTGGCCAATGATATGGTTATTTTTCTCATGACCTGTGTGATAGATTACGAATGTATGGCACAGCGTGGCAGCCCTTCTGAACTTGGCCCGACACGTCGAACGCGGCACGTACTTGTAACATCATACCAAAAGTGCGGAGTGCGCCAGCCCTGTTATAACTGTAATTTTTAACCGACACAGGTTTTTATCCTGTAATTAATAATGTTCATTATAATTTGCTGGATGGCATGTCAATAATTCAAATTGTTTAATAACCCCAGGGGCAGAACACCGGAATGGTACAACAAATGCTACGGTCACATCTGCGCGCTGTACCTCGCGAGGATTCGCGCTTCCTTCAAACACAACACAGAAGGACCGGAGTCGAATGTATGATCCAAACATTCCACTTAAGCCCACTGCTGGGCTTAAGTACGACGTGGGACGTCACTGCACACTAATTCTTACCATATAGAGTCACAAAACTAGATTCCATTCTTTAAATGTATTTTGTGACGCGTGTTGGGACAAAGTTAAACAATGTTATAGGTAATTACAGTTCTACATGACTGGTGTTACTCTATAATAACGTTATTTTATAGGTGTGACCAAATTAGACTTGATGTGTTTAATTATGAGGTTGTATGTAAAGTATTAAAATGCAATTCAAAGCATAATACGATTTGAAACAATTCTCGTTTAGGCTACATTATGACCTACCTCTGCGATTCAAGTTTTATGAAACCCTTTTAAATCCCAATATTACGGGAGCTACCAAAAACCTGATTTGTAGACTACCTACTTTTAATTTTAGTGTTTTAATACTTTTAAGTTATCTAGGTTTCCTTATGGTGCGTTATGTACATAATTAATAATTATCAATATCATAATTAATAATAATGTTTTGATGATCACAATGTAGAATTATTAATTATTAATATTTTATCAAACAAATAGTAATCTCAACATAATATTAATGCATAAAACAATCTATTACCATATTTATGTAGAGTTATCATTACATATCACTAGTCATATAGTTATAATTATGTATTTAAAATATGTTCAGTTATTACACATAATAATTAATAACCGTACCTGCCCTGTGTTCAGGATTATTAATAAAATAATATAATAGTATTATATCCTAGAAATATTTTTCTTATGTATATTCCATTAATAAAATATAAAACGACATTGTAACTTGTGTTACATATTTTTTGCTTTTATGATAAAGTATTTTGACTTTCGGTGAAATCTTTTAGCATATTAAATATTAAAGCAATTTTAATTCAAAATCACAATTTAAGTTATAAAAATTTAAATATATTTTACAAAATTAGACGATATAATTAATTATTTGAGATATTAGATATTTTCAGCTGTAATATTAAGATAAATATTAGTGATAAATGCACAAGAAAATAATTATAATGAAATGTGAATTAATTGATTTTAACACCTTTAAAAAATTATCTGTATTGTTTTAGGCAGGCAAATGATTATATCAAGTCAAATAGGTATTTATAAAATTAAATGTTGTAAGATTTCTTTTTATTGTAAAAAGTCTGATTGTAAATAAGTTAGTATATTTAGTTCAATATGACCATCACAATTTTATGATATTTACTTAGTTTTATAGATAAGTATAATGTATGTATGTGGATTATATGGAGTGTTGCTTAAAGAAATAAATATGTATCTTAACTTTTTAATATATACTAGTAACTGTATATTATATGAATGAATAATGTTTACATTGTATGTGAAAAGGAATTGAAAAGGTATTTAAACTTCTAAATTTAGAGTTGGGAATTTTTTTATTTTGATATGGCAACACTTCATATAAAATTAATATAATTTCCTTTAACGGATGCAACAATTTAAAGCCAAATATCACAAAATTAAGATAATAAAACTTTTGTAAATAATAATTAAAATGTATTTTTAATAAATGTAATCTCAAATGATAATTATAATTTATGTGTTGTTAGTTACCTGTGAAATCACAAACTGATTGTTCTTGGTGTCGATATCTCTACCTAATAAATGGCAGAGAATATTTATAATGAAAATTTATTAACATTTCCACATTTCTATAATATATCGATAGTCAAAATTTTCCTTACCAAATAGTTTTGAGAATTATAGACTTGAAAATAAAACAAAATGAGACTTTACTAAAATTGTATTTTAACAAAGTCATAATTTACAATAGATAAATTGATGTTGTAAAGCAATTTCGCTAATTGTGTCCGTAAAACCCAAAAAATCATTTTGATTCACTAAAAATTTATTGAACTGTTCCTATTAAATTAAAAATCTATAATAAAAATTAAATCAGAATCTCAAAAATAGTTTTGTAACCTATTTCAAGTCTTCTCTTGAAGCCAGTGCAAAATTCTTAAAGTAACATTATAATTTAGGTAGTACACCCAAGATTCACACACATATCAAGATCTCGCTGCAAGTTTGCTACGTTCATCGAGTATTTAATCAAAATATTTTTTATACACAATTATATCAGGGGCACAATATGATTTGCCTAGGCTGCCTATTAGAATATACCCGGCAGTACCTTTAATTTAATCAATATTGACGCACTTTTTGGTAAAAATGATGTAGTTGTTATTGAAATAAATAAAAAATGAGAGGTCTCAAGGGACACCCGGATGGAACGAAGTTCCTTTCGATTTAAGTATTGTTTTTTGAAGTGATTCAGAAAGTTAGCGTGATTCAGAAAGTTGTACAGCGCCATCTCTGTAAAACTCTCTGAATCACTTCAAAAAGTATCTTACCAACATTTCGTAAGAAAATTTTCCTTCTAGCCCCCTTTCATAACGCGCGATAAGGAACTTCGTTCCAGTTATGCTCCGATCCACTTAAATAGACGTAGTGAACTTGAAATATCTTTTTTACGATAAATAATGGATATACTATGGAGTATTGACATAACATGAACATAAAAATAAATCGTTAAATAAAAAATCTAGTTGTCATTCCTTTATGAAATTAGAACAAATAAATTATTATAATATTTATGTAAAACAATAACCTCAATCGATTGTGTGGACGGAAATTATACCTATTATGCAGGTGTAATCTTTCTGAAAACATAGTTTTTATTATGGATTAGGGGCCATACATTATTTACGTAAGGAAGATTTGCTTTTGCCAATTTTTGACCTCCTTTACCCCCATGGTAGGGTACGTAAGATTTTTCGGACCCTCCTCCCTTTTATGTAAGATTTTATTACTTATAGGAAGGAATTAACTGCATTGAAACTCGTAATTTAACGAAAAATAAAGATTGTTGGCGGACGGACACATAGTACCTAGTTTTACTCAAATGGTACTATGTCTTGCGTTATTAATTATTAGTACCTACTTTATATACGAAAAGACTCAAAGAGTGATGTTTTTTTCTTTTTTTTTCATATAGTTGCATGTTTAAAAAGTGTGAAAATAAATGTACTTATAATTTATTAAAGAGTAAAATTAATGTTCTTAGAAAATAAAATATTCATCATCCATGATCACTCTATAAAATATTACGTACGAATGTCTTTAAACCCCCATCCCGCGAAATAAGGACATAAAGAATTTTGAGAACCCCCGCCCCCCGGCCCTCAGAAAGAACCCTTACGTAATTAATGAATGACCCCTTATATTAAAGGCGGTAGTTTTAATCCTAATTCTTCAAATAATATAAAATTTGAATGATGTTGGTTTTTATGCTTGATAATTATTAACTTAAACAAAAAGTTGACAGCAATATTTTAATTTAATGATTAAGATATTTAAAATCATAAAATATTTTTATTGCCTAAAAAGAGAATTTTATAAATATAAAGTATTGTCATATTTTACCAATTACAAAATCAGTATTGTCAGTATAAAAATTAAAATTAACATGTAAGGAAAATAATTTCATTGTAATTTTACTGATTGCTCGTATTACTGTGTAGGCAACAAGAATATTCACATTTAATACTCTATATTGTTATTGTGTAAAATAATCAGATTTACTTGTAACTAATGCATTGTGATTTATTCTTTATGAATTATATGGACCATTAAAAGTGATGAAAGAGAGACTTTGTTTTCTTTTAAATCTGACTTTATTTTATTATAGTACAATTATTGTAGTTTTATACCTAGTGAAACTAAACCTATAATCCTACAAGGTGCCAGTATTTGCAAAAAAAAAATACAAAATAATCATTTAGTAATACTACAACAATAATGAAACAAAATAATATATAGGTCTCGACTCGGGCATTGAAGTATAATGTCATAGAGAGGTTCCATTTTCAAAATTAAGCCCCCGCTCTCCTTTCAAAATTGAACGAATTCATTGAAGATTGAAGCCACGTAGCGCCAATCCATTGGGACATACATGGTGTTCGCGATGTCTGTTCTACACGCTAGTAATAATACTTCAATGGTCTCGTGCATTTTTTACACAAAATATAAAACAAATAAGCAG
This sequence comes from Thymelicus lineola, assembly GCA_963932265.1. NCBI lineage: Eukaryota > Metazoa > Arthropoda > Insecta > Lepidoptera > Hesperiidae > Thymelicus > Thymelicus lineola. The sequence continues at coordinate 3,087,282 of OZ010701.1, read as the reverse complement.
GTGAGCTATTCGGATAATGCTTAAAGCTGGATAAGGTCACTGTCGCCCAGACATTAGTAACATCAGATGCGTTGTTACTTGTTAGCCAAAAAAATAGAAAGGAGAAACACAAAGCTTAATAAAACTTCAGGTTCGTATTTCATAGACTTTGACCTCGATATGTCGGAAAAAGTTAAGGTAAAATTACGGTGAACCAACTTGCTGTAGCAAAATTTTAAAAAATTACGTCAGCTTAGTTGGTCCAATCATCTTCGTACACCGCTACGATTGGTCAATAATATTTTCTCATAAAATTATGTCGCTCCAATTTACACAACACTTTGGTGAACGAATTGTTATAAATACCATTATTTGATTATAGATGAGTGTATTAATTACTTTACATTAAATAATTTAACTCTCAACATTATTTAAAGTAATTATATTACTATAATAACATAAAAAAGGCTTTATGTTTTTTAAATTATTTATTTTTACAATCTCTAGTGCTTGAAATGGAACGGATTAACGTCAGACTGACATTGCTAATGAATGATCCAGATGTTGAGTGAAGTTTCATATTTTTAGTTTTCAATTGCACGTCGCAATGGATGGTGTTGAATCATATTTACTTCAACTATTATAGTATTAGTTTAATTGAACACGCGTATTCAAAATACCCACAATGATCTTAGTGGAATAAGAAAGTGTAGAATATCTGTGATAAGTCAATCCTGACGTGGCATTCATTCAACGCGTTTACCCTGCAATTAATCGTGGAAAAGTGATTTTTGAAAGTAGAAAATTACCACGATGGAAGATTCCAAGGAAATTTCAAAAAATACGGAACAGGGAGATGTTTTTTCAAATATGGAGCAGAATAATGTTGAGTTACTAGATAGAACGAAACCACTTTGGGTTTTCGGATATGGATCTTTGTGCTGGAACCCTGGATTTGAATACCAGCAGTCGGTGACGGGGTACGTAAAAGGTTTCTCGCGAAGATTCTGGCAAGGAAACACTACGCATCGTGGAACGGAATCCAAGGTAAATTATATACCTACCTACTTTTTGGATAAAACTTATCAAGTGTTAAAAAAATAAACGTGTTATTATACCCATTACTAATATCTCACGATTAGTGATAAATAACTTAATATTTGTTCAAAGTATTCCATCCATCCATCCATCAGCCTTTCACTGCTGGACATAGGCCATTCTTGAGCCTTCTGAATTGAACGGATACCCACTATCTTCTCCAGGTCATCAGTCCACATGGTTGGGTTGCATCCTCTGCTTGTGAATGGTCCTTCAAACTATGTGGCCAGACCATTGCCACTTCAGTCAGCTAATTCTTCGAGCTGTCACCCTCATTTTTCTACGGATTTCATCATTTCTGATTCAATCACATAGAGAAATACTGAGCATGGCTTGTTCTATAGCCTGCTGGACAACTTTAAGCTTATCTGAGTTTTACTGTCATTTAATCTGTTTAAGTATCTACTAGTAATTTTATTGCTAATATTTACTTAACAATCAAAGTGGGCAGGTAAATAACATTACATCCTTTTTATAGTATTGATTTAGATCCTGACCTTGGCAGATAAAATTGCACTTGACTAAAGAATGATTAGACATAAGGTCCATCTCTTTTAACTTCACAGAGTTCCACTTTCATCATCCCATGACAATAATTATTGGGATGTTGACACTAATTATAAATTAATATAAATTTATGTCTAAAATATTAGTGGTAACATTTAAAGGCCTAAAATATGATTCTTTTATTGAAATCAATCACAATAAATTAAATATCATTAATTTAAAATGTTAAAAATTGTACTCACTGACACGTGACCTCAAACGCCATTTTGAGAATATGACGTCATTGGAACAATTTTATATGGAAATTCAACAAACTTAGCAGACAGATAGTATTGAATATCGTTTAGTGACGTCACGTGACGTTTTTGGTGGGAAATTTGATAATGATTATTATTTATCAATTTTTGTTTTTAAATTGAAGATTATTATTTTTATAATATTTTTTTCGTGAATATTAAGGTCATATCTATAAAATAAAATTGAATCCTAAAATTAGTCAACATCCCTATTGTTCTTCAGCTGCTGACGTCTCTTGAGCAGAGCTGACACTCAAAATAAGAACTATTAAGTTATAGATGATGTTGAGTAGAATAAACCATGTTTTGAGAATACATAATAATATTATGAATAAATCCAATGCGCAGGTGACCTAAAAATTTACCTTTTTGAGAGAAATGATTTTTTTTATGGAAATTGCCAGCAAATGACCTGACAATCCACCTGATGGTAAGTGGCTGTAAAAATAAATGAATGTAAAAAATAAATGAATTAAAAATATAAGCTTGTGTGGGTTTCAAAACACAGACACAAAAACAAAACAATATTTTTTGATGAACCTGAGCATGCAATTCTTGAAACAATGCATGAAAATTCTAATTATTTATCATATCGACGCCAAATATTCTGTTAGGTTCGTCCCAATACTAACGCGATATTATTTCTGTCCCAGCCGTATCTATTTTAGTAGAAATATTTCCGGATGTTATGTTTTTTAGAGCACATGTCTGTCCATTCCTAGCCCTTGTGTCAATTAATGTCAGAAATGTGATACTAAATTAGCATTTATTACCTTAGCAAAAACAAAAAACAAACTGTTTTTACTTTTGTACTCATTTCAATACTCAAACGTCTTTGCAACTTGGCAAAAACAATTCAAATCTTTTGTGCCAGCAAATCCAACGCTCTCAGTAATCTTTATCAAATCCAGCCTCTTTAAGAAATAGTTTTGTGAACCAAAACATAAAAGCATTGGCATTATCATCATTAATGGCCCACTTCTGAACATGGTTCTCCCCACTTGAGGAGGCTTAGACTTAGAGCATATTCTACCACGCTGCTCCAGTGCGGATTGGTGGAGGATGGCAGAAAGACGTTTTGATAAACAATACTTCTTTGTCGACTTCGTTTACGCGAAGTCACTCGTCACGAACTACCCGTAATTGCCGCCGAATAATCGAAATCGTGCCTTTTTTCGTTAATTTTTTTTGTAATTTTCAATATTATACTTATGCAAAAATATTTTTAAAATTTTTCTTTTTGTCTGTTTACCAGATTGAAAATTTAATTTTATGTGGAAATTCGTGAAAATCGATTGCTACGAAATAGAACTACTGTTAGAGAAAAATATCCAATCTATGTACCTACTCTTAGACGATTATTAAATTAAAGAACCCCTGTTTGGTATATAAGTATGGAAGAATGCCTAAAAATTAAAAACAATTTTATTCAAGTGCAAATGCCAAATATTTGTAAATATTTACAATAGATCTCCTAAACCGAAAAGTAATTTATGAACTTGACCTGTAATCCCTGTCACTATTGAACGATATCTCCTGTTAATAAATAAAAAAATGTGTTTATTAAATTTATTTAAGTTTATTAAAAGTTAAAATATTAAATTCATAGAAAAGTTTTAATTTATTGATTATAATAAAAAAATATTTTGAGTTACTTAATCCTAATACTATCTCCTGTTATAATCCGGTATAAACTCTTATTTAGCTTAAACTCTTATTTAGGCTAGGATAGGAGGTCTAAGAACACATATACACCTATGTAACATTGTATGCATGTAACCTTATCCTGCAAATAAAGCATTGATTGATTGATTGATATTTGTGCTAAATTATTGTTAATAGTGTTTTAGCTCCAGTTTCAACGATAATCATAGAAGCCAATTATCATAACCAAGTCTTATGTGTATTTTGCGTATTCGTTATACCATTTATATGTTGATGAAGTTGTGTCCATAGATTTTGTATGATCGCTTAAATTAATAAAGTTGCGTAATATGGGCAGGTCAGAAGTAAATATTATACTACAATAATAATAAATAATGTAATCTTTCTTGTTACAGCCTGGGCGCGTCGCAACATTAATAGAAGATAACGAGGTAAGATTTTTTTTCTATAATCTGTCTGGTTTTAAAACACAACAGTTAAAATATTGGACTTTGTTAGTAAATTTGCTTGATATATATGATATGATGATATAGGGATATGATATGATATGCGGACGAATACAATTACCTGGGACAGGTGATCCAGATGGGTAAGTCCAACTTTGAGAAAGAAGTCACTCGTAGAATCCAACTCGGATGGGCTGCGTTCGGGAAACTGCGTCATATCTTGTCGTCCAAAACACTACCTCAGTGCCTGAAGTCGAAGGTGTTCGAGCAGTGTGTGTTGCCAGTGATGACATATGGATCCGAGACGTGGTGCTTTACTATTGGCTTAATCTACAAGCTCAGAGTAGCGCAGCGGGCTATGGAGAGAATATGCTCGGTATTTCTCTACGTGATCGAATCAGAAATGAGGAGATCCGTAGACGAACAAGGGTAACCGACATAGCTCAAAGAATTAGCCGGCTGAAGTGGCAATGGGCTGGCCACATAGTGCGAAGGACCGATAACCGTTGGGGAAAAAAGGTCCTTGAATGGCGCCCACGTCTCGGAAAAAGGAGCATAGGACGCACCCCGACCAGGTGGACTGACGACCTGAAGAAGACAGCGAGTATCCGCTGGATTCAGAAGGCTCAGGACCGGTCAGAGTGGCGCAAATTAGGGGAGGCCTATGTCCAGCAGTGGACCTCTAAAGGCTGATGGATGGATAGATGGATTTGTTTATCTCCTAATGAGATTCTTATTACTGTATATTATATTTCCTGAATGATAAATGATGTATTTTTATTTTGATGACGAGCAAGGAAATTTAGGCTATTTAATTTTAATTAAAAGTTTAAAATTAAACAAAAATCCAAATAGAGTGAGCTTCAGAGGTTAGTTCTCATTGAGAAGATAGAAGAAAGAATAAGAAAATTAATAGTACAAAATTAAGTGCTAGTGTCAACCGAAAACATTCTAAATATAATATCTTTGACCAAATTAATGACGTCATAAAGGTAATCAAATCTGAAAAACGTAACCATCTAATGCTATTGGTCGTTTATGAAACTGTTGATAGTGTATAATCTAATATTTTAACAAAAAATTAACCGACTTCAAATGAAGTACATTGTACTTTTGACATGAATACCATTGTCAGATCTCGCTCAAATTTATGTGGGACCACACGACAAGCACCAGCTTTCGATTAAAAAAACAATCATCCAAATCGGTACACCCAGTCCAAAGTTATGAGGTAACAAACATAAAAATAATAATAATACAGTCGAATTGAGAACCTCCTCCTTTTTTTGAAGTCGGTTAAAAAGCTAAAAAGGAGTGAGAAGTGTGAATCTATAATTCAGTGCGTTTGGCGAAATATGTATAGTTCAACTCTAGCATTTCTACGTGTTAGTGTTACGTATTTTCTAGTTCGAAATTATTGCTGAATAAAATTTATCCGGGAATTTACATGAAGGATGGATAAAAACTGAAGACCTTAAAATGTGTAGAATGTGACATTCAGAATTTAGACTTTAACCATGAGGAAATCCAATCACAGTTCACACCATCAGGACTGTGATGGTTATGCTAATGACAATTTTGTTCTTCAGTGAACAATTAGTTGAACAATTAAAACAACAGTTTCGTAACCTCTTTTGATCATGGAGGCACGATTGATTAAGCGTTGATTAATAGTAATTTCGGTAATTTCTAAACCCAAAGCGAATTGACCTTTTTAATTTCAGAATGAACGAGGTCATTAGATTACAAATATTTTAGTATCGGCTTCTTTGGTCATCAATGCCTGTATTGTCGTTAATATTTTGAAATGAATAACTACATTGTAAACTACTTCTGTACTGTTATTTTCTATGATGTTTTGTATTTTCGCGCGTTGTGAAAGGGGGCTAGACGGAAAAAATTCTTACGAAAAGTTGTCACGACACTTTTTGAAGTGATTCAGTAATATGAAACTAGATGGCGCTGTAAAACTTTCTGAATCATGCTAACACTTTTTGACTTGTATTGACAAATTTAAAATCGGTATTTTGTTCCAACTTGGTAGAGAAGCCCAAAAAATTACAACTTTAATTCCATGTCTCACCTGTTAGCGGAAAGTTGATTCAGCGTATTTATTTAATTTTAATTAAATTTAGTTTGAATAGCTAGTTTATTACGGTAATTATTGGACACGAGAATCAAACGTCCTCGAATTTTTCAGATCCATTCTATTTTGGAGCAATACTTAACAAAGGTTTTACTAATATGCCAGCTATTAAACAGCAATCCTACCATACTTCTTTCTAGTATTTTCAGTATTTACTTATTAAGTTTTTAATCCATAAAAAGTATTTTAACTCAGTTCAAGTCCGAAGTATATTTGGAACACATGTTACGTTTTCACACAAGACATGGTCTGATCTGATTGATGCGTTGAATTTTGTAACATTAAAAACCTTTCACTATTGGTTAATTGGCTCATCAAAAATGAGAGCACTGCTAATGAAAAATGCCGTTATTTATATAACGGGTTTATCATTGAATTCTATTTACAAAATGAGCATTCTATTATAATTTGTATGCTTTCCCATCGAATGGATTCTATGTAGCCTGAGGTATACTTACTGTGATTTATGCATTTAAAATTATTCCTTGACTTTCTTTAAAAAACGAGACAGAGTATTTTATATCGGTCTTAATTAGTCTTTACGATATTGGTGACTACATGTTAATTGACAGTTTCAGCCGTATTATTTTCACAAAAAAAAATTTAAAGCCTTCTAAGTGTAATATGGTTATGCGTCCATCCCTTGATTTTTTACTAGTCAGTCAAACAATAACATCATGCAATCTCCGAAGCTTCTCTAATACTGAGAAATACTATTATTAATAGCGTCTTACAATTATCCGCTATAAATATGCCCTTGACGCCCTTGTTCACGTGTGGCCCGGGCAATGGCGGCATCACCACACAATTCGCAAATCGCCGGATGCAATTGATTCAATGGATATTTGTGCATTGTACAGATACAGAGCTAGTGTATCTGGTGTTCTGGTGAGAGCATTCGGAATATTTAGGAATTTAATTGTGCTGACAAAAAATAATTGGTTGTCTGTAAAGTCGGTTTACGGATGATAGTTTTACGTGATAACGACATAATGAAACATTAATGAAAAATTGCATACTTTTATGAATTGAATTGAATTATTATCACTGAATTATCATTATTTTGTATAATAAAGGAGTTACAGGCGTTCCAGTAGCAGAACTATTCGAACTGCTAGCTCTGACTTCACGATAGATAATTAACTTTTAACAACAGCGGTAAGCAGTAAACAAATGACAATATGGCGGATGTACAAGACGGATGACAAGTGGTATGATTAAAAAGCAGTTATTGACAGATTGAAGTTAGACAGTGACATTCCTGTATACCAAACTTCAACTGTTTACGTAGTCCGCCCTATTGCTACCGTGGAGCCATCTTATTTAATTGAGTTTGACGGACATTTTTCACAACAGAGGTATTCCTCCTTACCTCTATACCCCATGATTTCATTTCCACAGATTAGTATATTAATAATTATTAATAACGCTTCTCACTCATAGCCCTACATTAGGATTCCTTGTGTCGTGGGTGCCATGGACAATAACAGAGATAAGAACACTCACACCCAGACCGAGAACAGAAATTCAAACTCACCATTCAATTTCCGCCTCATTGGGAATCGAACCCAGGACCCTTGGCACGGTGATTCGGCATGGTAAGCATCACGCCACACAGGTCGTCATCGAATTCAGAATCTCCTCCTTTTTTTAAAGTCGGTTAGTATTTTCAATATAATTGACTAAATTAATAATAAGTGCGAATTACACTTCGCACTTGGCTAACTTGAAGGGAGCTGAACAATGCCTTTGATTCTTTACTTGAACAAAAAGTTACCTGATCAAAATTATTGGAGGCGTTACTACAAAGAATTATTATTTCTTCATTGACCTGGTTATATCTTTAAAAAAGTACATTTTTTATATCTTAAGTTAATGCTTGACTACAATCCCACCTGATAGTAAGTGGCGATGTAGTCATTGGTGGTAAAACGCATTAACTTAGTAAAAGCCTATTCACACTTACATTATAATCGAGCGGAAACACCGACGCGGGCAATTTATTCCAATCCTTCGCTGTACGCATAATAAATGATGAAGCGAAGCGCATCGTCGAAAGGATGTTAACGACGAAGGGATGGATACCCGCCATGCGGCACGTTCGATGGTGGAAAGGGGATAGCGGAATCAAATCGCGTAATTCCTGCGCACACTCCAAAATGTATCCTGTAGAATACCGAGAGGCTAGCAACTCTGCGCCTGTGCTCCTTAAAACATGAACAATATATAGTTTAGTAGTACACGCCGGGTATACGCTAGTTGTAAATAAAGTCAATTTATCCCCAAAAGCGGGCCTGAATTCGGCCCGCGTGGCGTGGGAAGTCTATGCTAATTTGGGACTAAAAGTTAAAATAAGCATTATTGGACAAAAGCAACCATGAACTACATGATGCAACTACGTAGGAGTTAGGTCATGGGTTAAGTCTAGCATTTTCTTAAAGGTATATTGGAATATTATTCGTGATTCGAATCAGGATAAGAAAGCGCAATAAGCAACAATGTTGTATGAATACAACTATGCCCACGTGTGGTGATGGATGGATGGATGGATGGATTGACGCGCAATTGTTACATGCGCGTGCGTGTATCTCGTTTCCATTATTATTACCGGCGTTTTATTTGTTTATTTGTTGTAAGTGTTTTGAAGTTATGAAGGTAGTGAATAAAGTTTCGTAGAAGAAAAACGACAGTTCGGGAGGTTGGCGTGGACTCTACGATAAAATGAATGAGTTTCATAGACTGACGACTTTCGTTAATGTCAGAAATAATTTGCAGAAATAAACTGCTTTGGGTGTGATCAGTAGCTGTGAAGATATGATAAACCAAACTTTTTATCATAAAGTCAATGCCCTCTTGACCGAATAAGATAATATTATGGACTGTAATATCCACTATTCAATAAATTATTGTTTAACAATAGAAAAGATAAGATGATCCTGTCAACAGAAGGGATTATCGTTGAAGAATTTCAAGTGCAAGAATGCTGTATATGTTACCTACTGTAAAACCCCGAACTACGGTAAATGTTAAGATTTACCAGTAAACCTAAGATTTAACAACTTTTAATGGTAAAAGTCCGAAGTCTGTGATTAATTATTGTTCATTTCGAACTTCATCATACACTCGAGCAACGTAAAGGTGATGTGGTGGTGCTGTTGTTGATGTCCATGGGGGACGGTGGGCACTTACCATCAGCTGGATCGCAAGATTTTTTGCCGGCTGTTTATATATATAAATATAAAATAAAATTGTCCCTTGAAATAAGTCCTAATGGTTTAACGTTTGGCGTTGTCCGTAATGAAGCCACCTTTTAAAATATCAACGACATTGATTTTAAATAAGTACAGTACATAAACAGTAGCTACTCGTGCCTCGACCGCTTAGCGTTAACAACTCTGGTTATCTGTAACTGCTATACTATGACCTCATAATCCCTGTAGATTACGAGTTAAGACTCTCTTCGTTTCCATAACAATAATAAAATTAAAATGAGAACTGAACACGTGTCTGTATATTCCAAAATGGCGTAATTTGCGCTCCTGACCTACTTAAGAACAAGGACAAGAGATAAACTCACACAAATCTCGAATCGAAGTGATGTTCTAAATAAAAAAGTATGTACGCAGAAAATGGATTCGATAAAATGATAAGAAAATTTTAATAAAATATTATTTATTGAAGACCTTGTAATTGGTAAGTGACCTTGCCTGCCAAATGAAGAGGTCCAAGTTCGATTCCCGGTCAGAGTAGGACTTGTCTTGCTCAGCAATGTCTACGATTCACAGGGACTGGCTTGGCCTCCAGATAAAGCCCTAATTAACCTTTAACTAGTGACGTGTAGTCTCACAGGCGTCGCGTGTTTTGCAAATTCTTAGAATTGACCACTTCCCCTAGCTTGCCGCGACCCAGCGTCTTAGTAGCTTTTGTTTTAGTGCTAAAAAGACCACCGAAGAAGGCAGATGCGTTATCGGTTGTTTTACACGTAAGTAATACGAATTAGAAAATCGACCGTAGCCTATGAGGCTACATGTCCCTAGTTGTCATACAAATACTTTTACGATCTATTTTTTATTTTTAGTGCAAAATGGCAGAAAACACTTAATCAAATAATAAAAATTTACGAACAAATGACCCATTGTTTGAAGAGGAATTCAATGCCCTCATGCTGGCTTCAGACCAATCTGACAGATAATGATATTGACGAGTAGTATTCTATCGCAATGTGGACTTGAGCGCCATGAATGCTTATATACTATACTAGGAAATCGCCCTTGCTTCGCTTCGGGAAAAATAGTAAAAAAAAATATAATATAGCCTATGTCACCCCGGGATAATGTAGCTTCCCAACAGTGAAAGAATTTTTCAAATCGGTTTGGTAGTTTCAGAGCCTATTCAATGCAAACAATCAAATCTTTCCTCTTTAGGTATATATCAGTATAGATAATATGCATCAGCCCAAGATTAGACAGAGGAGGTTTTCTAAAGTCATTAGCCCGTTCGCTAATGCTACTCCAAATGCAAAGACGTGCTGTATGCAGTCAATCACCAAGGGAGTTACAGCTAGTTATAAAGCGAGTTCTGGGTGACGATATGGTTGAAGATGACCAAAGTTGGCAAAATCCTGATACAAGTCAAGCCAAGCGAAAGACATGCAGTATTTGTCCGCCTAAACTACACAGAATGACACATGTGTCGGGTGTTGCAATCCCGTATGTTTGCAATGTGCTCGCCCTTTGTGCAAAAATTGCCAATAATTTTATGCCAAATTGAGCGGGTGTCAGAATTTTTATTTTTAGTTTTCAGAAGCGGTGTTTATGTTTTTTTGTTGCCTTTAATATTAGATTTTAAGAAAAAAGTGTTGAATTTGGCATAGAATTTATATAAAGTCTATTAAAATGCTAAAAAAGGATCTCATGTCAATTAAGGCTGAAAATTACCACTAATTGTTAATTATAGTTTTTTTTCTAAGTAACCATAAAAAAATGATTGAATGCATTAACATTTGTTTTATTGTATACCAAGAGTTAAATACAAACACAATTTTAAATCATCCACGTGTAATTTTGACAAATTTTTAATTTCGAAGTAGTAGCCTGTGAGACTTCATGTCCCTTAAAGTGTTATAAATTTGTCATGTCCCTAGTTAAAGGTTAATCCTGATTTATTCGTTCCATTTATAATTATTCTGACTGTGATTTGGACAATAAATATCATGTTATGACGGTATTCGCTCGACCGTATAGATTATAACAGGGAAATGGCATTATAATATAACTAATAGTCATTATCACATCCACGCCAACAGCACGTGTCAGGTCAATTAGGTCTTGTTTGTTATGTTAATATCACCTCAAGTTTCTGTTATTGTTATTTAATGGGTCCAGGGTGATGGGAGTATCACCCTTGTGAAAAAGAGAAAATGGCTAGCAGAAAATTATATATATTTCCTTTTATCAGCTTTGCCCAGTTTTGTAACTGTCCAAGTATTCGAAGGGTGATTATTCGAACAGAAAAATTTTCTTGTCAGTGAGGCTGTGACGCAGTCTCCACTGTTCCTGACAAAAGACGAAAAGTAGGCTAAAAGTCGGGATAAATTCGGACAGTTGGCAACCCTTACTGCAACTCGACTTATGCTGGCCATACACAATCAAGTATATTAATACTGTGATCAAGTATACCTACTTGTCAAGTTTGCAGCGGACTTGCCGCGGCATCCAGTAAACTTGACAGTGAATGGCCACGGTATGGCTATATACCTAGCTATGAGATACCTATAGCAAACTGGATGCCGCATTAAGTCAACCTGCAAACTTAACAAGTAAACCTGATCGTGTATGGCCAGCTTTATAGGAAAGCAGCTCGTTATATCGTGTCCTTCGCGGTTAAATCGAAATGATAACCTTTACCATCAGATGACTTATCTATTGGTTTGTCGACTATTTTCATGATAAAACCAGAGAAATGTTAAAACGTAATTTATTAACAATAACATTCAATATCTCTTATTGTCAGTCTCGTTTGTTATAACATTATCAGTACAATACAATAGCAATAATTGATTATAAAAAACAAGATTGTTATTTTATAACTCCGTCTTAGAAACAAAAATTATAATGTCATTATCAGAAACGGGATTATTGCTACAATTGTTCTAATTCATCAGTCCATCCCAAAATTCGAAGATAATATTATATTTTAGGAACCAAATAAAAACCTTAATTATTGTAAATTTGTAAGAAAAACACGTAAAGCCATCGGTTCCGGTTGTTATCATAAGATAAAAGTCATTAAGTCATGTGAAAACTTGCGACACAATGGGTTGAACATTAACCCCTTCCACCAATCCGCACTGGAGCAGCGTGGTGGAGTATGCTCTAGGCCTCCTGAAGAGGAGAGACCCGTACCCAGTATTGGGCTATTAATGGGTTAAATCCATTGACATTTTTTTATTTTTGTTGAAATTTAGATAATAATAAGCTCCTGATTACGTATTATCACAAGACTTGTTACAAAACACGTGAAACGTCAATGATCTGCTGGTACTGTTACGTAGCTAAGTTTGTTTATGCACAATTGGATCAAATGATTAATCGCTTCGTAAGGGATTCACTTGATATCTAGCATTACGCAAGTTTAGAAACGTAAACCGCCGTCCGCCTTTGGAACGCCCTTCCTAATTGTATTCGTAACGCAAGTACCTTGAATTCTTTTAAAAACCAGGTAAAAGCCCATTATCTCTCTAACTAATCAGTTTCTCTCCTTACTCCCTTCCCTCTTCTTTTTAATCTTGTTATCCATGTTTATGATATTATTTTTTTTTAAATTTATATTTGTAATTTCCTCCATATTATTCGTGCACCTTACCTCATTGATGGTCATAGCACACATATCAACTCGTAAACGGAACGTAAACGTATCAACTCTTGCATGTCAGTATTCTTTGTATGAAACTCCCTACTGTAAAGCACACTTATCGGATTCGTAACGTAACCGCCTCGCCTCGAGACAAGCTCACGAACCGCGGTACGGTGCGTGGACGACTTGCCGTACCCGCGCTTACGTCTCACCGTAAGCTATCCGTCGACTTTCCGTTTCCTCGTGCACGCCCTGCGCCGCGGCTACCGCTGCGTCGGCGAACTGCTGTCATTCATTCCGTCAATTAGCGGCCGGCGAGCCGTAAGCGCGGCGTCGCCTAGCCGTAGCCGAGCTTACGTTAGGTTGACGGCGAGGCGATCCGGTGCCGATCCCTTTCCGAGTTGATATGTGCGCTACGACCATGAATCTTATTCTAATCAGCTCTCCGCATCTTAAGGTTGTCTGGAAGAGATCGCTGTGTATCGATAAGACCGCCTTTTGTACCTCATATGTCTGCTTTGCTTATTTACTTGTTGTTGTATTATTTATTTGGTGTACAATAAAGAGTTAAATAAATAAATAAATATTTTTATAGTTACTTAATTTGTCGAGAATTTTATACATAACTCTTGATTTTATTGACGCGGGAATAATTATTAATTATCGGGGATCGCGGGATTAATTAATGGACGACTACTAAGATCCTCGGGTCTCTCCTCTTGAGGCCTAGTCCTACTCCACCATGGTACTGCAATGCCGATTGGTGGAGGGTTATGCAAACTCAAGGCCTAACCCTCATATTGCTTAACGACTGTTATTTTACTATAATTTTATTGACCGGGGTTGACTGTCTTACGTTCCCTTCGAAGCACGGAAACGCTCAAGAAATTTTTGCGCTGTTTCTTTACCTGGCCGATTTCTTACGATCGACAAAAGCCGCCGGGCTATAAGCATAGGCTCTAAGCGCTTTTCATAAGTTCCCGTCGAGTCTCTTGTGAACCCCTGGTGGTCCACCTGGACTACTTTGGGGACTAAAGGAACGAGGAAAACAGCCTGGCGAGAGCAATTCATAAGAAACATTCACATAAACAATACTTGAAGATAATGAAACTTACACGTGCCATAATAACCTTTATATAATTCCATTGTTATACTGTTGTTCCATTGTTATATTGGGCACTGTTGCGTCAAAAGCGTAGTAAAATAAATTTGCAAAAATCTGTTAACAAAAATAAAATTAAAGGTTTTCTAAAACTGTTTCGTGGTTATACATCGGTTAATTAAACATTTCAATAGCTAATCTATTTTAGTTTTAGTAATTATGAATTTCGTCATAATTTAGGAAATACCTAACAATAAGCTGTGACGTTCTGGGTTTCGTAAGTTGATAATATAGTTGCATTATTGTGTATTGTTTGGACGAGTGTCATCGTATTATCGTGCATATATCACGTACATTATACGCTCACATACTCACTCACACAAACACAATTTCAATTTCAATTCCTTTATTCGTGTAAGTGTAAGTTTTACAAGATGTTTTAATTAGTAGTTAGTGGTACACTTCGTCAATTTTATTGACATATGAATATGTTAGTTAAAAATAGTTAATTAATAATTCAATATAGCTCAGTAACATGTCAAAACAATATTATTTCAAATGGAACATCATCAGATCTACAATCAGAAAACATTTTGTCTCCTCTGGCTGTCTTAGCCAAATGAAGAAACCATCACCAACGCCTCAGGGCAGGTAACTTCTACCTATTTGTTTTTACTTTTTTAACATTATTCATCAGTAGCAACTATACTCTATTCCACGAGAGGAGCTCCCAAAGAAAATCGTAACTATACTCTATTCCACGAGAGGAGCTCCCAAAGAAAATCGTTCGTATGCGCCCATCTTTCATTAGCCGTTGCATTTCTTAGGATTGTCTTACATGTCGTTTTGTTTTCAGTACGTTCATAGTAAACGTCAAAAATATTAGCAACTCCTTGTAAACAGCATCGGTAACAATTCTGGTAGTTTTTTTTTTGTTTTTCCTAAAAGAAATAGGTTTTTGCAGTTTCGAGTATCTTGACCGATGATGTGCCGCAAATATGTATTATCAATAAAATATAGCAAAAACCCAATTTGAGCTTTTCCTGTCTCTCGTATAAAACGCAAAGGGACCCTGAGGTCAGTGTTCAAGTTTCAATCACCTTTGTTATAAACCGGGCTTAAGTCGTTGTACTTGTATCAACTTCTTTCACAACTGAGGAATGTTAATCATTATGACGAGCATCCAACTGACGTAAAATTTTAAAAAGTTCGTGTATGCGAATTTAAAAAATATATCTGTTTAATGCTTTGTAATTTGAGTCGTGGCATTAAGCTTTACATAAGGTATTGTATATTCGTATAGTGGTATTGGGGAAATACATTTATTTGATGCAATCATAACTGTGATTCATTCCATCAATAACTCGTGAGTGGTCATCATAACCTATAGGAAGACATCACTATTCTGAGACCTGAGTTGATAAGAATGTCGTATGCACGTTTATTCTACGATATTGTTTCGAAAAAACCCTTTATCTTGGAAGATAACGTTGAAAGAATATCCTTGTCATGTTTTTAGACCTCTTTTGTCTAACAATCAAAATTAGTCCTGCACGCAATACAATATGTCAAAGAGTCTATACCCTTAGCGATATAGTCTATAGGCCTTAGCGATATCCAAAAGAAAAGACCTGACGCTATAGCAACAATGGTTAATTTAGATAATAACCATATTGTTGTCTGCCGTATTGCATCAACGATTACGTAATATGTAACACCTCTCTCGGAAGTAAACGCCATGTGGGCATCACCACGCCAATGCAAGAATGTAAATCTGATGTTTGTGAGTCAATGTAAGCAGTTAGGGTTACCATACGTCCGGAATTTTCCGGACAAGTCCGGAAATATAGGTCTTTGTCCGGAATGCGGAGGGAATCTTAAACTGTCCGGAATTTCTACAAATAAGTGAAAAGTGAAAGACAAAGTTAAGCAACAGCAGGCGTGGTCGGTAGTTGGATGGGTGAAAGCTAGTGGCAAAAAATTCTTGAGCGTTTCCGTGCTTCGGAGGGCACGTAAAGCCGTCGGTCCCGGTTGTTATCATAAGATAACAGTCGTTAAGCCATGTCGGAGGCCCTCGGGCGGTTTGAAAAACTTCCAACACTCGGGTTGACCACTAACCCCTCCACCAATCCGCACTGGAGCAGCGTGGTAGAGTAAGCTCTATGCCACCTCAAGAAGAAAGACCCGTGCCCAGTAGTGGACCATTAATGGGTCGAAGCCATTCACTTGCACGATGCATAACGACATTAATATAAAATTGACAAGAAAGTCCGGAATTTTCATGAAATGTCAGGAATTTTCTCCGGATTTTTGATATTTTAATCTGGGAACCCTATCAGTAAGCTGGACTACACAGCACTGTGAAAAAATTATAATCTTTAGTTAAATCAGTTAAAATAACAAACGTATTTGCCCTTTAGATTTGCTGTTAAAACCCCGAAAACTTACTGTAAGTTTCAAATATTTCGATGC
The DNA here is from genome assembly GCA_963932265.1 of Thymelicus lineola. Taxonomy (NCBI): domain Eukaryota; kingdom Metazoa; phylum Arthropoda; class Insecta; order Lepidoptera; family Hesperiidae; genus Thymelicus; species Thymelicus lineola. Next base: position 3,070,716 of record OZ010701.1, on the reverse strand, counting down.
ATGCAACTTTTCGCTAAGAAATTTTTGGTTCGCCAAAATAGCAAAAATTTTAAATGATAAGTAATTATGTTTTAGTATTGTACGTTGTGTGTGAAATTATCTGGGTTGAATCATATTTATCATTGTTCTCGACAAAGTTAAATGAATGTTAATTAAACTGAGATTTATATAAATGTCTATTTTAAATTATTTGTAATCAAATAAGTGTTCAGTTACAATTAAACGTACTCACATAATAACAACGACACAATTATTAAAATTCGTGTCGCTCATATCATACAGAACGATGTGTCCCAATGGAAAAGTTTAATCATTAAACGAAATAGCTCACGTATTATTTCTATTGTTTCAGGGTATTACGTGGGGCAAGGCGTTTCTCATCGCCGCAGAGGATAACGCTGCCCTACCTTATCTCTCCACCCGAGAATGCCAGTTGGGAGGTTACAGAACCTACTCAGTAAACTTCCACCCACGCCCGACCTTCCTACCTTCAAGCAGTAACGAAAACAAAGACGCTCTTCTATACATAGCGGTGCCAGAAAACAAACATTGGTTGGGTTCAGCGCCTCTACCCGAAATCGCTAAGCAAATCTTGGAATGCCGCGGTCATTCCGGTTCTAACGCTGAATACCTTTTGAGGCTAGCTGATTTTATGCGGGAAGAAATACCCGAAGCTTTAGACGACCACCTCTTCTCTTTGGAGCGGCTGGTGAGGAAATTCGCAGCAGATATGAAGGTCTGTTTGAGAACTTTGATCGGAGATGCGTCTGTAGCTGAAATAGTCGAGGAGAATAAGCCAGAAGCTAAAGCCGTGGTTCCTAAATTGCAGTTCGCCTCCCGAATTCCTGATAAGAAGCTTCGTTGCGTCAACATGTGATTTCTGCGTTTGGTATCTCATTCTCAACTCATTTTGAGTCTCAAATCTATTTTATGGCGGTTTCTATGACTGAAATTTCAGTTTTGAGAGCAGTTTTGGCAGCAAATCGAATTCTTCCTTAGCGATGGTATATCAGAGAGCTTTAACATGCCAAAAAGATTGTCTATTGCGTAAGAATTCGTTTCTATACTCTAAGATAGTTCTAACAATTCGTTGATATCGTTGTATTACATTAGCATTTTCATTAGTTGATGACCAATATAAGCGATTTCTCTATTTTATCGCCACTTTTATGAAGGAAATAAAATTAATAGAAATTGCTAAGAAAATGTATTCAATTAAAAACTATAATGTACAGGTTAAACAAATTAGATTAAGCAATGTTACGACAAAACTATAAGCTATACTAATTTATGAATCCCTCGAATACGGTGTATAGGATAACGAAGACAGAATAACTTAGAACAGGTATTTTTGTCACTCCCAAGATTAACATTTCAGTTTTGACATTACCAATTCGAATGTACTCGTAAAATACTAAAATGACGATGACTATTACCTACTCGATGTTAGCAGACGCAATAAGACGAAAACATATTCTTTTCGCCCATAACGCAGTATGGAACAATATGTGGCTTGAAATAACATTACTAGCCGTAAAGACATCAATGTAGTTGGCATTTCTTCAAAATTACCTTTCATAGCTTCCACATTTTCAATGAAAGAATGTATTATCAGTCCTGTAGGGATGATTACTAGACCTGTCGAATTTTAATACAAGCTAAGCCTTGTCGGATTGTTATAAGGTTGGACTACAAAGATTAACAGATAACTTGTTTTGTCTTTAAGAGTCCGGATTTGATAATAATATGACCGCGGACGTTTAATGGAAACAATGGAATTGCCCGAGAATGTTATTGTTATGTCATATTGTTCTATAGTGATATTGTTATGGTCTTCAACAGACCCTTCGACGTTTGCTTCTGAGGTTGATATAGTTAATAGTTTTGTATTATGTGGCCAAGATAATGTCCGATCAAGATGATAAAATTTATTCACGTGTAAGGAATAATCATCGTATTCTAATATTTTATTGGATTGGGTTATGGCTTTCATTGAAATACCTCAAAATCAACCCAGTCATTTCCTTTCTTCTCTCCTTTTATATCTTGTGGACATAAATATTTATAAATTGTTTTGGAAAGAAGAATTATGATGTGAATGTCACAAATTTTGTTGTAGTTTAGGTTCGGTACAGTTACTTTTATTTACATGTAATTTTATGTGACATACTTTATTTCAATTTATTTCACCACTCATAACGTTAAAGTAAGTATTCATATAATCCATGGAATGCTGTTACAGACATATAGATTATCACTTATTGTGCGAAATTCCATAAATTGAACGGTTTCATTTCCTAACGCCTTTATCGCCAAGTTTTATGCTTAGCATGACATTGATTCAACATGGCATTGATTTTTGTGTATGGATCTAATGTGATGTTTTAAATATTGCTTAGATTTTATGTTGCTAGTTTGATATACCTGTATAATGATGCTAATGTTAACAGTTAAGTCTATGTTAGCTTGTCCTGTGATGGAACTATTGCTCTTACAAGTATTGTGAAAGATAAGCCACTTGTAAAGAAAAACTTAATTTGATGGTTTTATTTAGAAATGATTAGACAAAGTTAAAAATAGTGAATATTATTGAACTGTAGGTAAATACTGTCTATATGTAAAACTCTTTCGGACAAAACGAAGCTGCAATAACTTGTATATTTAAATGTATAATGTGTAATTGATTATAATTTGGAATTTTCAATATCATGTTTGATGTAGGAAGGTCCAATCTTAGCTAAGGTGTAGTTGTACTAAGACAAAGGCTATTAGAATACGCACAAGAGTAGATAATGACCAAATAAATAAAGTATTATTTTGGAACTAGTTAGAAGTTTATTTAAAAAGATTTTGTTGATTTTCATTTGTGATTAAATTACAACTTTTATTTTGTTACACTTGATTTATGAATATTTTTATACGAATATTTAACTATATGTGATAATAAATAGTTTAACAAAAATAGACAATTTGTATAATAAAATAGGATTGAGATTTTGTAACAATATTGTGTAAGGCTATGCCATATTAATTGACAAATTATATAATAAATACATAGAAAATGAGCTCAAGTATTTTTATTTCAATAACAATTATATTTCGGAATTAATTAAGTACTATATACTAAACAGTCAACTCTAGAGATGCTAGTTTTTGATCAGATAATAAAAGTATTCTTTGCATGAAACTAAAATTATTTCATTGTTAACTACCTCAGAAGAGGTAATAATTTACATTAATTTGGCTTCCGGTACGTTTTAAGTTCGACCAAATGTAGCTATCATAGTGTCATCTATGAAACAGAAAATGAAACTTTAATTTATATCTCACAGATAGATGGCAGTGTACATCATTTTGCGTGTAGATGAAAAGTTCTTGGTCTTAATTATAGATGTCATTACATATACGTCAATTAATTTACAACTCCTAGGGAAGTTATGTACGCCTAGTACTTTGGCTGTCACAACGTAAAAATTTTACCCTCATATTATTTTCCAAACGCCTCCTATACAAGTGTAACTTCAGCAACAGGTTGTTATGCAAAGACTTATGAGACGATTTTTTTGTGCTAGTTCAAAGCATTTTCCTGAAGGAGTAGTATTAGGATTTTCGAGTTGTACAGAGCTTTCATGTTATAAAACTAAATTAAATATTTTCTATTGTCTTCTTTACTTGTACTGTAAGTGGTTGCTTGGAAAAGGTCGCTTCTTAGTGATAATGCCGCCATTTGTGTAGCATATTGTATTATACATTTAAGAGTTTTTTTTGTGTTACTTTGGTGTACAAATAAAGTGTATTTTTATTGTTTTGTAATGTAACTGTAACTGCTGATGCTTGTGTAAAGACTGGAGTAAAAAGTTTCCAGATTCTAATCGGGGCTGGGTGAGACATGCCATTCTCTTCATTTTAAAATTACCTACCTGGATATGGGTATAATATTATATTATGTATGATGAAATTTATATTTATAAAAAGGTAATAAAGGACAGCAAGAAAATTTGTTTTCGTATTGCAGTTCGCATTTTATTCTTCACATTCTTTATACAACATTAATAATAATTTCACATAGATATCAAATATACAAACACGATACACATCAGCGCCGAACCAATTTATTGCTTACAATATATAGGTAAGTTATTATTTTTATTGATTCAGAATTAAATAAAGGATTTCAAATCGCATTTCTATAAATCATTTGTTTCACCGTTACATGTATTACGCTTAGAACATTCAATCTTATTCAAATTATACTATCTTTACCAAGGTACTCACAATTATCACTTAAAAGAAAATATTTACAGACCAGAGAAATATATTTCTAAACTTATAAAAAAGGTAAACACAAACATTATTTTTACTACCATAGAATTAAGCTAGTTAAGTACAATAAAATTTTGGTGAACAAATGCATTGATTTTCTATGGTGCGCTTCTTTCTATTTTATAATACATATTTTCTATTTACTTTAGAGGAAGAAATTGAAGTTATAATTGTAGGTAGTACCTAATATCTAAAAAAGAGCTCATAGCCAGGCGGCTTGTGTCGATTCTAAGTGATCGAAAGCTAAGCAACAGCGGGCGCGGTCGGTAGTTGGATGGGTGACCGCTAGTGGCTAATAATTCTTGAGCGTTTCCGTGCTTCGGAGGGTACGTAAAGCCATCGGTCCCGGTTGTTATCGTAAGATAACAGTTGTTAAGCCATGTCGGAGTCTCTTGGGCGACCCCACTCCGAACTGGAGCAGCGTGGTGGAGTATGCTCTAGGCCTCCTCAAGGGGAGAAACCCGAGCCCAGTAGTTGGCCATTAATGAGTTGAAGCCATTAATGTAATATTAATTTTTCAGATGTCGCTAGGTAATGATAATAAATAGAACAAAACAACTTGAAAACACTACAGTTACAATTTCGAAGCTATTCGCTGTCCAACGCTGCAGATATTATGTAGAATTATTTTTTTAAATACATAATTATCTTCAACACATATTCTGAAATTTTTACTTGAAATATGTACAATTACATAAAAGACAGGACAGACTAGATTTTACTTTTTTAATGTTCAATATCTCACCCTGGATTACTAAATATTAATGATTGATTCATAATAACATTGAAAGTAAGGCACGCATACACTGTCATGGATACAATAGTAACGACTGTATCAGCCGTGACAAATTAAATCTAAAATACTATAAAATACGCAATAATACTTTTATGATACAACATTACGTACAAACTTTGGTTGTAATACCTAATAACAATAATTATATACAAAAGTATTTTATTTATTACAATAATAATATGATACTTTGACAATAACCAAAATGCTAACACAAAAACAAATATATACAAAGAACTACATTATTAATTATGCATTACTTTGTGATGTACTTAATTTTTGGTTTGATAACGACAAATAAATATATTTAAATAACTAAACTACTGAAATCGTGCAACAAAATCCTGAAATGTGGCACATCATGAAAATTTATTAAATGTAATTTTCATCTGAATTCTGTTTATTTTATAAAGGAGAATGCCCATTTAGTATGGAGAAATGTACTGACTTTAACATTTTTGTGTCTTGATAAAAATACCTTTATTTGATTATGTTATCTTAATAAATTACACATACTAACTTTAGTCAATGATAATAGTAGAAAATACGAGATTTTCAACAAAATTAGTTCGAATTTAGGTAAACTCACAGTAATGTGGACGCTATACCGACGTATTAAAGTCGGTTGCGTATGTATAACACGTCTGAACTATGTGTGGACCTCGCTGGAATTCGATACCGCTCCCACTTCCTCGAACCTCACCCTGTTTTCGCCTATCCGGTACCGTTGGCAAAGCAAGCGCCGACGCACGTGTATTATTCTTGCTTCGTAATCGCATTATTGTTTATTGTTTCTTGTTGTTTATTGTTTCTTGTGGTTTATTATTATTTAGTGTTGTAAGATGGGTAGGACGATACATAGTGCAGAGCGGAATTTAGTGCTCAAAGCAATCCAATTCTTTGAAAATGAAAAAAACACGGTTCTTTTATTCTTTTCTTTTTTTATTTTATTTTCGTTATTTGTTGTTACAGCGGCAACAGAAATATACACTCTGTGAAAATTTCAACTGTCTACCTATTACGGTTCATTAGACAAAGCTTGCAGACAGACTGTTGGACGGACAGCTGGGGCTTAGCAATATGGTCCCGTTGACACCGTTTGGATACGGAACCCTATAAAGTACAGACTGATCTAAAAGTTGTATAAAAGTGCAAAAAAGTAGATACACACAAATCAAAATAATATTTTTAATCTTTACATCTCGATTTGCTTTGCTATCTCTCCAGTTTGCATGACGTCATTGAGCCAGGTCCACAGATATTTCCGACGAGTTATAATGTCGATCTTTTAAGTTTCAAATTCATTTGACAGTCCCAAAGCCAAAACGCCATGTAGTTTGTAATGTATTATAATCACAGAACACTATTACTCCTGGCTGATTATAATAATTTTCTTTTTCATTTGACAGTTCCCTTACGTCATATAGTTTGTTGTATCATTAATCATAATGGAATCAATGCAACCTATTGGCCAGAAGCATCTTAAAAGATTTCTGATTGGCCCCTATCCAAACATAAATGGCCCAATGGTTTTCTTTTGTAAAACGGAAGTAAAGTTACTTATTAATTTCAGAAAATTATTCCCAAAGAGGATTTTTTTAGGAAATAGTGTATATACTTGAAATATTTTAATTTAATTTTTTGTCCAAAAATCATTGTGACACAATAATTTTTTGAGAGTACTGGCTATGGGCATTCTCCTTTGCTAAATATATATATAGTTAAAACTCCGTAGAAACATACAATATCTTTCTTAACCTAAAACTTACGGCACCAAAAAATAGATGGCGCTACATGCAGTTATAAAGGTGGGTAAACATCTTACTACTTTGTAGTCATATAAGCTTAAGAATAACTTCAATCTCCTACAAATGCTTCTTTCTCAGTTATAACTAAAATCTATTTTTGTATGTTTATTACATTTTGCTTTTAAAACACTTATTAATATGATATAATGAGTCATTTATTTGGTGACTTGCCATAGGTACAATTTTTGATTATGTCACCATTATCATAAGTTGATATCATTAAGTTTTTATTTTACCATGAAAATAAGTCTCTATCTAAATAGAGCTTTTGTCAATATAATCTCTTGTATCATTTCATTTCATAACTTCGTACGACATATTTTTACAATTTCATCTTATTATAAATAATGAGTATTTACAATCCAATTTTATCCAGCCCGCATCTTCTGTAGGGAAACATATTCTTTAATGTACAGAACACTAATACGAACTATTTCTTCACCTTCAATAGCTACATTATCTATCTACTATCAAACATATTCAGAGAGCTATCGCTTATCTAAGAATTGTATATTTTTGCTACAATAATTATATTTTTCTTCGCGTGAGTCGAACACTCTCCAAATTATATTTACAATCCTATCCAATGCAAAATCAATACATACGTCATACTGCAAAATAGAACAATACCTACATAGTAATATACCTAAAACGTTAGGTCATCATACCATTTTACGTTTTAATCAAAGAAATGATAATGCAATGCCCGTCAAACATTTTTAAATTATTATTTTGCCATTGGCATATAATTCGAAATTTACCACTTGTTGTCCATAATGCAATGCAAGTAGGCCACTTGGCTAATCAAAGAAAATGTAATACTGACATAATGCAACTTTCATTAAAATTCTTTGAAAACGTGGACTTTTCGTAAATTAGTTACACAATCAATAGAAACATACTTTCGAAATGTCGATTGCAAGCTATCGTTTAAATTCGATTGTAAAACATCACTAAAGTGTTCTGAAACCCTTACTTTATAAAGGGTGGACGTTTTTCAAGTCACATTTCGATCTAGATTCTAGACGATCTGAACAAAACAAACCTTCAATTTCAAGCTATCAGTTAAATTCGATGTAAACCAACTTCAATGGTTCATTTACAAGTGTCCCAAAACCCCTACTTAATAAAGGGGAACTCACTGTCACTCTCATCACCAGACCCATCATAACTAGAGGGCGGAGTGTCCAGCTGCGGTAGACCCAGGTCCAGGTACTCTTGGTTGGCGGTCACTGTGAGGATCTTGTCCAGGTCTTCCACCAGCTCGGTGAAGGAAGGCCGGTCGCCGGGAGAGAATGACCAGCACTCCCGCATTAACATGTATCTGGGGGTAATTGTACATTAAGGATTATTGGGCATGTTTGATTGTACACATTGTGTTTGATTGTACACATTGTGTTTGATTGTACACAAATGTAAAAAAAAAACGAAATAAAAAATATCGCAGACAAATTCTGCAGATGTGTGTTATTTGGTAAACAATCTTACAGTGTATTTTTATTTAAAAATAAAGCATACAAAATGAATGAATTTAAGATCTTTCATTAATTTAATTATTTTTTTAATTTTCAATTATTATTTCATTAAAAAGTAGCGCTGTAGTAATAAACTCTACGCCATACATAGAATTGAAAATGAAAAAAAATGAAAATGAAAATGAAAATGATTTATTGGAAAAAATGAGTTATACTATTACATTGTTCCGTTGTTGGGACATCCTTTTAAGTAAGAAGTTTACCTGTGCCAGGATGTCCCGCTCTTCCGTAGAAAATTTATACATAACTCAGATTAATAAGAAGAAATAATTTTCGATTCATTATGTTACTACTCACATTTCAAGACTACAGCAAGGTGGTTTCTCCATCCGATGCCCCGCGCTGAGATGTTGGTACATGTACTGTCCGGGCACCGTGGGGTACGGCGTGCCCCCCAGGGTCATTATCTCCCACAGAAGGACCCCAAACGACCACCTGAAAAGCCAGTCATTAATTTTATGGTTACCGTCGCCCATGAACATCATTAACACTAAAGGCATCGTCGAAGTGTTGCTGACCAACTCTCATGACAATCCCTTGGACATATTTTATTGGATAAACCCACTAAGGGTTTTGAAGTGTTTTAAAATATTATTTAACTCTAACATTTACTGATGTGGCAACACCTTTAACGCACACGTACATTAAGACATCGTTATCGTGTCATCCAATGAAGAGATGATGGCGATAGGGATAATAAATAAATCCTATTAATATTATAAATGTGAGTTTGTGAAGTTTGTTCGTCACGTCACAACTACTGGACCGTATTGGCTGAAATTTGAAATAAAGATAGCCTGTATTACACATAGACTACTTTTATCCCGATAAAAGCCATGGGCATCATCTAATATCTGATATTTATTATGTATCCTAATTCATCATTCTACTTAAGGTAGACTTTATTTTTATGTGGTTCTATAAATCTAAATTAATTAATTAAAAAATTCGTTTCAAAACCACTGCTGCGGGCGAAGACGCGGACAAAAGTGTATTTAAATAAAGACCAAAAAACCAATCAGCTTACACGTCCGTCTGCGTAGTGAAGACCTTATGATATAGCGACTCTGGCGCCATCCACCGCACGGGCAGGCGGCCCTCGGTCTTCTTTCGGTAGTAATCGTTGCTGTGGACGTCCTTCGCCAGACCGAAATCCGCGATCTTCAGCACGCAATCGTCGGACACCAACACGTTGCGAGCGGCTAGGTCGCGATGGATGCACTGTGGAAACATCGTCCAGATTAAGATAGATTTAAGATATTTATTTAGTTAGTTCGCTAACGGTTATAACAGTTCAAAATTATGTAGGTTTATCAGACATGCGTAACAAACAATAAGAGGCAAACATCGCTAGGCTCAACATGACAGAAATAAAAACACAGAAGACTTAGATAATGATGAACAAAATCAGGGAAAAGTCGGATAATATATCCATAATGGTGGTAGAAATAATGTTGATAAGCTAAGCCCAGATGGTCTGGATGCTCTGATGATGGATGAAGAAAGACGTAAAAATTAAACTGCAGAAACTTGATAAAAATAAGATTCGAAAAAAGTTTATATCTCGATGATAACTTTAAGTGTTATGACAATCTCGATATATTTAACACTTATTAACATTGTATACATACTTGATGACAAAAGATAACTTATAAATTAGGATTGGGCTTTTAAAGGACTGCTGTTTGAATTTATGTAGAGGCGGACATGTAACTTCTTAGTGATAGAAGTTAGTGAAAAAAATTTCCTATTTTCGATCAACTTACTCTTCGAGAAGCCAAGTACTCCATTCCCCTAGCAACTTGATAGGAGAAGGACACTAAATCCTTTTGTGTCAACGTCTTCTTTTCTTTTAAGTCTTCGGTGGGCGATTCGTACCTGAAATTGAAGGAAAATGATTCATGAAATTACTTAGATGAGGGAATTTTGAGTATTCAAATCAGAATCTGGTTTTAGATATGTGTTGTAGATGACTGTACAATTCCGTACAACATTCAAGGAATTTCTGTTCTCGATCCAGATGCGTGTTTTTGTCTGTGTGTTGTACATGGCACCCACACAGAGAATCCTACTGTGGAGCTATGAATGAGTAGCGTACCTATTTCCAGGCCTATGGTTCCTCAGATACTCCCGCAGGTTGCCATTGGGCGCGTACTCCACTATGACGTAGAGCGGTCCATCCTGCGTGCAGCAACCCAGCAGGTTGATGATGTTCACGTGCTTGCCAATCATCTTCATCATCTCCATCTCCGACACTAGTGCCATCATCTCCGCGTCTGTGTGGCCCTCTGTAAATTGATTGGTTGATTTGGGTATTCGTTAATTGTTGAAAAAGGCGTTTATTTTTAACCCCCGACGAAAAAAGAGGGGTGTTATAAGTTTGACGTGTCTGTTTATCTGTATGTCCGTGTGTCTGTATGTCTGTCTGTGGCATCGTAGCTCCCAAACGGATGAACCGATTTTGATCTAGTTTATTTTGTTTGCAAGGGGACTTTTAGCTATGTTTAGTGTTAATAAAACTGTCGGGGTTTTTTTTTAAATTTTAACTTAAGAGTATACAGTAGATACAATGTGACTGACCATAAAATTATAGAGTTAAAACAAAAATATCTTTAACCCAAAATTATACACAATTTTAGTAAGTGGTCTGTTTTCATGAGGCCGATTAGCAAACAGCTAATGATGTTAGATATGTAATCTTTTGGGGAAAAAATTTCTCACAAATTTTAAAATTTAAATATCCCGACTGCGTTCCTAACGCCTACATTTGCGTACGAGCATTAAATTAAATAATAAACAAATTTACCGACGTCTATTTTAAATGCACATGCCTATCCACGAATTTGGTTTCTTTTGCCAATATTTCAAATTCATTGTCATGAATTTAACAAATTGGTAATGTACAGAATAGTTTACGATAAAAGCCTGACTTACCTTTCAACATCTTAACAGCAACAACAGACTGCACCCCAGGCTTCAGTATCCCGGTACACTCAGCTTTAACAACCTTCCCAAACTCTCCCTCTCCAAGGATCTTGCCTAACGACAGTGATTCTCGAGGCACCTCCCAGTCGATGTCCACTGGCAACTCGTATTCTGACATCATCATTGAATCACACGTGTTACTTTGGACTTGCTGCAGTTTTTGTTTCTCGATCTTCACCACTGGCATCAACTGGTGATGAAATATTATCTTTATTAGCTAGTGAAAATTCATAGTGCTAAGCTATTGAGTAAATTCAGTCAGTGTCCATTCTAGACTATTTGCGGTCTTTTTCATAACAAGTTTCATTATTTTGAATATACCACTAATATACCCTTGACGTACATAGATAAATATTTGTACTCAGGTTATAGATGTTATTGTGATGTGTTATATGTGTCTTCCATGCCACCCGCGACATAGGTATAAACCTACTGCGGGGGTATAAGTTTATAAGCGTTTATTTATTTATACTTCATACGTCTATACTTCACTAATATACCCACCTGCTGCTTTGGCCCAATATTATCCCATAAACTTCCTCCAATGTTCTTCTTTTATAGAATCGAAAGACTAATCACATATTCAATCTTATTCACAGTATGTAAACTTACCAATCCTTCTCCCGTAGTAGCAGGCGAGCCACTCATCTGCGGTTTCTCAACCGTCACTTTCTTCGTCCAATGCGTCACGATTACTGCTCTCGCCGTCTCTATCGCTAGTTCTTTCTTTATCTTTTCTCGCTTCAGTTTCTTGAAAATCATCACGACTATTATAGCGGCTACGAAGAACATAGCTCCTAGAACCGCTGTTAGGATATTTATCAGCAATGTATGTTTCCCATGGTCTAGTGGCGCTGTAACGGGAAATGCTGAAATATACAAAATATATGTTTTAATAATTTAAGGATCATTAGTTGTGGGTTACGATAATGATGATTATTATAGTGAGGCAAATTGAATACATATTATTTGCATATTTAAGGCAATTCATAATCGTTATTATCAATAGCAATACTTACATTCTACTACAGAAAGGTAACCTTTAGCAGTTGTATTCCCTAAAGAGTTGAGGGCGACACAAACGTACCATCCTTCATCTTCTTTTGTAACATTGTAAAGAGTAAGCTGTTCCGGTTTGTCATCTGGATTTTCACTCTGCAATTATAATTTTTTATTATATTTATTTATAAAAGAAAATTTTATAATAATATAATACTAAACTGTAAAGACACTGCAAACCGATCAAAGATACAAAGTGATCGAGACAAAAATTCCATACATTTATTATAGACGTGACTAAATGTTTTTTGCTTGTGATAAAAAATTGCCAGAATTTTATTTTTACGAAAAAATGAAAATTGGATCAAATTACAAACATACGCAGAAATAAAAGTTGTTAGCTCATGCAAAAGCTAATTTCTAATTCTACGTTTTGATTAATCCAAAATATGAAATTTTAGAAATGATGAATGATAACATTGGACAACATGCTCTTGTAAAATTACTAACTTTTATAGCTGAACGTTTAGTTAATTAACTTGAGCTCTTCATTCTCAGCGACATCTCATATGTAAAATTCCATTATACATAACTGATTTAAGAAAGAATCATGCAAACTTTTAACAACATCAATAAAACCCAATTTCATGCGTTAGTCATCAACCCTCACCGTGATAACTTTCTGATCATCTTTGTATATGATAGATTCTTTATTTGAACCACCACTATCAGTCTCATTGTAAATGTATTCATCTTTCGTAAAGTACATCCAGTACACATACGGATGTAAGTCAGATAGGAATTCACAGCTAAATGTAGCCGTTTCGTCAATCAACCTAGTCTGATTGACAGCTCCTTGCGTGAGGACTGGTTTTGCGTACAAACGTTCTATAAACAAATTGGTAAGTGTTAATCTTGTGATATCGCAGCAATGGAATGAAAATACGAAAGATTTTTATTCACTACTCAACGAATAATTAATACTTAATGATATTTTAGAAACCTTACTAAAACTAACAATAACAGCGGTATTATTTTTACAGTGTTATTAGAAACTATAAAACCATCACCCACTTAATATTACAGAATACCTTCACCAAATTAACACATGAACATTTAACAACAATAATACGAGTATAATTAAGTGACATCTTTTTCTTATAAAGTACGATGAATCCCTTGACCTTGATTAATTCATGAGGATGATAAAGATTTGTACATCTTATGAAAAATTCCATTAAAATAAATGTTTATTTAGAAAAATTAAAAAAAAGATTCAATTTATCATAAGATGTACAAAAGTTAGAGACTGTAAATCCCAAATCCGTTTCTAGAGGACCACCACCTAAATCAAATTTCTAGACCTCTATACGTAGTCCAGCTGGTATTGGGGCATCGCTTGGTCCCACGTCAACATCTCTTAACGAATAATTCATTGAAGGCCTTATCCAATACAACCCTGGTTCCAGATCAGAAACCGGTGGACAAGACAGCTGTACCGTGTCGTTTACCAAAACCGTTATGTTTCCAGGATAACCCTCTTTAATGTACGGTTTTGATGGGTATCGTTCTATAGAAATTAATTGGAACAATCAATTTTCTTTTGGAATTATTAATTTAACTCATAACACTAATCATAATAATAAGATGCTCTTAACAAAAGAGTACAGATAAATATATCTTTGACTTAAAATTGGAGAGTAACTAGCTAACATAACTAAATAGTATAACAAATTATTAGATATATTTATTAAAATATTAATTTTAATTAAATATATCATAATTAAATATAGTTACCTTGAATGTGAAGCATATAAGTATGGCTAATGCAACCCAACTCGTTGCAAATAAGGCAAGTATAGTTTCCATTATCTGCTTTCGTCAATTCTTCTAATGATATTGACCATCTTCCATATGACGGTTGGAAATAAGACCTCGTTATAGGTGTACCGTTATTTTTAAACCACGTTATATTCGGTGTAGGATTTCCTGTAAAAGTTTATGGGATAATTAAATGTTTCCTATGTTACTAAACATTATTGCACAACTGTGTAAAATGTATTTTTTATATCATTCATTATTACATGCCTTTAGATACATACCTTCCACAGCGCATCTAAATCTTATAGAACTCCCAGCTGGCTTCATTTCCATATTATACATCTTCAATGGATGTTTGAATTTTGGTTTAAACTTCACTGTGGTATTATCTACGTGTCCATAGCTCTGATGTTCTTTTTCGATTCTATCATCAGGATCATCGTCTTTGTTGTCGTACTCTTTAAGTTTATTACTTCTGGCCATACGATTTACATCAGCAGTTAAATTTTCTTCGATTTTATTATTATCTAAAAGCGCTGCAGCTTTGTATTGTGATAAAGTCTCTGGCATCGATCTCTGCATATGTTCATCTAGGTATACATTAAAAACATTAATTAATACATTAATAAACAGAATTAATGAGTACAATTTTATTTTTAAAGTAGAGTAGTAAAATTAAACGTGTTATGACTGAGATTTTAACTTGAGTCTTTGAATTTTTTTCAAAATTAATTCATTACTGTTATTACGTTGAACTGTCAATAATTTTAAATACAATCATTACTTTAAACAGTATTAAAAATTACTTACGTTCCATTACAGAAAGGTATCCTTTTGAAGTTGTATTGCCTAAAGAGTTGAGGGCGACACAAACGTACCATCCTTCATCTTCTTTTGTAACATTATAAAGAGTAAGTTGTTCCGGTTTGTCATCTGGATTGTCACTCTGTAATTGTTATTAAATATTAACTTTATTTTGTATCAGTAACATCACTTATCATATGCTGCTTCCATGTTATGTCGAGGAACAAAAATATATAAAATTAAAAATAATACGACGCATTATAGTGTCGTTAAACATTACAGAAACCAAATACTTTTTCGAGCATAGATCAAATTACATTAACTCGTGAAAAATACTATTTATAAATCTGACATAATTATTGAATTCAAAAATTACCAAGTTACTTGACTGACTGTTAAGTAAAATGACATGCGTTATGTAGTCATCTACACTCACCTTTATAATTTTTTCATCATCACTGTAAACGACAGCCTCTTTATTATCCTCGTTTTCTGTCTCATTATAAACGTACTCTTCATTTGTGAAGTACATCCAATACACATAAGAATCTAATCTAAAATCGCAGCTAAACGTAGCCGTTTCACCAACCAATCTAGTTTGATTAACAGCCCCTTGCTTTAGGATTGGTTTTCGTAATACACGTTCTGTAATCAAGTTGATAAATGTTGATCTTTTGGAATCAAAGCATTTTTAATTAAAGAATTGCTAAGTTTTTAATTTTATTCGGCCGGGATCAACTAGTTTAGACATTCATTAGTAACGAAATCGTTATAACTGGATATTTAAAGAACAAGAGTTAAGAGAGAAACTCTTGACCGTCGACCAAACGATGAAAATAAAAAAACATGTTTGTACCAATTGCAAAAGGGAGCAATATTTATTATATATTTTTAACAAAGAGTGTAATTTAAATTATATTATGTAACGAACGAATAATCTTACCTTGAATGTGAAGCTTATAAGTATGGCTGATGCATCCCAATTCATTGCAAATAAGGCAAGTATAATTGCCATTATCTGCTTTCGTCAATTCTTCTAATGATATGGACCATCTTCCATATAACGGTGGGAGATAAGACCTCGATATGGTACCGTTATTTTTAAACCATGTTATGTTAGGCATAGGATTCCCTGCAAAAGTTTACGAGATAATAAAACTTTCAGCTATTTATGTTTCTGACTAACGGTTAGAGGCTATTTTCGGTGACACGCCGAGGTGAAAATATTGTTTGTTTACCCGCGTTTTAAACGGGTTACGGTCAGTAGTTTTTACCAAGATGGATTGTTGTTGATATCACCTGTCGTTTCATAATACTTTTGCTAATTAAAATGAAACATCAATACATTTTTTCCTTATTTAATAACACTCCAAAATAAAACAGGACGTATTTTTGGAGGCTGGTAGGACATTAGGAATCTGCAGTCCTTCAGGAATCAACTGCGAAATGGTTTACGTTTTACGGTTGCTGTGTCAAAATGGCAGGTATAATTCATGATTACACATTATGGCAAATCTCTGCACTGTATTTGAAAGTTGAAACTCTCACATGTGAGAAAGCATGCAAGGTTTACGGGGGAATTAGCAATCGCACCCTATTTAATGTGTTGTGTCTCGAAAATTGTCTTCTTTTCTGTTCTGTCGTATTACGATGCAGCTCAGAGACATCATAATTAACTGGCATTATAACAATTGGTTTCTTTGTTTTGACCTGCACCAACATCGCGCGCCTCTTACGAAAACTTACGGTCTACTCATCTTATAACGGCTATTGACATAAATAACGCTATAAATAAATAAATATTACCTTCAGCTATGCACCTCAATCGAACAGAATTCCCTGATGGTTTTGTTTCTTCATGAACCATTCTAGTAGGATATTTAAATTTAGGTGGAAATTTCCCGCTTTCATGTTCATACTCCTCATCTTTGGAGTCATATTCCTTGATGCTGTAATTCCTGGCATATCTTCTTATATGGGATTCTTGCCTGTTTCCGTCTGGCGGTGAACCTTGATTCAGAGATAATATCTCCATCAATGATCTCTGTACATTTGCATCAGATTGAAATTCTGTAAGATTTTTTAAAAGTTTAGTTTTATTAACTACCAAAAAGATATTTAAAGATCCTTCTTTCTTTATATTTGTTTTTAGAAATCAAAATATGCTTCACTCTTTAAAAAATATTTATGAAAACCCTCGAAAGAAATCGTTTTTAAATTTCATGACCAGTACCTTCTGTGCTGCTGACATCTAGATCTCGTATGTGTTTTATTATAACACTCAATTCTCGTCCAACTTCGTTCCTATTTTGGCATGTATACCGCCCTCGGTCCTTAGCTTGGAAACTTTTTATTCTTAGCCTGTAAAATAAAACATATTTTGAGTAAACTGATTTGAAAAAATTAAGTTCTGTAATACTATTTTAATCTTCGTCATAACTATCGATAACACTAAATTTAGTCATCTAATTTACATATCTTTCACCTGTTTAACTCAAACTTTAATAATCAACTTCCTTTCTCTCTCTTACTTGGTCGGCAACGCATCGGTGATTCCTTTGGTGTTACTAATGTCCATGGGCGACGATAGGCCCTTATCATCAAATGAATCGTCAGCCTGTTTGTCGGCTTGTTAAATAAAAAAGGACAAATGTAAGTAAATAATATAGCAGACAAGTTTTAATTTTCTCAGCAAATACAATATATTAATACTATGAGTTCAAAAATTTGCTTCGGTCATGTAACGGTTATGTATTAATATCTTCCATCGGATAAATTAAAATTAATGATTTAGTATATCTATTGCGTATGCAGGAAATTTCTTGGGCATAATACAACAGTATTCTCGTATATTAGTAAATTTTACAATAAGAAGCACATGATATTCATTCCACGTTGTAAAGCTTACGAGCGATAATAATTTAGTGCAATATTTGGTCTCATAATCCGAATCGAATATAAGCGTGTGATTGATGAAGAATGTTATGATCGACAGTTTGTTTTCAGATGCCTCGAATAGAATCGCGTACTGTATGGCCGTTGCATATGATTTATTGTGTGTTTTCAACGTCTCTGAATAGAAATACGTAAATATTGATGCAAGGTCTTGTTGAAATGAAGATTGTACTCTGAATTTCCAAGTATTTTGGCTGCGATTTCCCTACGCAGAGGAAAATAATATCATTTATTTTAATTCCAACATATTTTATTTGATCGCAAGACAATAAATTTGACTCATACGATTTAGTAGTAATACTTCGAAAACTTAGTAGCGAAAAGGATATATAAATCGATTTGTTCATTCAAAACAGTTATGATTATTTTAAAGTTTTTTTATGTAACAATGAGCTGAAATCGGAATCAATGGATGCCAAGATGGAAATGTGTATAGTTTGTGAAAATATGTGTAACATCCGTTCACATCGCAAAAACGAAAGAGATGTGGAAAATGCAATATTGAATTGGCAAATATTTCAAAGTTTTCTTCTTTTATAATAACTTAAACATCCTCACCATTGCCTCTGTTGTGAAAATCTGTAAGTCGATGAGGTATCCAGAGGTTTTCCGTTTAGCAACCATTGGATTGGTTGACCTTGGATTCTTGGTTTCAAGTCGCACGTTAGCCGTAGTTGTTCATTTGTCGCTGCTTCTATTTCTGAATTGCTTTCATCTGGAACAAAGAAAGTCAGCGTTACATAAATTGCTATTTATTCACCAATATGAATAAACAAGTTTTAATATATAAATTCATAACGATTATAGTGGAAGTCATATTGTATTTTATAAAAGTATTTACTAATCAATACGGCATAGGCATAATTTAATCTTCTTTTCGATACTGAAAATTCAGAAAAAAGATCTGTAGATAGTCAGAAAAAATTATTAGCACCTAACTAAGAATTAAAGCATCTACAATAGTATCAAAACTTCAAGACAAAAACCCAAAGTTGCTACTGTTTTGTGCCTTGTTAAATCTTCCGCTACTACTCTAAATGTAGATTTTGAGTTCATTTTCAAACTAATCCTTCTATTACCTGCACCGCCCTAAGAAGCTCTGTACTGTAAAGTACTGTAACATCCCGAAATAGCATCGGGAGCATACACCTGAACGCAATAAATTCGCTCTAAATATATTATTTCAACGCCACCATTACGAGATATTGCTTGCTGTGCTCTGGTTAGTGACCATTTACTTTGTTTTCAGTAATGTGTAAACAGTCGTGGTAGTAGTACGAAGTATTGAAAACAAAGCATGGATCGAATCCAAAGACACAGTTAAATTCAAATTCATATTTTATGAGCTGTGCCGCTCAGTAGATAAACAAGCAGAAGAGTCACCTGATGGTAAAGAGGTCAAGAACATCAGTGACGCCGGCAAAAAAGAAAGCGGAGACATATAAAAAGGGGACATTGACAATAAAATCATCATTATCAACTGTGTTAGTAATCTAACACAGTTAGGTGTGCATTATTTTTTACCCCCAGACGAAAAAGGATAACCCTTCGTCTTTTTTCGTCTGGGTGTAAAATAAATATAAGTTTGACGTATCTGTGTATCTGTGGATGGATTTGTATGTCTGTCAGTGGCATCGTAACTCCCAAACGGATGAACCGATTTTGATCTAGTTTTTTTTGTTTGAAAGGTGACTTAATCGAAAGTGTTCTTAACTGTTTTTAGTATTAATAAAACTGTCGGGGGTTTTAAATTTTAATTTAAGATTATTACCTACTACCTACTACTTGAATACGAAATTTTTGTAAACAATACACGAACAAAGGATTCAAATCTACATCTAATCAACATAATTATAAATAATAATAATTATTAATTAATTTTAAACGTCATATTTTGAATATATCACCATCTCAGAAAGATGATTTAGAGAGGAAGAATCAGCAAAAAACTCCTCAGCACATCTTTTAAAAATTATTCGTAACGTTCGTCTTAATTCATGTAACCAAATATGAAATGCTACAGCATAACAATTAAGTCCTCCAAATAAAGCCATAACACTGAAAACAAACAAAACAGCTAAGAGCATAAAAATCAATTGCCTAAAACGTGCTGCACATGGCATTTTGCTTGATGCTAAAAATATTGAAGTAAAAATGTTCGCCAAATATTGTGTTTACCCTCAACTTAGATGCTGATATTTTTGACTTCAATATGTAGTAGTCTCGCTTGCACTTACACACTTTGCCTAAGAGAGAATGAGATAATCGTAATTAAGCTTTTGATCCTTTTGATGATCGTTACGAATTATTCGCTTATTTGAAATACCCATACAAAAGGGTTATATTTTGATATTTTACATTTACGTATAATGAACTATCCTTCATTATCATAATAATGCGTGTATAAATGGCGTTTAACATCTCAGTATTATTATATTTGTGAAAGATGATCTGATTATTTTCACGGGAGACAATAGCTAGTAACCTTTATAATCCTGAAATTTCAAAATTATGATTGTAATGTTTCCTTTTAAAAAAATAACTTTATCACTTGCTTTGATAAAACAATAGCTTTATATATAAAGAAATATTTCAAATATTTCCATTAAAGTGTTAACATGTAGGTACCAAGTATCTGAATCTTACTTTTACTTTACTTTTTATCGTATAAAATCTTATTATATCTTTATATTGACGCTTGAAAGGAAAAATTTACTAAGCGACATTGAGCTTACTTTACAGGAGAGCAGTTTAAAGTTGATTTTTTAGAAAAGTTGTTGTATAATATGCCACATATCATCTATAGATGATAAAATAAGGATTCCAAAACAGTAAGAATAACGTCGGTAGGAGGTATACAAATAAATGATTTTTGTCTAAAAATTCCAACTTTAAACTGCTCTCCTGTAAAGTTGGCTCAATGTCGCTTAGTCAATTTTCAAGCATCGATTGTATAAAAGGCAAAAGTGATTGACTGATGGATGTATCAACGCACAGGCCAAACTCACTAGAAACTTAAAATTTCACACACTTATTCCTCTTATGATGTAGGCATACACTAAGGATTTGTTAAGTTGATTTTTCAAAATTCAAACCCCAAAGGGGTGAAATAGGGGATAAAATATAATAAGCATAATTTCCGCGTGCGAAGCGGGCAACAACTAGTTTAATATAATTGATTTTACCCCTCTCACATCAACACAAAAGTACATTTGTAGGTATTCTTATAATAACAATAGATATTAAAGAGCAAAATGGCAGAATCCTTGCTAAAACACAAAAGCTAAAATAGGTATTTAAACTTATTACTATTTACTACCTACTATTTACCACGTAGAACACTTGTTAAAAACGGTACAAAGTTGCATTTCTTCGTTCTTGCTGTGTACCTAAATCTTTAACGGCTTTTCGAATTTCGGGGCCAATGAAATATGGCATCTTATAGTTGTTCAATGTTATCGATATCGGTATCGATATTAATTTCACGGTCATTTAAGTTTTACTATTTGTAATTTTAATGAAGCTCCTAAATAATATACATACATATATATAGTTTTGGCTTTTGATAGTTGAGCAGATGATATTAGGTTTTTAGTCACTTTTTAGTCACTAATATTTATTTTATTGTGTGTCATCTATGAAGTAAGTTTTAACAACGGTAGACTTTTATCATCGTTTCCAATCATTTATGATTAAATTCACTATTAGTAAAGTGGTTAACTAACTATAACGATAACTGAACAAAAATTTAGCATGTTCGTAGTTAAACGTCATTTTCATAATCTAAAGAACAATAAAATGAAAATGACTGGGTACTTTCGAAAACGAAATGAAAATGTATACAAAAGTGTACATTTTTATTACTAATATATATATTTTTTTATATTACTAGCTCACAAATGAGCTGATGATCCACCTGATGGTAAGGTAAGGCTACCGTCATCCATGGACATCAGTAATATATGGCAGAAAGGCATCATCGCTGCGTAACCAACCAAGAAAGAGATAGAAAGAAAGAAAATATTGTCTCCCAATATAATTATTAATTGTATTATATAAATCAATTTGCTATCGATATTCACGACACAGAACTATTTCTTTTGCAAATTCCTCATTTAAAGGTCGGTTTAGTGGTCGCATGTGTCGAGCAGATGTAAACCTTGGACCAAAAAAACTTTCTCAGCCTTTATTTTTTTCTCTCCAAAAACAATGGCAAGTTTCTTGTGGACGTGAGATTTTTAAGAATATGCGATAATTGTATGCGATCGATAAGTTTTGACTTATTTTGTCGCCGGAAGCCCGAAAGGATGTGTTTGCCAATTTGGTATGTGACTTTTGGCGTGAGAAGGGTCATATCGTACACGAATTACACCTCATCAAAAATCTGCAATAGTGTTATTCACCTGAACGGAATATGAAGAAATAATTAAAATCCAATTTTTTCCATCCATCATTCATGACTCCGTATTCATGTTTCGTTTAAGACGATACGAATACATACATACATGTATGTTCATTTATTTCATAAAAATAGAAATATAATAATAAATAGAAACTTAATATTAATTCATTTTTGGCGAATCATGCATTAGTAAAGGTCATAAAATTTTATGTGCCTCTGAAAAATAAAAACAAATCGTTTTAAATCACAAAGCGCAAAAATAGCGATTCATCCAATTTAGAATGAGCTTTTACGCTATGATATTCAAATAGAAACAAGCATCCATACATGTTTAACATAAAAATGATTTTAAAACAGGCCAGTACAAGCAAAATTGTGTAGGTACGTATACATGTTATTATGTAGTATTACAATCAGTGGTTCAACCTAACACAAAGAAAGAGTTGACCCGACGCGAGGGCTGAATTAATTTGTGTGTATTGTTCCAAATTAGTTTAATACCTCCATTATTGGGAAGATAACGTACTCCTCCATATATTGTAATTCACTGTATTAACAATACAAGAATCGTAATGGTATTTATGGTAATCTTTGTAACTTAAATATCTTACTAAGAAGAAAAGAATAAGACTTTGTTTTTGTGTCATCTTTTAATGAGTTTTGAATTCGTGCAGTGCGTTTGTATATAAGCGATCAGCTATTGTAAAGTATGTTGGTAGATATAACTGCTGACATGTTTTAGAAATAGACCCTTCCTAAAATCTGGTAAGTAGATTAAAAAAATTAGGTGCATAAGTGTATTGACACTGATATCTATAAGAATAAAAGATTTTGATTTGATTTGACAACAGCAGCTTAATTTAGTAATCCATAGTTGAACTGCTATTAGCAGATTTCCTGGACAGGTTATTCTACCCTAAGCGCTAGAGAAGGTTTGTTATTTAATGATTACAACAGCGTTATGGATAAAACAGACGTTTCAGCAAGTTTTTCATCTCTCGAAAATAAAATATTATAAATAAAAATGCAATTTTACGATATGCCTAATTATAAACTCGTCTTTGAATATTTTGAGTTTATAATTATACCTTCTCAATATTTTTCTGTTAGGTATCATATTTGAGGTCTGTGTCTATTTATTCATATCTTATTATCATCTAATCTACAGTCACTTCTTTCTTAACCATGTGACCTCTCACACCTGCAGTCTTCTTTTTATAATAACTGCTATTTGCTCATCAATATCTCTGTAAAGAATTCTCATTTTATATACCTACTAGATTAATTCGTTTACAATGTGAGAACGGCTACGCGTTAAATGGGTGATTCGTTATGTATTTTATGTGGTGCATAAAGTCAAATTACAAAAGAATAACAATTTGTCTACAGACGTCTCATTATCGCAGACAAATTGGCTAGATCTAATTTTGCTTCTTCGGTGGTAAGCATATTTATTCCTCGTACGTATGCGCGGTCGGTGTTGTGGTCTCATATTCATGCATATTCTCAAGAGATTTATATAATTTTGCTAGATAATGAAACCATTAACATCGTATATCGTTATGATTTCAGTTTTAAATGTTCATCTATCTCAATCTCGTAGTTAAATTTTTATAATTTTAAATAGGATTATTACTATTCTGGTTTGGTGAGATTTCTGTAGGTTGGAGTGACTTTTCATCGCCTGCATTCTTTTTAAGTCAGTAGCAAAAACTAGATTCTTTATCTACAGATACAGTTATAAAGATTATAAACATCCCTAAGTACGTATTTATTGTTAAAAATAGAATTTTTCTTTTAGCAAAAAAAATACAAAATTTTAACAAAACGGTCAAAGATCGATGAACTTCAGACAAAATCATCAAGACAAAAATATCAGAAAAGAAAGTATAATACAGAACGTGAATCTTTTGTAATTCAGTGTTGTATGGGTTTTTGATAGC
Organism: Thymelicus lineola; assembly: GCA_963932265.1. Classification (NCBI taxonomy): domain Eukaryota; kingdom Metazoa; phylum Arthropoda; class Insecta; order Lepidoptera; family Hesperiidae; genus Thymelicus; species Thymelicus lineola. The sequence continues at coordinate 3,046,348 of OZ010701.1, read as the reverse complement.
TTGGAGAGTATCCAAGGAGATCTTACGTGGGAGTTGAAGACGTTAGTCGTATAGATAATACGAAAATGGCTCGCCAATCATATTTTGTGCCTAGTAATTTCGTTTTCTTTATTTTACTTAGTAGGTACGCCTATATTGCATGAATGACTAAAAATATAAACTGGTCTCCTATGTAAATATCAAATTTATTAAAGGCTTCACTATGTTTATTTTTAATCATAGGATTAATTGTATCTAAAAGCAAAAAGTGATTACAACAAAATAATGTGCACAATAATAGAATGGAGTCAACAGTTCATTTATCTAAAAAAATACCATGAAATATATGTACTGATGTCAACTAATTTACAGCAAAACTTACGCACATAAAACAATTAGTAAAACCCATGAATAAAGGCATTCAAATTTTTATATCGAAGAACCAAGGCTACCCCACATAAACACAAACAGGTGACAACAAAATTAACTTCCCGTTAATAATCCCTATCACTGCAGAAACCATAATAACAATACAACTATCTACACCTTGTAGCACACCTCGAACACTACACCCAGCCATTTCTCATACAAACTATCATACTTCATACAAAGCACGTCGTTTGTCTCCTCTCATGATATTTATTCACACAACATCGCATCTAACTCATAACTTTCTTTAATATCAGATAGCTTAAATCTAAGACAATTTTATTTTTAGTGTCGTTGACTGTTTTATTAGAGTCGCGAAGATGATTTATATTTTCAAGAAACTGCTCTGTATTTTTGCGAATATCTCTGAATATTCATAGATGATTTTTGTTTTATTGGTTTTTTGTTTTATTCACGTTTCCTGTTGTAATATTGTCATAGTAATAATAGTAATTTTTAGTGACAGCTTTTTGACTAATTTCATAATTCATAACAACGTCGACTGTAAACTTAAGATTTACATTCGAAATATCATTCGATAAACTATTTATATAAATAGTTCTAAGTAAGTTATGGTTTAAGAAATTAGTTCAACCTCAAAATAGTGGAAATTGTTATTAACGTTCAACTGGTACGCTGGCAGAGGTTAATACAAAAGGACACTATTCACCAATTTGATGACTTCCGATTTCCTACGGACGGACTTGTAACTTCTCAGAACATTATATGCCAGATAAACGATATAGGAAGGCCTTTGTTCTAATATTTTAGACTTATTCTTTCCATATTTAAATGCATTAAATACATTAATGCCAAAATATGGACATTAATTAAAAAATTCATATATTAAAAAACAAAATAGGAAGAAAATTAAAAATACCAAATTCTTTCACAGATAGCTATTAAAAATGACTGAAGTAATTATAACTTTTCATGTTCTAAAAGAAGCAATTAAAAAGTGCACGCGAGACGGTATCGATGTCGGTTCTAAAAATGATACTGCATCGCTTAACGCAGAAGTTTGCGGTTTAAGAAGCAATTCTATGCTCAATTCTACACCTTATGGTCCAAAAATAAAGTTGTGACTTGGGTTTTTCTGGGTTGTAGATGAGATTGTCACTGTTTTAAAGGTGTCGCGTGACCATGTCACATTGGTTTTGGCGTATGACGTTTGGAAATAGCACCGTTTCCTGTGTAACCGATGGTGTAATTTTCTGTCACAACTAATTTTATTAGATGAGCCGAGTTGTCTCAGCGACGAGAAATGATAAGAGTTATAAATCATTTGTACAAGATGTTTTTGATTTGCGAAGAATGATCTTGAGAGCGACATGAAATGTGACTTCAGACTGGTTTTATTTAGACTTGGGATTTTTATTTTTATAAATTTTATTTTTTTAATCATGTAACTACACAGAACGAACTCAATTATTTCATCAAAGTTTAAAACATAAATCTGTGTTTACAGTAAGACCGCTGTAGCGGCAACAAACCGTACGATGTTTGCATTTAATTTTGTTTAAAGCAGAGTTTTTATGATTTCTGGCAGTCATTGCAATTCAATTACGTAAGTTACATTGTATAATGCATATATACCTAATCTTCAATAAGCATCGTTTATTATCCATTAAGCCTTAACAATCAAGAATCAACAGGAAAAAAGAATTTGAGTAATGAACATTCATGATTGTGGGAAGTAAACTTCAAAAGCAAAATTTTGGTAGGAAGCTATTACACGACCTACACAGAAATGTTGAAGATGAAACGAAAATTTTATTTTTAATCGCTACAATCGTAGTCGTGACCGGAATATAAAATAGAATTATTAAGAAAGGCGACAACGACGCATCCGCTTCCTCCCGTGGTCGGATTTCGGTGGCAACGTTCGTTCGTGCGCTTAACCTAAATATCGATGTCTGGAACAAGCAATATTAATACGTGACCTTTATTGACTTAGCTAGAATATCACAGAGTCTCAGACTTTATAAAGATCTAAACCAATCTGTTTGAAATCGCATTTTGCATAGGAATATCATGTATAATGAAGGGAAGCATTAAGAAAGGATTTGATGATGGACCGAATGAATGAATGACCTAATATGAAGTCTTTTCAGTCATAATACTAGAGAGATGTTTATTGTAGTGACGTAGTAAATATCATCAACAACTTTATATATAACAAGGATGGAATAAGAAAACTTACCTAAATCTAATCAAACTATTAATCATTTGCACAATAAGCATTGCAATTGCAATCCTTTATGGTCGAGCCTGCTAATCTTCGCATGACTGATTTGGAATAGATGCGGTCTCTATTGACATCAGTTATTGATTTTCATGGATTGTAGTTGCTAATAACAAATCAACATAAACTACATGCTCATTTCCTTCTATTTCATAAAAACATTGTTATAAATCTAAAACCTAAAACCTTTTCGTTTCAGGTAATGTTTAAATCAACCGATAGTGTACTCGTAGAATAATAAATTACATTGATGTTGTTTTACATAGTTCCTTATAGAAAGTAGGCGAGTTATTGTTTAACCTTACTAAAGCTTGCCCAATGACATGTTCTTATACTCTATATTGTTACAGTTATAGAACAATACACTACTACATATTCCTTCATAATAATATAATTGTTGGTTCATTTTGTTAGGCTTGAACAATTGACACAGTATCTATATAATAATAATGGTGACTGAGAGACAAACAACGCAGATTCTGAACCCGTAAAGCCAGAAGCATAAAACTCTGAACTGTAGTTTTTTAGTGTAAGGGAGAAAATAAGGATTTAAGGTTAAGTTTATTTGAGAATAAAAATTATATTTTCTTCTACTCTCTTGAGTAGGTATCAAGACGTGGTTCATAGCCCCATGAGGATAAGGTAGATTGCGTTGCAGTCGTTAATATATTATTTTAGTTATATTAATAAAACCGAAATTATTCATACATTTATGCTAGTCACTCTGTAGAAAAATCTTTCTTTCTATATATCATATAAATGATATAAATTATATCAGTAAATAATTTAAATAATACCCGCTCAATTCTTAAATGTAGAAAGTAACATTAACCTCGCAAAATATCATGCTTTACACGCAAATATACGTCGACGGAAAAGTCAGCTCAAATTTCATTTGAAACGCGATCCTACTAGGTAATTGACAAGTAAGCGACATTTTGCATGCTAATACCCAGTCTCCGAGATGCAACATGAAATTATGTTATGATCTTGCAGTGATCAAAAGATACAGATTTCAACCTCCATTTAGAAATTTGGGCCAATAACTATATTGCGTAAGTCAAAGTAAATAGTTTCCGTAAATAAAATATTTCCTGTCTCGTTTTATTTCATTTGTTTATATTTTTCGGTATTTCATTGCATTCCAAATGTTTTCACAAAATTGAGGAAGAATTTGTGTTTGAATATGATATTCGTAATTATTATAATTGTTTGTTTATTTTAATGTATTTAGGCTAAAAACAGTATAACAACATAATATTACTAACATAACATTTATAATTATAACACATAGATGTAAACGTTCACAAGGATTTACTTAAAAATTCAACTGAAGAAGTAAAATAGTAAACTATAAAAAAATTACGATCTCTCAAGTGTCTATATTTTTTCTCTCCTCTTTCTTGTCTGGGAACGCATCGGTAATTCCTTTAGCCTAACTGATATCCATGGGCGATGATGACCTACCATACCTACTATGTATCAGATGTCTCGTCAGTTCGTTAGTCGAATATTCACAACGTATAAATAATTTCAATATCATCAATGAACCTTCTTTATTTTCCATGTTTGCCTCGTAATGCCTGGATTCCTAACGATTACCGTAAATAACTAAGTTAATTAGAATTTCTCCACAGAAGCTTGATCTTACCTGCTATCGGTACTTTTGTTTATTGGCATTTGAAGCTTAATAGTTAATTAAACGTACTTAACTGCATTTCTGCTAGTACTTGCACTTTACAAACCTCGTCTGGTTGAAATATTTTTTGTCTACTGCATCTGTTGGAGGGATCGCTCGCCATCTTGCGTTTATTTATAGAGGTACGCGTGCGCCGGTTTCTTTTGGATGCTTTCAATTAGTTTGATTTGTGGAAAATCGATTTCACGGAACTTACGTTGTTCGGGGCGCGTAACGATCAACACGTGAATCAGATCACTCATCTATATGATCTGGGGAAGTTAATATTTCATTGACGTTTCAGTCAATGAATATAGAACGTGTTCTTTATAACATGTTTATATTATAAATACAGGGACTTCTCTGCGATCGAAATTCAACCGTTTTTAATTTTTTTAAAGGGTTACTTTACATTAACTATTAAATTGCTAACATATTGTACTAGGTACATGTTGGCTATCTGCATTCTACTTACTAGCAGCTAGTAACTAGCTGTTGCCCGCAGCTTTGCAAATGGAAATTATGTTTTAACTTATTCAAAGTTTTATCCTGTTTTCCCGGGAAACCTTTTTTTCCGGAATGAAAAGTTGTCTAAACTATGACCCAGAGTATCAGTAACAACTTTACCAATTTTCATCGAAATCCAATCAAGGGTTTTTATGTGATGCCCGGACAGACAAATAGACACTTTGAGTTTTATTATAGTATAGATTATTCATTTTAACTGAGCCAAAGCCACTTCCACGTACATTCTTAAAAATGGGCACAAACTTTCTTCATTTATTAATGTCTACTAGCAGCTCAATTGTTATCTTTATAATAGAAAATTGTTTATAGAGAATGTATAAATATGGCGTAGACTTCACTGCATTAATATACTAAACTGAACTTAAGTTTAAATCACATATAATATATTTCTGCAAAGTAAGGTTACAAAATATAGAGCTAAATAAACGAATAAAATGCAATCTATGGTATTATCCCGGTTTATACCTACGTGTAAATAATGTACGTTTAGAAAAATCTTAAATCTGGTTCGTAACACGCATGTTTAATCTAAAACATCATCGTTTATCCAAGATCTATAGGACTGTTTCGCTTCACCTCTTGATTTACACCTCATATTTTATCTGTGCAAAAAGCTTGGATTTATTCTAACGGCGGGAGCAGCATAAATTCATCCGGGCGTCGCATAATTGGCCTCGTCTCATTAGATCAACTGCTCGTCTACTCGGCAGATTCGTGTCGCTTCCTCCGCCCTCGTAGGTATCGCTTTAATTTCACTTTCTGTCTCCTCCAGTGTTTTATTGTTCTCGCTGGTCAGACCTTCTTGACGGATGCCCACATTAAATTAATGGATGTTTTCATGGCTACTACGTTTGCTGTTATTTTAGTGTATTTAATATGTATGTTCTTATTCTAAAACAATTAATACAAACAATTAAGAAAAACATTTATCTAGTTATTTATTGTTAGTTTCATAAATAGTATAATATTATTGTTATTTATCTAATGGTTCTGTTTAATATGTCTAAATATCAATAATGTTGCCTAGCTTAGAGTCTCCAGTTTACGATTATTTGAAGAAGGAAATCGTGAAGAAGATAGCAATATAGCATGATTGCAGGAAACTCATTCTAATAATACATGCAGATTATTAGAATTTACAACTAAATTTCGAGATATTTGGTTTTCCAATTTCCTTCCGGGTCATCTAATTTAGTTGTCGGCTCCAAATAACGGGTGAGTAGGAAACCATTAGTCACGGGCATTGCTTCCCGGGGCATTACGGACGTCAACCAACCCCGGATATTTGACGCTAGATTTAAAACCTCAAGGAAGTTGGAGATAGAAGAAACAGTTGAGTCACTGCTAACAATGATATCGAATATGGTATTTACAAAGCAGTCGTAGTTATTATTGTGATAAATAGGTAAGTCATATCATTCAAAAATAGTTACAAATACAAGGCACATTTTAGTTGAAGATTAAACTAAAGTTTATATCAGTAATTATGATACCCTTTACAATCTCGTTAACATTAAATAGTTAATAGATTATTAACAAATTCGGACAAGTAGAAAATCATTTCATATCACTTAAAGTACCGCATCTGAAGACGTCTTATTTTCAACTATGACCATTACTATAACCAATCCAATATACGCTTTAGTGTTTTAAGTTGTAGAGTCGATTATTGAATCAAAGGGTGGATCATAATCCAGAATCCAATATTACAAGCCATTGAACATAATCATGAGCCATGCAGATTAACGATACAATTTATAATCAGTACCGACGTCAGATCTTGTTTGAGATAAACTAGTTACAACGTTGTGATTAATTTCGCTTTCAATATAATTGTATCTAAAATGCTTTCCCCTATCTCCGGTGGTTTACGGTAAATATTTTTATTTGTCGTGAGACCACACAAGTCGATGCCGATTTAAGTATGTAATTTAAAAACGATTAAATATCACATGAAATACCACACGTTGATATATTTAGTGTAATATCTGTGAGCTTTAAAAAAAGAAGATTAACAAATCACATTAGAATATTGCTTAACTTGATATCCGCTAAAATAAAATTATTTCCGACAATTTTTCATAAGATTCTTTCTTGAGTTAAAATAATTGGTTATAAATAAAACTACTTAGCTATTTTTACCATCAGGTTAAATAAAAAATCTGTTGAAAAATTTGTTTAATATTTTTCAACACTGAAGTGAATAGCTAAAAAAACTAAATTGAAAAGAATTTTGAACGATACTAGGCACATAAATACAAGGAAAACAACACGATTTCAGTAACGCATTGAGTTGATCCGTCATCGTTCGCGCGAATCGTACGCCTCAGCACCGAGTTCGGATCACTTGCGTCATGACAGCCGAACAATACGAGAGGATTTGTTTATGTACGATTGTTTGACACCGTAGGCGTAGGTCAGGCGCCAAGCTTCAGTGTTAAAAAAGGAGCACGTAATTATATGGGAGATGAACGAAGAGGCAGAGACAAAAGCAACGAATACAATGGAAATGGTGTCAAACGTCACAAATGAAATTTGAAAGCCAGTTTGAGAAGCGCGAGCGTCTTAGCTTATAAAGTTAAACAATAAATTGAGAAAAATACTGTACAAAATAAGAACTAATAATGAACTTTTATTTACATGTTTCATAATACATATATTCAATCTGAATTAATAGAGCATTTACATTTCAATACAAAACTATTTCAGAAGTGAGTTTGTGGTGTTTTTAATTAAATTGACAATTAAAAGTATGAATATTATCAATATTATTAATATATAAAAATTATCAAAATAATATGTACTTTCTGCGTAGGTCATAGCGCCTGTTGCATTATAATCGGTGTAATTATTTTTAAATGTTGTACGAAAAACTTCTTCAAGTTACGGTAAATCGTTTCTGCCCTTCACGAACCCAACCATTGTCAATCAAATGCATACTTTATTCAAATCGTCACTTTAACAGTATAAGCAAACATGTCAAAAGCTATTATCTCATCACGTCTATCTACAAGCGTTACATTACCAAATTCATTGGCATTGCGTATAACTGTACTCGTGTGGCCGATTAAATGTAATGTATGCCTTTGTATTCAATACGAACGTCAAGTAACACCTCCATACGTGGTGGCCTCCAATGCAAAACGTTATGCAGTTATACTATTAATATTATATTGACACTAAGATGACTGATCGCTGTGTCTATGTTTGATGTTAATGGGATTGTATACGTTTTATATAGGTGTGGTTTTATTTTTATTGATCTTTCTGATCTTAGGTTAGGTTAGGTTTTATTCATAAGTTCATTCTGTAAAATAATCTGTATAACTTAAGTTTTGTTTGCACAATATTGTTATACGTTTAAAATGGCTGAAGATCGAATACCGGATTAAATCTGTTCAGTGTTTTGTAATGAACGTTCACATTTATGTTGAGCACAGAGAATAACAATAAATTAAACTGTAATAAAATAACATTGAATTGTATTTGAACAGATCACACAGAAGCTCCACCACATGCAGTTAAGATTATTATATTAGTTGATACATCGATCGAAGCAAGACCAACAATAGGCAGTCAAGGTGATTACTGTCAGTTAATACATAAACAGATAAAGTATTCGATGCCATTAAATATAACGATTCTAAACGAATATCTATCGAGTGTGAAATTCACCGGATGTTATCGAACAGTTGTTTATAATTCGCCATATTAATAATGGAAATACATATTATGTCTATTTTGTGTGTAAATTCCGCAGAGAGTGTGCCACATGTGTTGCTCAGGAGTGGAACCCGTGAATCTAATGCAAAGATTAGGTATTTCCGTTAACTCCCGCGCATCTCAAATGCTTAGCCTGTGACTCATATTGATCTTAGCGAAGTAGACACGTCGGTTGGCTAAGTAGAGCGTATTGGAATTTGATTTTAATCCACATTGAAGGGCTACGGACTGTACGAGGGAAAGAGGAAGGTGTTACTGTATGAACTGAGCGAGATAGGAAGACTGAGTTCGATTTCCGTGATTTTAGATTAGCAGCATAGTTAACAACATGTATCAAAACAGAAGTAGCGATGGTTCCATCCTGTGTTAATTTGTTGGAAATTAATCTTGCTGTTGGCTCAGAAGTCAAGCGATTTGTAAAGCTATTTTGAATGACATAATTTAGAAAGGGCTAAGATTACACAATTGACATACTAGCATGTTTGTGATAATGATAAGTTACATGAATATATTATGTTATTTGATACATTTACCGTGAACAACTTTATAACTAGCGTCATAAAGGTGGTTAACCTTTAAATAAAACGACACTTATCTACCATCAGTAACTACAGAAAAATTTCGGAAAATTATTATCAAAAGTCAGCGTTAAAATATATATTTTATAAATGACTACAACTTTTAAATTAAATTTTGTAGAGATGAAACTGCCTTTTCAAATAGTTCATCAATAACCAGACATGTCTCAGGATTCAAACAAAAAGCATTGGCTGCTCATTACACGCTCGGATTGCTTCGCTACGGCTGATTCCTTCTTTAAACCATGTCTCATTACTTCACTTATTCATGAAAATAATAACCTAACCGCATACAAAACAGTTGTAATAGAAAGTTTCCATGAAACATCGGAGTCGGGTGATTCACTAAGTCTTTGAGACGAGACGCCGGCCAGACTCCGAAGGAACAACACGACAGTTGCTTACTCACCTCGCATGACCAACACTTGTCATATTGATAGCCAGAAATAGAACAAGTCTGAAAGTTTTATGGGTTTATTACTCATGAAAGCAAGATGTCATTTAAGGAACTTTGCCTTTCACGGCTAAAATAAAATCGTCAAATGAAATAAAGTTGGAAATAAATCACAGTCCCTTTTCAGTTTTCAACTCTCAGACTTGTCACAGGATTGTTATAGAAAAATTATGTTATATCCACGTAAAGTTGTTAAAACTGATAGGTAAAGCCTACAACTGTCCATTCGAAAACAAAAAGAAAAAAGTTCATCATATTAAGATAAGTACCGACTGTATCGACCCAACAATGTCCCACAAAAAGCTCCTATATCTGAAGAAGGCATTCTGCTATAATCCAGGTTGTTAGCACCAACCAGCCCTCTTAAGCAGTTTAAAGCCCCGTGAATCGTTATAGGACTTAATTACTGTTTTTTAATTATTACTTGCCTTATGAAGTTTCATTAGGTATTGTCATTATAAGTTTACAACACCATTTAAACAAAATTTTGCCATCATAAAACATCCTACTCGGGATTGCGCCGGATTCTTCTTAACTTGACCTTTGGTAAATAATAACATACCTACACCGAAAGGATTTCTTTAATTACATGTTTTTTCTTGCTCATATTTTGCTTTTGCATCCTTCCGTTCGTTTTCTGAAGTACCTAATTATAGGTGACCTTACTTATAGTTATGATATAAATGTAAATTTTCATTAACTGCAATATTCTATTTCGGATCTATGTGATATTATAACTATAGGTTAGCACGGTAACACTAATAGAGACTAATAATAGTCTGAAACGTTTTTGTACAATGTTAAAGGTTTGTTTCGAATATAATGACGGAAGTGCTAACTGCTAATGCACTATCGTAATTGTGTGCCTCCTCGACCACCAATTTTCTTACAAAAGGCAAAGAAATCGATATTTTTTGTGACTTGTCTATATGCACCATGACGGTGCTAATAAAGTTTGCATCTTTTTGTACGTCTAGCGTTTTTGTGAGTCTGCGTTGAATAACTGTAAGGAATTAGTTTAGGACAATTTGTAGGAGCACTGCTAAAGGATGCAAATTGAAATTTAAAAATCATTACACATAACTCCAAACCATAACTACAAAAAGTACATCTTTCATCATCATTTCATGTGAATATCTGGCAAACGAGCTGACGATTCACCATATGGTAAGTGGCTATCGTCGTCCATGAACATCAGGAACAAGGCATCACTGATGCGTTGCCGGCCAAGAAAGAGAGAAGAAAATGAAAGAAATGCTACGCTAATTCTTCAACAAGGCCATACTGCGAGAGGGCCTGGGAGAAGAAGCAGCAAGAAACTACCAGGGTGTTTTTTTGCCTACTCACAGTTACAAATAGCACTTATTAACTACTTACAATCTATATTTATAAAACTCACGTCCAAGCAGTCTTGTCTTTAAAATAATCATCTTATTTGTAATACTTACCCTTCTTTTATAAATTGAGTAAACAATGTTTAAGTTGATAAGGCTTTAAGCTTGTAGCATTTTAGTTTTTTCACAAATAGCAAACTTAATATCTGGATTTATTTTTTGTCAAATAACTTGCTTAAGATTCCTTCCAAGTTTATGTCCTTATTGTTTTTCACTGTGTTAATAGATTTTTTATTTTTTTTAACTGACAAACAGGCGTTTAGTTAAACAGATAGGTGGCGCTGTGTAAGACGCCATAATAATGTTTGTACAACTCTTGAGAACTCAGAGAACAGTTTGTTGTCCGTATGTAAGTAGCTGCACTTAAGTAATGCTAAGTGGGTTCAGAGTATGATTGTAGGATCTGTACATATATGTATTTTTATACGACCATAACCAATTCCTTGCGGCGCCCATTTTAGAAAACTTTTCGCCATGGCTTTGAATAAATGTTCTATGACTAAGATTACAGGCTTGGTCTACGTGGAGAATCTCGATAGTTTTATTTTCGACAGACCCTTCTAAAACTTAATTTGAGGGTGTTACAATCGATGAAAAAATGTCAAGCCTATCGCGTCATGTGCCACAAGTTAAAAAAATTGATGACGCCTGTAGTGCCATCAGCAACGAATTTGTTAAGTTTGTTGTATAAGGACCTCAGTGAACTTCAAAACTAAGTTCATGTAGAAGCCTTTAAAAAGAGATTTAATTGGCTTTTAACAAGTTAGCTGCACTTTCTTTGACTTCATCGCCAAAAGTGGTCTTTAAAAGAAACATTCCTTTCTTTCTTTGTCAATTCTCGTTTTTGGAGGCTACGCCTCAGTTTTACCTCCAATCTCGCTGATATCCATGGGCAACGATAGCCACTTAACATCAGGTGTATTATCAACTTGTTCGTTGGCTATTTCCATAAAAAAGGAGCTTTTACTAAGTAAGAGCTCACCATCTTGGCTATCACTTCGTAATACGCCATGAACTGAAAAACCCAATTAAAAAAAACACCTGTGAAAGATTTTAGTAACGAGTTACTTTTTATATGCTACTAACCTGTTCTTATATTAACACTTGCAATAACATTTACATTTTCACCTCTTTAGCTAATTATTAATAAAGCAATTTATAATAAATCTGTGTCAACTATTAGAAATCTTCTGAAGATAATTTATAAGAATCTTAAGATGAAAAATGAATTCCTACCTTTAAGTTACCTATCAAGTATCTTCAAGTACCTGATTGAATTGGCTCAAAATAGAAAATAATCCTTTTAAAGCTTTTACCATCGTCTGCGGCTTTCATAATATCCAAAACCTCGTAGAGAGAACCATTTGAAGTGGTTAATGGTTTAACAAATGTTATTGTTCTACAGACAATAATACTCGAACATTTTTAGGATTCTTTGAAAATCTCCTTGATAGTTTCTCCTTGTTATTTAATTGCAGTAATATTGGATAAGTTACAATTATAGTTATTACCAAATTCTTGTTTGTTGAAAACATCGTGAGGAAACTTCACAACGGGGAGTTCTCCATAATGTTCTGAAAGGTGTGTGAAGTCTACCATTCCGCGCATGAACAGCGCTATAGCCTGTACTCTTCACAATTTTGAGAGGAAATACAAGCCCAGTAATGGGACAACTATAGGTTGTGACTTTGACTTTACTCTAAAAACTAAATTGCTTGCTACTCGTATATCAAGAGTATACGTTATTCACGCTTATATGAATTAGTAAAAGTAAATTTGTAACCGGTAAAATGTTAAGCATTTTTAAACATTACAGTGATTAATTAATATTTTAAGAGAATACCAAGGAGAAGAATTTCTACGAAAGTTTCGTAGAGGAATCTTTGTTATAAATAACAGCAACACTGAATACAGTAGCTCTGCATACTTGACTAAGAATTTTGCTGAAGCGATGCTAAAAAACGTAAAAGAAAGTGCAAGTAGCGGTATGTCTATTTTAGGAACTAAACATTGCGCCCGGCTCTGTCCACATTTAGAGTACTACAGTTCAAGGGCGACACAGACTGCATTCTCACATGAATGCAGTAGATTGAAGAAAAGGTTGGATTTAAACAAAGAACAAAGATTTTTTTATATGAAGATATTATTTTAATAAGATAGAAACTTATATGGATATGTATGTACTATATTTACAGTCAGCGTTAAATAGATGTAAGCGGTTAAATAGATGTTAGGCGGAACATCTTGAGGGCTTACAAGAATTTGGAAACTGTGTTGCTTAGTTCTAATGATCACTTTAGATGTTGACATCTATATGAATACTCTGACTGCCTACATCTTTACGAATTTATGTATGTGAGATCAATTTGACTGCCCTAACCGCTTACATCTATTTGACGCTGACTGTATGTATGTATCTATGTACTGTATACTGTATACATCTACTGAGTATATCGCAAATGTGATCATAGATATCCTAAAACCAATACCCGAAAACAATAATCAATTTTTGATGGAATGATTTCCCGGGAATCAAAGTGAGGACCAAACTCGCAAGCAGACCCATGCCAAATTACAGCTTTCTAGAACAAAGGATTTCTGTACGATGCTACAGACGGACTGATGAAACTTTTGAATACGGCACCATAAAAAGATAGATTTATCTAACGATATTACTAAACGATATCACTTGTAAAAGTGTTCAGTATGATAAGCAAAATAAGTAGCAAGAGTCAAATGATGATGAGTGACAAAACATTTATATGCCTTGAAATAGTCCAGATTGTCCCAGACTAGAAAAGATACAATATAGTACAAAGACACAAAGGCTGCCTCCAATGCAAAGGCGAAGAGGGGATCTTGCTATACAAATGTTTAATTTCAATTGTTTCAACAGTGTCCTAAAGCTAAACTTAGAAGAAGTCTGGGTTAATTCAATTCAATCTTCTTTCTATATTTTCGCTCAGTAACGAGCATTGAACCTGCACCCGAAGATCCAAACCTTTTTATTGGCCATCTGGCCCCTTTTAGCCTATTAACGAAGTTCAAGGGCGCGAACAGACAGTATTGTTTATGTAGAATGCTCAATGCACGAATGAGGGAGAGTTCACTGTTCATTTGTTTTGGCTGATCTAATGTATGGTAAATCTGACCTTCGCGCGGTAAGTAAAACAAACAATAGTTAGTCTGGATCGTAGAATAAACTATGTAAATAGTTTGGCTGTAGAATAAATGAATGTATTAGATAGCAAATAGATAAAAGAACAGCTTTTTAAGCAAAGCATTAGGCACCTAACGGAATTATCTTTTCTAAATCATGATTAAATTAACTCAAAACAAATGCTTGCAATTTAAGAATAAATAGTCGTCGAAGTCGTGAAGCTTCTGAAGTAGATATAATAGAAAAATTCGATGATAAAAAAATTGTTTTATTGACAGATGGGCTAATGAACATCTTACTGGTTCTTGTTTTTTTTTATAATTAAAGTAATTAAGTCAGCAAAACTGTCTTCGATGCTTCAACTACATTTGCTTGCGAAGAGTAGAATTCATAGCATTAATATCGATATAATACAATATAGGTATACAGAGACGTCTTTAAATGTCTTCAATCACATCGGAAATTAATAGTATGCCCAATAAATGCCCAGCTGCCAATAAAACGTGGATAAATTCATTACATTTCCTCCAATTTGGCAGCTAATGTAAAACACGTCTATACAAAGAAATTTAGCTACAAATCCCCTGTTTTCCTAGTAAAGCGAACCGCCCTGAAATGCGATACGAACTGTTTATTATGAAAACAGGGGTTCCCGGTACAATGTGTTTGAAACGTTCCCTGTAAGTATCAGATTTGGTAGCGAAAATTTTGATACCTTTATAAATTAAAGCTGGAATGAATGGAGGAAATATTTTTGTGCCATTGTCATTCGCAATTATTTGTAACTAATCTGAGTTAAACGACTTAAACAATACTATTTTATTTAATCTGCATCTTTATCCTTAACTATGCACTTGGCTAAGAGTTAAATGGATGATGGTTGACCTGTGATAATAATTTTACAGGCGTTCCTGTGCTCCGAAGGGCACGTACCTAAGCTATCAACAATTGGTGTAATCATCATACGTTACGCTGCGTTATAAGAAGGAAGCCTAAGGACTCCCAAAACTGGGGTTCATCACAAATGGAATTGAAACTGTGGTACCGTACAAGCCAAAGGCCTTAGTGGGCCTCTGATGGGTTGAAGCCAGTAACTAAATCTCCTAAATAACATAAAATCATGACCTATCATACATACTTGTAAGCACATAAAATATGTTTAAGTAGTTTGAAAAAGACTGCAGTAAAAAATATTAACGTTTTACCTTCATAATAAAGTCTAAAGTTTAAAAATTACATTTAAAACTCGCATACCATAATTACCTTCGCACTTCAGATTGGCGTTTAAATTTTTTAACAGTATTTTTTGCGTAACTTGACACGATGTCTTTTTAACGTAAACAAACAGAGACAAAAAGGCTAAAGCAATAAATCTGCAGTTGAATGCGATTAGAGAAAAGTATAGAGTAGCTAATGCGTAATTATTTTACAATAAAAAATATTTTTAATATAATATATAAGATAACTAAGTATATATTTTGGTATCGTCTTACATAACAACAAAAGGCAATAATAGTAATAGTCTTAAATTTAATTACTAGTAGTCATTTTTAACCGACTTAATAAAAGGAGAACGTGTTCAATTCGACTGTATTTTTTTATGTTTGTTACCACAAAACTTTCGACTGGTTGAACCGATTTCGATGATTAATTTTTATTCGAAAGCTGATGCTTGTCAGGTAGTCCCACTTAAATTTCAGCGAGATCTGTTTTTGAGTCATCCCTAATTTAGAATTCGGTTATTTTTTGTCAAAAATTATATTTAATTATAATTTAACAATAGGGTTTTAGTATTAAAAATATAAAGAACACCAAAAGAGTTGCAGGTTTCGTCCAAGAGAAACAATTTAACAACTCATTTATCCAATAACAACAGAAATATTCAATAACAACAATAAAATAATCAACAACAATTAGCGTCTGTACAGGTTTCCAATTCTAGGCTTGCACATGGCGCACCATTCGTGAGAGAATCTTAACATATACGCCGTAGCATTTCTTTGTGAACGCCGACATCTTCTCGACACCTTGCAAAAAACAGCGCATCTTGACACATCGCTGTGATTTGACCCAAAATCTTTTAAGGCATCTGCGAAAATCATGTTTTACCATCAGCTGTTGATAAAGTTCATAGGCTCATTATCTTTAGTAATGCTTTCTCTATTGATGCGGTTTTTAGCATTCCTCCAGGGAATTGCTGATTTTTGGAGAGGTTAGAGGACCCAATATTTTTTTGAGTGTGATCTGAACTATTTGTACGAATTGATAAATCTGCGCTGTGAAGCTTGGCAACGCTCAAGAAAAATCACTAGCAGATACTTCAAAATTTTTTATCTCGCTAGATCAGTTTAGTCGATAGATACCTTACATTCTCAATAATTTATATCTATTTTGTCAACAAAAACGTGATAAAAACACAAAGTCAGCCTCCTCACGTAACTTTAAGACGCATCGATTAAGTTGCAGTGACGCTGCAATCAAGTTGGAGTGACGCTACAATCAAGTTGAAGTTTGGCGTCTAAGCCGTATTGTCATAATTTTTTAACTGCGCGTCAACTGCACTCATCCTGCGCGCCTGCCAAACTTTTCTTCGACTATTTAGTACTCTGTGTTTGTGTTGTCTATGAGAGAACAAATAAACTTATTAATTAATCAAATACAATTTATTATGTTTCCATTAAAAAACGTTGAAGAATATTTACTTATTATCCCAATAAGGATTTTAATGATATTTCTTATAAAAAAAGTAATAATTTGTGCTTCATTTCACAAAAAACGTCATATGTTATGTCAATATGGCAGAATGAAGATCTTCCCTTTGCCTCGTAAATCGTAATGCAATCAGTAAAAAAAATTCAGAAAATCTTGACGCGCATCAACAGAATACCTTTTTGTGACGTGAGCGTTTTTACAAGCGCTCGCGTGACGTGAGCGTGTTTGACAGCGCTCGCGAAAGCTTAGAGAATACGGAAAGTGTCATTTTGATCGGAACTTCACTGCAACTGCACTGCAATAGAACTTGTTAAATTACGTGAATCAGGGTGCTGATCTGGTCTGATGATGACTTCAAGCATGACTCATGTTAATTAATAAATTTCTCGCGACCATAACATTGTAATTAATATCAGTACTTTTACTTTCTTTCGAAAATCCAGTCCACTAAAGACACGTCCAATCTAACTTAAATACCCTTAACACACTGACATGAAAATTCAGATTTAGGCCGATCACTACTAATTAGTCAGTGCTCGGTAATTGGTAAAGAATCTTATATATAGCTGGATGTAAGAGTAAAAGAAATTAAGCCAATAAATCGCGACAGATGCATCCAGAGACATAATAAGACAAATTGTGAGTACACAAGGCGTCCCCGCTAAAATTCAGCAAAATGAATAAGATCCCTTCAACATCTGGGCACCTGCACCGAAATACACCAAGATATGGAGAATATTATTCCTAGAATAGCAGCAGACTGTAAAATGAATACAGAGACACCATGTGCCTTCAAAAACTTGCAGAAACAAAATTAGCGGTGCCATCATTATGAAATGGCTTTTCTGATTTACACTCTACAGCTTGGCACATAGAGCTTATTTGACAAAATATATCTGAGCTCCGTGACAGATTTCTGTAACTGGTAAGTGAATAATTTGTCATTCGCTTTTGACCGTGTTGACGTTACGATTCGCCCTTTTGATAATGGTCTTTAAGGCAGAACCCATTTTGAGTATACACGGAAAAAGTCTTCGAAGAATTTTTGATACCTTTGAAGTATGTACGAATTAAGTATGTAAAAGTACCAACTACCAGAAACCTAACACTGTGTTTCAAGAGATAACAACACAAATGAAGATATAAAATCTTTATAACGGATGGTAGACAAAACAATTTAATCTTCACAGAACTATTACTCAATACCATCGAATAGGAAAAACGTTTCTGGCAAATTCATTAAGTCATAAATCTGAGATGGAAATATGCACTTTCCCTGATCACAAATATAGATCGAGCTCAATGAACTGTAGCTCATATCATAGCATGGCGTAGCAAATATTTACTGAAGGCAGCTGCCCTAGCGCAGGTCGTACAACTTGCCGCGAATACATCAATGACATCGCTTAAGCTTTGAACACATTGGACGATAAAACGCGTAATGCTTTACTTTGTTTTGATAGAGACATGTGTTTATGTTTCTGATTTGAAATGTCAGTGTAATATATGTATTTGGTTTTCAACGTCGTTGGTTGAATTTAATAGTATGCAATTGAGAATTTATAATTCGTCAAATACAATGCAAGGGTGGATTTATGATAAAGGAATCGAAGATATCTTAGATAGATTTACTTCTAGAAGCGTAAAGAGAAACTAAATAAAGCTTGTTTTGATATAAGTGGGACCGCCTTAAGACAAATACTATAATCTATGACTGATTGAGCCTGCTGATTATGGGCCACCTCGTATAACTCAAGCAGAATTTACTGTAGGCAATATTTTAGATGTCAGCGATTGATTGCAGAAATGTAAAATTTATATCATGTTGATTGATTTGAAACCTTAGTGTGTTGAAATAGAGTTTTTGAAGAATTCACAGTATTCAGGCATGTAGTTAATATGTTGGATGATGTGAACACGCCTTGTAAATGAGTTATTGACAGCTGACTGAAATTGAAGTGAACAGCTGTATTGAAATGTTATATTATACGAAGTTATTCGCTAGCAACGTGTTAATTTATGGAAGCATAACTTGAGAAATGGTGATTTGCTGCTTATCCTTGTCTGAATCGATAGCCTACATGTAATGGGACCGACATTAAGATTTTTTGTTTGAGTAGACGTTTTTATCGACATAGAAGGTATATTGGTATATATATATATATATATATATATATTCCTAGGTATATTGTATGTTGTAGCACCACTTATTTAGCGACATTAAAAAGAACTTGACTAATTTCCTTTCGTGCCAACTTTTAATTATTATTGAAATAAATTTTATAAATATTCATAACACTTAATTCAATCACAAATAAACACTGTGCCTTCTAATTATATCTGCTACCATATGATGACTTAAAATAACGAGGAGTGTGTACAGAAAGTTTATCGTGCATACTTTATTATTTTAACTACAAATTCTTCAATCACATGCTTATTTTCATGTTATTTGTTGGCTGTGGTTTAGTCATGACTCTGCATTCCTGACCAGAGCCATTTCATTCCCAGTCTATTTTCTTTAGTTGTAAACTTTTTATTGTATAACTCTTAGATGGAGCAGAGCGAAAACTATTTATTTTCCTTCAGGCCGTAAAATGTTTACGACATTTTAAGCGTCATCTCCACATCAGTACTTCGTTATATACTTCCAGTACTAAATTTGTTTGCTTTCGACTTAGTGGGTTTTTATAGATGTCAAACGAATTATGTCCTGCTTAATAGCTTGTTCGAGTTTCTAGGAAAACAATAGAATGTGGTTGGGTAATTGGCTGGTTGTAAAATCTGACTTTTATTTACATAATGTTGCTAGAAAGATATATATACTGGTGACATGTATATGGATAGTTAGCGGTGTCAGAAAATGGGACACGGTGAAATACAAAAATCTACGTTCACATATAAACGTGAAATTCAAGAGAATTTTAAGATAAATAAGATTTTTTATTACATTTCAGATAACATTTGGATCATTAAAATACTTCACTTGATTAAAGGTGTCGTTTAAAACTAAAAAAAGGTTCACGTACTGAAAATATTTTTAACTTGTTAGAAATTATTTGCAGTAACAAAATAAAAGAGGATAACACTAGAGTAAAACACGTAATACATCGTACAGAAAATGAAGATTGTAGAAACGTGTATGGTACTGTGTACTGTGGTTTATGGGAATCAGTTTGAAAAACAAAAATGATGAAACAATAAATAAGACTTCTAATCAGTTTCAGCGTTGAAGTATACGAATAAACCACAGAAACACTAGACCCTACAAGAGAAAGCTTTGAAAGACCTTCCAACGTCGATCACTAGATTGTATTGAATAACAATAGGTGAGCATCGACGGAAGTCGGCTCTCTTTAGCCCCGCGCTCACAACCGTGCATCCTAACAGAATACATCATATCTCGCATCGAAACGTTAGCTGCATTTGCAATATGCTGGGAAAATCGTGATTATTCGCCAGTCGTGATGTCCTTACGTAGCCTTGGAAACTCAGATATCACATTTGTATTCTTTAAATGTGAAAATTCTCTCACAATAGGATTAAGATTACTTTTAATGTCTGTAAAGGACTGGTTTCACTAGCTTATAATAAATGGCAGCGAACTTATTTTAAGTAGTATGTTTGTATCAACAGAATACCAGAGGATTTAAATCGTATCAATAATAACTTTGTGAGATTTAAGTGCAGCTATCAAAAATACTTCAGTATTTTTTGATTTGTGTGTTGTTTATTATTTACTAACTTTAAGAATAATGTTCTCTTAAACATAAACTCGAAATAAGTATACTGACATAAGCAGTCAAGTTTTTCGCAATAAAAAATTTAATCATTTTTGGATTGTATTAGAATTCTTGTTTCAGTTTTTAGAATCCACTGAATATAGATATTCATCTCATTGATACCTTTTTCATTTGAATATATTTTATAAATCTGATTCCTTTATTATGACTTAATTTTACTTATTAGTGCATTCATAGTGGTCATGTTAATCAAATTTATTGCCATCTGATCATGTCATCAAGTGTCGATAATGTCATCGTCCATCAGGTGAATTCACAATTTTAAACGATTGTGGTGTGACGAGTAATAGTGATTCGCAACATTGTATGCGAAGCGCATCACAGCTCATAACTCTTATCCTATTGTAATGCAAAGACAATTTGTATTACGTTTGTTTATTCCATTAACCGACGACATTGAAACATTAAAGGTGCATTACGAACTATGTACGCATTAGATTATACAATTAATAAGTTCACAATAACATTGTGGGATTTTAGCTGGCTTGAGTTTTGCAGTGGATAATAACAAGTCTGAAATAATTAATATGGTCACTTGGCTAACGACTGTGGAAAGACCCTGCCTGCTGAGTGTGACAAATAAATATTCTTAGATGGAGTACCTAAGATGATTTATTTTTATTTGTACATCCATATCACCCGTACATTATAATACACCACTTTTACGTTAATATTTTGTAATTATTATTTCAAAAACTTTTTACATCTACGATTTTATTACCATTTTTAAGTCTTATATTTACTTCAATCTCGATGCTTTTGATTAGATAAGCAAGCCTGCGAAAGTCTTTGAGGAAATTCGGAGGTAAGTAAATAGCTTTGAGCTTAAACATTTTTGGCGCCTTATCTCATCACACATCTGGCTTTTTATAAACGATGTCTCTGTCATCGCAAAAACTTTAAGATGCATTTTTATTCCGTCATAAATCTTTATCAGAACGCATTCAAGATAATTGTTTGTTTAGGACCAAATTGGGGTAAACAAGCCGATCGACGTCGCAGAATGTCATCAATGTAAATGTTTACGTATTCTTCAGATAAAGAAAGTATTTGTTGAGCTCTCGTTAAACGAGATAGTGTCTCAGCTGTCAATCTTTACATATAATAAAAGTAAGCATTAGGTGTTTTTATTCCAGAGGAAAGTTAAATACCAACAAGTTATGATGTCTTTCTGTGTTTATCTTTTCTGAAATAGAACTCAATTTTAACCGTTTTTTTAACCAACGTTATTTAAAACAATGTACACCATTCTAAGTTTTGCGATAAAGAATGTCACTAATTAGTTACCTACTTCAAAAGTAACTAATAAATCAATCTGAGTTCTTGATTTTCACAATATTTACACCACAATCCAATAGCAAACTGATGAAGAATAAGCTAAAGAAAATCATGGTGATCTAAACTCTCTTGACAATTTTGTTGAGTTTTTGAGCCACAATGATTAAATAAGCAAACTGTTGCTGCAGAATTTTGTAAATTTCATTGCAAAGAAAATTCTTAGAATCGATAGATAGAACAATGTATTATTTTGTTACGTAGAAAATGTGAATTAACATAAGCGGAGCTGATTGGTGTGCTACGGATCATGAATAATTAAATATAACGTCCTGGCTAACTCACGACCAATCGGAATGGAACTGTCCCCTCCATGGAGAAGTACTAAACTTAGGAAGATTTGAAAAGAAAGCAAAGGGGTCTAATTTGAGTGGTCATTATTATAATTGTCTCGGCATCCGGCGGGCTAATGAGGACCAAATGAGAGGGTTAGGAGCAACAATCGATTTGAATCCGTGAAGTAATAACGCTTTCCGCTGAGATTCACATTAGAATCTTATTCAGGGATATTTTGGTGAGATTTCAAAAATGTGTTATGAACATCCACCTTGAAATCAGACGATTACGGTTTCCTTTATGGACTCTTTGTGCGTAAATTATTAATTATTTTAATGCCTATATCTAGACACGCGGCAGCGTTTCCAGCCAATTTCAAAATATAAGAACTGGTGACGTAGCGACGTGTGTAATATTACGTATAATATAAAAAACCAAACCAATGTTCGTAAACCATTTCGGTCTACTTTTGACTCCTTCACAACTCGAGACCTATTCAACCTAAGTACATCTATGTAGGTTTTTTTAATTTCCTGTAATGTACATGAAATTTGTCAAATTTATTAAAGCCCCTTAGCTTATTTAGAATCCAAAATTTCATGTACAGTTATTGATATATTAAAGTTTCAAAACTTGCATTTTGGTGACTAATCCTAAAATTTTAGGATTTTCTACACAGAACTTGGCACACATTTAGATCTAAATTACTTTTGTTCTTTTTTTGAACTTCGCTCTAGTTTCACATTTATGTTTTTGATGAGATTTGGAGCTTCCTTATAAAATACATTTATTTAAATTATATCAACTTTTATTCTATACAAGCTGATTCAGTTAATACAATATTTACGGTCAAAATCTAAATAATCAAATTGAAACAAGTGTATTATTAAATATTGTGATTCTCATTATCATTGACCATGTCAATATTAAATTAATTAATAACAATTTACCGATAACCTATATAATTATATCTTCATAAACCTACGTACACATACGAATAGGATAACGACGTCTGTAATGAATATAAACAATTAATTATCATAAATAGTCGATCGGGAAAGAAAATTATAGTTTAGTGGTTTGAAAAGTTTCTCACTCTGAGGATAAAGGATGGAATCCTGTAGACCTGTACACGCCACCCATTTATGCGAGAAAGTCTACATGCCTGATTTAACCGTAATTTAAAGTTTTGCGACACTAATGGCAGCTATAAAACATAAATGCTTCCGTAATTTGAAGGACAAATCCAACCGTGGACGTACTACTCGTGTTAAGTTATGATAGAGAAAAGTGTGCTCTCGAGATCCTTACGCTCTAGTTGGCCTTTAACACGTAAGTACCACCAAAACAGTACTTAGCAGCGTATGAAAGGGTAATTTCCTGCTCGTTAGTTGACCTCTGTAAGTTAAAGTCATTCATTTCATACGTCGTCTAAGCTTGTCACATTTCGATAATTCAATTGCAGGAACTACCAATGATATTATAAGTAAAAAAGAGGTAGATATTATGTCACTAGCGCGCCGAAGATGAAGATCGTAAGAGCAGTCAATTGACCTCGTCTGCTCGTAGTCGCTCTGTCAATACAAGACGATAGGCACTTTTGTTGTTGTCAGAAGTGCTTGAGATTTGACATACAACGTTAAAATGCCTTCGTGTATTATTGTAGTGTGATTGGTGTAGTAAAACAAAAAATAAACGTGTTGTAGCTCTTTTCGGAACAGAGTTTTTGGTTGATTTGTAAGGGCATGACGTATCTATATTTTTTTAAATATCATTGCCTGTCACGTACAATTTGGCAATCATTGATAATATGACAGACCCTTTCCGATTGCCAAAAGTAACGCACCTCAGATCCCATCAAATAATTTGTATGCGCATCAACAGCTACTAAACTTTAAATTCTCGACATCACTTTGAAGATTTTTGTTAATATATCAAGGAACGATGGTATAGGAATACATAATTCGGTATTTCCAATTTATATGAATGATAAAAATTCAATGTGTGTTGTCTTTAGCCCATTCTTGAGCTTAGGTAAGGATTTTGATATTTAAGTGCTTAATTTTAGATATTACGTCTTCTGGCAGGATATTTGACATCCTTATTAGGAAACGGAAAATCCTACACATCCGGTATCTTTTAAATTGTTTAAGCATACTTACGCTCCAACTCAGTCACATAACAGTTACTTAAATCGCTCTTTAGTAGATACAGATGCCCCAACTCAGAGTCACATATTGGTTATTTAAATCGCTCCTTTATTAGTACAGAATCACAAAAATTCAATCTCAGCGTCAGTTTACGGACAATTAAAGATAAGTATACAAATACCTTTACTTAATTATTATTAACATTGATTGATTAACATTGAAGTTTTTGAATGTCAAGTCAAATCAACCACTCATCATTGACACTGGAGTGTTAGCAGTGCTGCCAAAAATAAAATGGCGTGTGCCCTCTTTTATTTTAAAGAAAAAAGCTAATCTTTGAAATGTTTTTAAGTAAGAAAAAACAGTAAACGAATTTCTTGTTATTACAAGAACACTTTTTTTTCAAAAAAATTGTTCTTGTATAATACAATTTGAAACTGTTACGCTAGTAATAATTATTCTATGCTCTGTACCTATTGATTACTAAATTACGGTTAAGTGAAGCTTTTTATCATCTTCATGATGCTAATAGGTTGTAAGTAAAAGTACTAAAAATACAGTCTAATGTCAAAGAACAGACATCTTGAACAAAATGTGTGTCCCGACGGCAAGTTCCATTTTCAAAATCGAGCCCCAGTTCTCGTTTGAAAATCGAACGAATCCATTGAAGATTGAAGCTTATTGGCGCCAATTCATTAGGACATACCTACATTATGTTCGCGATGTCAGTTCTATACGCTAGTAATAAATAATACTGCAACGTAAAAATACAAATATTTAATCAGTAACTTACCTAAAACAACAACCCTGAAGCTATCTCTGGCTGAAATGACGCTCGCCAGCGCTGCGAGTACCACCGCGACCGCGACTGGCATTTCGCGCCAAAACGCAATGGCGGCGCGCGTCATGTTTCACCACCTCAACTCTTCTTATTGGGATCCATTAGTTTCTGGAACAATGAAACAGAGTATAAAGACTCACATTGTTTTACGTTCTTGATTTTTTTATATTTATTTACTTATTTCTTCTGTGATTATACTAAATCACTTTTTGAAGGGTAGGTACCTTCTGAAATTTGTTGACCTGTGTACCTGGTCTACGCATCTAATACGTCTTATTTTTTTTTGTTGACGTGGAATGATAATTTTTTTACGATGACAAAAAAATATGGACGGACATTTATTCTACAGATATTTCTATCCAGATCTTTAAAAACATGTAAACACGCAAAATTTTTGCAAACAAATATTTTACGACCATATATTACATTTTATTGCGATAAATGAACATAAATCATAAAGTAACACACCTTAGCAAAAGACGCACGTGAATCAGCGAAGTGGGACATTTATTTTTGTCCCAAATGAACTTGTATAATATTCGGCGGTACATCGAATATTTGACACGAGAGTATTAACTATGTAGATGTAGAAACTTCCTTGAGGAACATCTGTTACAATTTCCAAAAATAGATCTACTTATGCACAGGCAATAAAATCTGATACGTAATGCACATCGTTGCAAAGCTGTAACCTTAAAATACAGGGTGCGTGAAAACTAATAAACGTCAAAACGCTTTCCCTTTACTGAGGCTAATAAATTAATCAATGGAATAGTGTCTTCACATTGTACAATATTGTTTATTGCTTACAAGGTATTTTAGTAAATAAAATGTATAATATTTTACTATTATATGGGTAACATACGGTATGGAATACAATACTACGAGACCCAGGAAGTACTATGACCGTGGTCAGCAAACTCTAGATAAAAATGTCAATGAATTTATTAATTACTAGCTGTTGCCCGCAGCTTTGCATTCGGAAATTATGTTTTAGCTTATTCAAACTTTTATCCTGTTTTTCCGGGAAACCTTTAAATTTTCCGGGATGAAAAGTTGTCTCAAATATGACCCAGGGTATCAGTAACAACTTTACCAATTTTCATCGAAATCCGTTCAAGAGTTTTTATGTGATGCCCGGATAGACAAACAGACACTTTGAGTTTTATTATAGCATAGAAGAATAAAAAAAAAATTACGTTTTTGAGTGTTGCGCATGATCAGGTAGATCTTATACTTATTTTTATAGGCTTTTAAGATTTAGTAATCTTCTTATTTAACCTTCTTAATTAACCTTAGTAGGCATCTATGGAAAGTGATTATCTAATGTTATACACTTTCGTTACCAATATTATCTTCCAAAGAAACGGTAATGTTATCCTTCAAGTAAATCGCAAGTCGATTAGTTTGGCTCGAGAAAAATTGTGCTTTTATCTAGATTATTGCTATTTTATTGCCAATAGAAATAAATTTTCGTCGTAACAATCTGATCGATTCGTCGAATTCAAAACTGGATGCACGGTCGTTAAATTGTATAAAATAGAAAACATTTACACCGAAACATATTCTTGCGGAGATATGCGAAGTCCATAAAAACCTCTTTTGGATGACGTCTGTTCTCTGAGTAAGCTTTAATGCATGTCAGTTAAGATCAAATTTGTAAACAGGTTTCGTTATAAAACGTGACATTTAATAAGCATTCGATGTTGAGGAAATTTTTAATGCATTTTGTGCATTGGAGTAATTTTAGACATAATTTTCTCCGCTCCATCCAGTACTCCGCCGAACCGAGGTCGTTGGCACCGTATAAAATTAAACATTAAAATAAACAAGCATATAAAATAACTGGAGTTTTGATTCACCGGTGAACGTGTAAAATGTGGAAGGGGATGATTTTATAAATAATTCCGGTGTCATGTTCATTTAATGATGGAATTTAGTTACATTATTGTCATGTAAACATGACTTTCGTGGACATGAGTTGACAAGCGTCTTCAATAATTAATGTTAAGCATTTTATAATTGCTAAGTTAATAAAGATGAAGCTTTTCCAGCTAAGGGAAAAAAAATGTTTTGTCGTTAAGTTTAAATTAATTCCAATACAATGAGCGTTTCTGAATTATATTACACAATTATATAATAATTATATTATAAAATATATATAAATTATATTATACAATTATATTATATCTATCTTACATGGGTATATCTTATAGTAAATGTAAGTTTTTATAAAAAACAATGAAAATAAGTATATTGCAGCATATATTTTGTCTATTATAAATTGTAGAACCAAATGAACAGGAATAAACAATGAAAATAAAATACTTTTCTTTCTATATCATCCGTATCCAATGGTTGTTTGTAGGAAATCTATTTCAATTTTCTACGAATGTTTTAAACTCAGAGCGACCGAAACAAATTTTAATTTACCATCAATTTAAGCGCTTTAGAATCTTTTATTCTTTTCTCTTCCTCTGTTAATCTTATGTATAAACTTAGTATAGTTTTATACGTCCTAATTTTATAGTCTCATGCATCTCCTTAATATCGTGATGACATTGATTATAAGAGGCGCCAATAAAACCCCTGTGGAACACCAAGCACAAATAGCTGCAACTTTACGACGTTTGGTGTAATATAAATAGATTAGTCATATAAAAGACACGTCAGGAAAACTTTTTTAACGGCTAAACTCTGTTTAATGTTACTTTTCATTAGACCGTATAACATATGCTTCGAGGTCGTATATCACGGCGATGAAGGGTTGGCGGCCATTTTGAATATGGATACATAGAGCGATTTGAGGGTTAGATTACTTTTTTATTGTTTCACCCTCGTACTGAAATAGACCTTTCAACAATCTGTTTTGGGTGATTTATTCAGCATAGGGATGCGTTTAGTAATCTGGTGTTAATGAATTGCGTGTGAATAAAAAAATGAAAAGGAGCTTTAAAATAGCTAAAAATAAAACTAGATACACTACATTGGCATCTGTGATTATTTTTTTTAAAAAGATGAAGTTTAACGTCATATTAATAAATTAATTTATGCATTGCAACTTAAACTGTGTTTTCAAATGCGCTCAATAAACTAATTAATTAACATCTTTATGGTGTGATTTAAACTGTGTTGATCTAGTTGACGTTAATACGATTTTCGTTCTAATTCGTTAAACAAATGATTACATTAGATACCTTTTGCTTAGTTAGTAATTGAATTCATTTCTGTAAAATTTTAATTTTAAGTTACGTATTTTTCTTTTTCTTTGAGTATTCTCGTCAAACTTTAATATTATAATACCGATCGGTGTACGTTAAAATACATGTTTCCAGTAAAACATAAACAGTTATCTAATACGTCGCCGCCGACACCAGATGGCGTGTGCCGCGGTTTTTTACGTGAATTTTGTAAACATTGTTTTACGTTCATATACAGTGTGTTCACTTTCAGGTAATTTTGTATTTGTTTATGTTTACGTCGATTGTTTTGGGTTGTACAGAAAAATTATATAGCATACTGAAACATTATAATAAATTCATAAAATACCTAATTTTGTTAATGCTATTTTATGACAATATTTCTTCGTCTAGATTTTATGCATAACTGTTCTTAAACCCCAGATCCAGTACGCAATTTATCAAACCTTGTTAAAAATTTAAACTATTTGTATGTTACTACAACGTAAACATACTTATATATGTATGTGTATGTATACTAATATTAAAAACATTGTATTTTAATAAATAATATTTAATAACTAATATTTAATAAAAAAATCCAAACCCATCTTTACATTATTCGTAATCTCAAATCATTTTCTTTTTACTTAACAACTTTCTTTAACATTGTCATTTAACAATCCCTATCTAAATAACACTATCAATACACACATATTATATACATGTCAATAAAACAGTTCCATTGTTTATAATTACAAAAACAACAAAACACGCGGAACTGCACTAAGTAAACAGTCAATTACAACGTTCGATTCGCAGTTCGCACCGCAACGGGCAACCGCAACGCTTACCGCATTAGTACCGGCCACCGCATTAGTAGTGGCAACCGCATTACATGAAATAACAAACATTGGCAACCGCAAATGACTTGACATCGCACGTGCAATACGTTTTGTGGTTGATTTAGTTCGATCTTATTTAACAACGGGTGTTAAGACTCTATCCCAGAAATATTGATCTCCATTCTCTCTCCAGGAATACTGTGCAATATTCCTGGATCAAACATTGTATTCCGTTTTCAGTAATAACGTGAAGAAAGTTGCTTCAAAGTTGTTCATTGTTGTAGTATAGTAAGGGAGAAAAAAATTTAATTGTTGCTAGGTTAGTTTTATCTATCGTAAGTTTTAATACGTTTTTCATTGACTTTAAGTACAGTTTACAATGTCGTAAGTTATATTTTATTCTTGCTTACAATTTCCACCGTAGTAACTCTTTTATTGGCTCTTAGGATCCATAACTACCGTCGTTCTTGCATTTACAGTTTGCAATGTAACTGTCATAAGTTAATGCGTTCTTGCATTGGCTCTCAGTCGACAACGCACAACGACCGTGTCGTAGGGAAACATCCTGTGGCGCGGCGCACGTGCGCGCACTTCCGCCGTACCTTCCTCGGCGCATGCGCATGCGCACCGCTCGGTATAGTCGATATACCCTACGGTTGGTATAACTTACACTTAAGTCTATATTTTTGTATGTATGTTAGTTTGTAAGGTATTTATGTTATGGGCCTCGTTGCCTGAAATAAAGAATTATTATTATTATTACTTATACTTGTTATAGCCAGGTTTGGTTAGGTTAAATCGCCAAAATGCGCATGACATGACCTTTGATGTGTTTAGATAACTTTATTTACAGTTTAGTTGTCCTAATTTTATAATTTTTTTAAAATAACTAAACAGTAATTAAAGTAGTTATCCTTTAATTTACCAAACTTAGATCAAAAGTCAGGAAATCACATCAATCCAAGACAAAATCGTCATAATAATACTTATTATGAAATGATTACAATGAATATCACGCAAACCACAACCTTTAAACGACAAAAACAAAACTCTGCGTGCAATTTGATAATAAATAAAACACTCAATGCAAGAACGGTCTAAGTACCACTTACATTACTTATATTTGAACATGTAACTTTTCATGTAAGAGCCCACGCACAACATAAATAACACGCATTCATCTATAAAATGAGACAGGGAGACAGGCCAGATTGATTTATTTTTAATACGTTTCACTTGTAAAGGATTACGCTCGGAATGAAGTGGCTTAAGTACACATAGGTCACTCTAGAGCAATACTGTGTCCATAATTCCAGCCATAATTAGAAGTTATTTAAGGAATAGGCGTAACTTGAAAGACTAAGTAGACGTAGATTTATGAACTAGGAGAAATCTCTGGAAATATTTTGCAGTCCAATTTAAGATGGAATTGAAGTAAACCCTTTCAAAGTGTCTTTACTAATAATGAAAGCTTAAACACGAAAACTGCTACTATAATTCAATGTGTCGTTGATGTCTGAGTAAGTAAAAAATATTGTATTATGTAAAAAGTTTTAAATGTAGCTATTTGTAGTTAGTGTTGGCCAATGTGATGACGAACTGTAAAAATATTTTTATTAGTTGTGTTCTCATGTAAGTGACAGTAATGTCTTTATGAGAATAAATTTCTTGAAACCTAAACCTAAGTAATTATATAAAAATATACCAGCAATAATTTAGATTTCAAATCACTGTGAAAAGTTTCATGTCTAGTGAATCAAGCTGTGCGTTCTTGTCAGTCAAGCACTGTTAGCATTTTAATAACTAGGCAGCAAATAGCACTAATAACTTATTATCCTAGTACGGACTCTAGCCTACAAACTTTTATATTAAACATACCTATTAATTTTATGTTATACGATGTAAGCAATGTAAAAATCTTTGTAAGAGGAAATAAAGCGCTAATATTATTATTTTTAATATTCTGTTGCAGAGTAAAATAACTCACTCTTTCCCAAACGGGGATCATTCGATATCGTCAGACGTCAGACGTCAGGGTCACAACCGGCAACTGGGCCATGATTTCATGAAATACTTTCAGCCGATGTGAATAATTCCTCGTTTTCTAAGAAATCAATGATTACTCATAAGTCATACCACGCAGTCATTGTTTATTCCACGCCGAGGGTTGTCTGTTTCAATGTTCGGCGAAAGTTTAAAGAATATCAGATCAAACGATTTATAATCACTCTTTCTTACACCTACATCCTTTTAAGATTAACATACTTACTAAGACTGAATAGGAGTTTTACTTATTGAAATTGAAAGAAGAGTTAGATGACTGAAGTTTAAAAGAATCTGCAACTAACCTCTAGGTCATATTCTATATGACGAGATTAATGTTCCACTACAGAGCCCAGGTCCCTCCTTATAACCGAGGAGGCCTAGAGCATTCACTTGTTAGATGGGTTAGTTGGCAACCCAATTATCGGAAATTTCTATGTCACCCGAAGGTCTCCGACATGGCTTAACGACTGCTACCTAATGTTAACAATTGGGACTGAAAGATCTGCGAAGATCTGTGTTTTCTGCGAAGTATGGAAGTCTTCAAGAATAAAATGTTTTTCGATAGTACCTTGTAAGTACCTACACATCAAAATTACCTCTCGAGAAACCAACATTGATTCTGCAGAAGTAGACTATTAAAACTTTATAACACTTACAATAACGTTAACACCATAAAACCTGTGTTCTGTGAAAAATTCAGTGGTCAGCCGTTATCAAATCATAACTCCAACTTGTTTCTATTTGGGCTAAGATTTCGCAGAGCGCACGGACGGACACAAACCAGCGCGCTCGTTCGTTTACACGGGCGAGTTTACTTGCTATCTTAGTCTAGTATAATATGGGTAAGGCATCCTCATTTTAGATTTAATTGGTCTTTACAATATAAAATATTGTATATTCTACCACCTCAATAATTTTATAATTATAAACGTCTTTCTTACCACTCTGGCTAACCAACTTTATTATTCTTAATTTCTACACCAGTCATGCGTATAAAAATGAAAAGAAATACATTGTATTGTACTGTAAATACACTGTTCAAGGCTTTTAAAAACTAGAAATTCTCTATAGAGCATTAGTTAGCATTGGATAGTTCATAGTGACAGACGGCGTAGTTGTAAGTGACTGTCTGCAAAGCGATTTTTATCTGCCAACCACATAAATTTATTCCAGTGTCTTAAATAAACACCTATGCGAGTATTATATATTATTTATATTATTTATTTAATTTAATAATTTATGCGCACCATACAATCATATACAGAAAAAATATAAAAGAGACATTCGTACATGGGTACCACTTATTTCGAAACGAAATCTCTTCCAGTAGCCCCGCAAAAGAAAAATTACTAATTGAGAGGCAAACTTACTTATTCTTCGTTAATAAGAAAGTTTTATTTATTTATTTATTCTTTATTGAACCTTATACAAAAGGCCAACTTAATGCTAAAAGCATTAAATAGCTGCCAGTTAACCTTATGAATAAAAAAAAAGTTATTAATAAGAAAGTATTCTAATAGTCATACATATTTTATTTGTGCTATTTTAACTGACTGCATACAACTTCACCCGACATTGTCAGTGCCGGATTTATATTTTTTATGAGCGTAGGCCAGTTTATTTCAACCGCCCCATGTACCTTTCTAAAATAATAATTTTCCATTCATAGTAAGGAAGGCACTGAATTAGTCACTAAGAAAGTACGTAAAAAAACAAGAATTACAATTTTTACGGCACTTTTTAATAGCAAAATCATCTATAATATCATTTTCTTGAAATCTGCCGCCCCTAGGACGCTGCCGCCCTAGGCCGCGGCCTATACGGCCTATTGACAAATCCAGGACTGGACATTGTAGCGTTTTAGTCTAGAGTCTAGACGTGGTGAGCTTTCGACTAGCTAAAGTAAACGCGGCACAACCAGTACACAATCTACCGAAATAGCGTGTTGCGTTACATTTGACCGATCGCAAACATACGCGGAATTAGGTAGATGTTAGACATAACGCAAAACTATCGCTGATAGATCGAAAACAGCTACTTTTCAAAGATAAGGCTATGAAAATGGTGAAAAATTTAGACATCGGCATAAAGAAGAGTGACTACCTCAAACCAACTAAAAAGTTTCTAGACTAATTGTAGCTACTTTTACGATAGTTGATTTCACTTTTGGACATGAGGGAGACACAACTTTTTTTATTAATTTGCATGTCCAATTGTCCAACCCTGCACTTCTAAGAATTAACTAAATGAAATACGTTGACAATAACAACTCTCCCTCAACTTATTAACAAATACTAATGGACAAAAGCAACTAAGTACCTACTTAAAAATGGAAGCCCCTATATTTTTCAAAATAACATTTTCCCACATTACATAATTACAGCAAACCCTCCGTTATATTATAAATAATTCTATTGAACGATATAAAAGCATTGTTATTGAGAAAAAAACTTCCACTTTACCCGAAATCGATAAATATTGGAGAGGGTCTTTCCCCATTTATTGAACAAAAATCGGCTGATTTATATTTAAGCCAATAATAAAATAAACTCTATTGTTAAATCTACTTGTAAGGGTACTTGAGAAATGAAAATTGGTTAAAACAACTTATAAAAGTCAGTTTTTTAGTTTTTAAAACACTTCTTTCTTTTCTTTTCTTCTTCTTTCTCTTTCTGCACTGAGATAATTAATTTGAAATTGCTACTGCAAGTTTCAATATTATAGTACCTACTATAAACCCAAGTAAGTCGTGATAATCTCAAAAACTATTTCACAGCGTTCTATGCCATTTACCAATGATTTCTGAATTTAAGTGTATGGTATAAGATATATAATTATTGAGCTTCATGATGTTATTTAAATAGCGGAAAATGGTATGTAACTACATATATGCTGAAGATTTAAATTACGATATGAATACTACAATATATTATTATAATTAAAATACTGAATTTTTAATTGTTTTTCTACTAACTCAAACTTTTTATTGGTTTATTATTATAAATAAGAGGACACCCAAAGGCCTTGGACTATAATCTCCCCTAGAAGCCGACCTATTGTCAGAACGCTTGTAAAATGGTAGATAACTACTTGACGCTACAGATTTACTAGTGATGTACCAAGCTTATAAATAATAATATAAAACCAGGTAGTATATTTATATCGACAGTAATTAATTTATTTGCAAAGTTTCCAGAAAGTTTACGCTACGTGAAGAAAGATATGATACAGGCAGGAGTTAAGCAATAGGTATGATATTTTGATGGACTGAGCCAGTGCCAGATTTAGATTTTTTATCAGTGTAAGCCAATTTATTTCCGCTGCCCCATGTACCTTTCTAAAATAATAATTTTCCATTTATAGTAAGAAAGGCACTGAATTAGTCACAAAAAAAGTTCGTAAAAAACAAGATTTACAAGTTTTTATGGCACTTTTACTAGCAAAATTATCTATAGTATCATCTTCTGAAATCTGCCGCCCCTAGGACGCTGTCGCCCCTAGGCCGCGGCCTATACGGCCTATAGACAAATCCGGGACTGGACTGAGCTATAATTTTGTCATGTTAAACGAGGTAATAAAGAATATTAAATGCATACATACAAACATACATACAAGATACGCGCGAAAAACATAACGTGGTAAACACTTCATCGCCTATATTGGCAGCATAAACTTGTCTGTAATAACTCGAAAGTTGAATAAGATTATTAATAATTTAAATCGTACCTTTATCTTGACACGATACTCGATTCAGTGCGCATAAATCCGATAAATGGAACATTTATCGATAATAAATGACGCATTTATCGACAAACCGCGATGCACTAAACTGACCTGCGCGGGCAAGAATCGTTATTCAATTGGGCACGAAGCGGCCCATAACGGGCAGTGCTGTGTGTTACGTGATCCGAATTACGTTTTGTGTCTTCGTGTGACAGTTCATGGCAATTGTCGAATAACTGACGATTGTGATTATATTTTAAAGTTTTGAAATACACTTCGAATAGGAGCGATGTAACTTTGTTAGAACGCAGTTTTGGAACGAAGTTCCTTATCGCGCGTTGTGAAAGGGGGCTAGACGGAAAATTACGACACTTTTTGATTCTTACGAATGACGACACTTTTTTTGAAGTGATTCAGAGAGGTTTACAGAGATGGCGCTGCGCTGTACAACTTTCTGAATGACGCTAGCGTGATTCAGAAAGTTTTACAGAGATGGCGCTGTACAACAAAACAATACTTAAATCGAAAGGAACTTCGTTCCATCCGGGTGTCCCTTGACACCTCTCATGTTTTTTTTATCGATAGAATCATCAATTTATATCGATAGAAATTAATGGAATAAATACGCGGCATGATGATGTTCTCACAAACTATGTTATTGCTCAGGAAAAGGAGAGCTCTTCATCCTAGAACCTCCTTTATCACATTTCTTAACCCTTAATGAAGGCTAATTAATGTAATAGCTAATTAACTAAGTAATTAAGAAGCACTACGCATCTTGTTTTATCATGATTGACACTACGCCAATGACTAGAATGAGCATAAAACTGCTAATCGTGTCCCCATTTAGGGTTCCGTTTGCTATTAATATATTAACGCTAAGTATCTTCTTCGAAGAAGGACGTCTGGAAATAAATGTACCGCATCCAGTCTAGCGTAGGTTAGAAGTTTATTCTGTAACTATTGCATATTAGTTTAAGCGATATACTGAGAAGTTTATTTCGCTGTTTTCCTTCTACAATGTAGCGTACTTTGAAATCGAAGCAAACGAAAAAATATTATATTTTTATTGTAAAACGAAGGCGCCTCATAATATCATCATGTCTTCTAAAAATGTTGTTATGTCTAAGAAACTTGTTACAAATATTTGTTTGACAAAAATATTTCATGAACATCGACTACCGATCGCAAATCCGTCTCCAGTTCGTTAGGTGAATTAAAGCGAGCCAAATTACACCTTATGTCGAGGTAATTACGAATTAAATGAGTTTATCCGAGCTATAATGCTGTCGACAAAGCGATAAATATCGGGTG
The DNA here is from genome assembly GCA_963932265.1 of Thymelicus lineola. Lineage (NCBI taxonomy): Eukaryota > Metazoa > Arthropoda > Insecta > Lepidoptera > Hesperiidae > Thymelicus > Thymelicus lineola. The sequence continues at coordinate 3,009,956 of OZ010701.1, read as the reverse complement.
ATTTGTCGGAACGGACCCGAAAACATTGGGATAGGCTCTTTACTTATGCATGCAGTTAAAAATAGTTTAGCAGCTGCTAAATATAGCATTGATTTTTAGTTAGCTAGTAATATGACATAGGTTTGTAGTTGAAGCGTAATGCCAAAAAATATGAAATTATTTGATACCAAAAATATCTTACATTTGATGTTGATTTAATAATAACGACAAATTCTGGTTAGGTAAGTATAAATTAGGTTAGCTGTAAATGAATCTAGAGACATTTGTTATACTCCATTAAAATGTAATGATTAATATAAGGCCACAGAAGAAATAATAGTAGATATAATATATAAATACAGCATATTAGGAGTTACTGTAACTGCAGAACTCTCTTGCTTTTTCCATAAAACTTCATATGGGATGTCAAACATTGGAATATCAGCTTACTTTTTACACTAAAAATCCATCACAATAAGAAAAATGCTACCTAATTTCATAAAAAATTTGAATATCAAGGGATATTTAATAAACAGTATTAAAAAATATAAATGTCTTAGAATATGAAATATTTCATATTCATTCATTCCTTGATGGTATTATCATATTTCATACATTCCATAAGAATCACACTAAGAATTTGATGTGTATAATTTAAATATGACCCAAAAATAGACCACTTCAGAAAGTATCCATTAGTAATAGATCGAACCATCGCTGTCAAACAAATCTAATCGCCGTAGTTAGTGAAGTATGAGCGAAATACATTAATGCGATGCAATTTAACATAAACCAAATCCTATCCTACTATAATTATAATAAACTAGCTGACCCGGCGAACTTCATATCGCGTTTTTTTCAAAAACTATTTTTTCTAAAATAAAAGTAGCTTAAGTTACTCCTTGTTGGCAATCTGCCAGTGAAAGACCTGTCAAAATCGGTCCAGCCATTTCAGAGATTAGCCAGAACAAACAGACAGACAGACAGACAAAAATTGTAAAAAATGTTTTTTAGTAGTTAATAATATGTACCGTGTGTATACACGGATGCAATTGGGTCAATTGGATATATATCCAATTGCACTTAGTAAAAAGCGGTTATTTTAATGTTACAAACTGACACTCCAATTTTATTTATTTGTATAGATGCGAAAGTTTGTGAGGATGTAAGTATGGATGTTTGTTACTCTTTCACGCAAATACTACAGAATAGACCATGGTACACCATGATCTAATTCTAGAATAACATAATACGAGTATGTATATTGTGCTTATTATCCTGGAAAAGGCCGGCAAAGGTTGCTTAACTGAATAGATACCAATATTTACAGTATTACGAGTATCAATATGTAATACCTTTAAACGAGAAATCCTTGTATATTTATATATATTATATATTCTCGAAATCTTGGAAACGGCTTCAACGATTTTCATGAAATTTTGTATGCTGCGGGTTAAAGGGGCGATAAATTGATATAGCTGGGATTAATTTATAGAAAATGTCGTTTTATCCGTGTTTTCAGGCAATGAAAAACTGCTACAGTACACTCTTCCTGACATCTATTGGTGAGTAGCAACACTAAAGTTAATCCGAGCAAAGTGTTGCAAACATTGTTGCTTCCGTCTATAAAGGGCCCCAGACCGTTTTTTGTACCCAATTTTGTTTTTATTTTGTAAAGTTATTTATTAACAAAATAAAGTCTACCAACATTGTAGCTACTCAAAAAACAAGCAGATGAGCCCCCTGATGGTAGACACCATCGTCCATGAACATCAGTAACCAAGGCATCACCGACGCGTTGCCGAACGAAAAGGAAGCCTGTGCTATTTCGGTTACTTTACTATTATCGTCATAAAATCATAAAACTATTTATTTAGAGAAGAGCCTACGATGATATTAAATAAAACCTTTCAAGAGATAGAGAACCACTAAAATCTAGCTTCAATTATATCGAAGCAGTAAATGATTTCGCGCATAAAATACATATCAAAGAACTAGAATGATCTATTTGTTTTTCGGCGTTAAATCAATCAAGTCTCGAAATATTGGCAAGGTCAAGATTACCATGCGTCTATGTCAGTAATAGATTGGAAGTATTCGTATAGGCTGTTCTAAAATTCGCGTATAATTTGACTTTATTAGAAAACACATTTTGCTGTTATTGTAATTTAATTATTGTAATATAAAGTACATAGAACAAATATGGAATATCACATAAGAACAAATGGCATCTACGACAGTCACTGCTCATTTTCCTTTCAGTTTCATCTTTCTGCGTCATTTTTGAAGAAGTATGTTCCGATCATTTATCCGACCATAATTTGTTCGAATCATGCAATCTTCGCCCACTAAACTTTTGGACTGAGTCTCCAAGCTCGGCCCAGTCCGGGTGAAGCTGTAAAGATCGATAGGGCCAACAGCAACTATCCAAACTAAAGTAACAATAGCAAAAAAGGGCCCTAAATTTTGGTAGTTAGTAATTTAGTAAATAGAATTTATTTACTGGATACTGTTACGTTGATCATAGATATTCAGTACAGATAATAATCCTACGAATCCTCCGATCAACTTACGTTCGTACGAGATCTTATCATGTCAGGCATGGCGCCTGAGGATTGACGTAGATTTACTGATCAGGAGCAGTAAGCAAAATAAATTTAGTGACGACAAGGATAAATTATTGCTTGACAATAGTGACCATGGTAAATTTATGGCCGTAGATTTTGGCCAACATCATCTACCATCTGAATCCTAAGACGTTACAAAACAATACATCTGATACTTTGAAAATGACTATAGATCCTATAATTTTGCTTTGCACTAAATACGAACAACATCGTGTCATACAATTAAAAAATAATGTAAGCTAAATCTGCACAATAATTCATCCCGTTTCCCAGGGAAAGCTTTGAATTTTCCGGGATAAAAAGTATTCTAAAATGTGACCCGGAGTATTAGTAACAGCTTAACCAATTTTCATCGAGATCCGTTCAAGGGTTTTCATGTGATGCCCGGACAGACAAACAGACACACAGACAATAATTCTAAAAAAATATTTTTGTGCTCTAACTGTTACTAAAATGCCCCCTAATCGATTTTTTTTTAATATTCAATGTGCAGAAAATTGCCCTTTGAGTTTTATTATAGTTTAAAGATAGATTCGAACTAGAACATACCTACTTTATACTTTACAACGTTAAGAAACGGATGCATAGCTAGTTAAGAATAAGGTATCTAAAGAACATCATTAACGTCACAAGTTTCCATTCATTAGTTTCCCACTGCTCGGGCATCGTTTTACATGATGAGAGGTAAAGGGCATATAACGCTGGCTATGTAAACTAGCAGACCACCCACTTTTGGGAGTTTTAAGATAAACTTTTAGGTAAGTTAATAGTTAAAGAGACTAAATGAAAGAGTTAGGGGTCATTCAATAATTAAGTAGGGACAATTCTGACCAGCTTTGAAAAATATAGAAAAAGATGAATTGGAGTATATCGTTATTTGACGTAAATCAAGGTTTTTTAGCCTTTATTATTAGTATTTTGGCGTGTGAAATTTTTTTATGGTAATAGCCAGCAAACGAGCTGGCTATCCACCTGATAGTAAGTGACTATCGTCGCCCATGGACATCAGCAACACCAAAGGTGTGATACCTTTTGTGAAATATTATTTTTCTCCTATGGTTATCAATCGATTTTCTTCATTTTATTTTGCCTGATAGCTTATATTATATACTTTTTTAGATTGTAAGTACCAGGAAAAGTATGTAGATGTAAGATTTTAGATGTACAATGAATGCAATCATAATATTTCCTCAAATTTTCTAATAATAAGTAATATGATTCCGGTCGAATTTCTACCTCTAGGAGCATTTGTTTAGTAAAATGTAGATTCTATACATTCAAACAAGTAGATACTGGTACATTCAGAAAATAGTAAATCAGGGAAGGTCAGAATCTTCTTCGATACACGGAATCGCGTCAGTATTATATTTAGAACCGAAATCGTTCCAGTTGAACACTCAATGTTTGTTTACATTGTGAAAACTGCATTTATTTTCAAGGGAACTGCGGAATTGAATGTCTTGAGCATTATGCTGAACAGTTTTCCTCGATTCTGTTCTTAGATTCTTCATTATATTTTATCATCTTATAATATGATTTTGTATTGAATTACCTATCATGTTTACCTTAATAATATTTAGTTTACACTGATCTTACATTCTTTCGAAGAATAAAGAGTGTCAGAGAGCAATTTATTTCAGTTTTAGATTTAGTTCCACTTCTTTCTTCTTACCTAGAAACATGTTGCTCTTTTAATCTGAGGTTGCTCTATGTTTTAGGTATAACTTGCATCCATTGACAACTGTGACATTTAGATCGCCATGCTTATTCTAACCTACTACTTATGAACTTATTGTTCAACACAAAAATTTTAAACAAGATGGAAGCAAGACATCTTTCTTCTCGCCAAATTCAAATCGTTTTACTTGAGATACTGAAAGAAAATCCTGTGGAACACTCAGAGCTTTGCGATGCCCATAAGGTTAAAACCAATTGATTATTGCAAGAAGCATTAAAATCGGCCCACGCATTCCGTCTCCAGAGCGTCACAAAGGAACAAACATACACAGATACGCGTTAAATCCATGCTTCGCTTTGAACAGTCTCGGTTTTCTTTATTTTTTACACCTTGGATTACATTATTGGAGTTTTATTAAGGATCCCTAATTTTTTGAAAATATAATATAGCCTATGTTACTCGGGGATAGTGTAGCTTTCCAACAGTGTAAGAATTTTTCAAATCGGTTCAGTAGTTTCGGAGCCTATTCAATGCAAACAATCAAATATTTCCTCTTTATTATTAGTATAGATTAACAGTAACACCAGATCTTCTCAATAGTATTACTTATTAAAAATCACTCCATCTTTTTAGCTCGTTGATCAACGGAACGGCGTATCCAGTATTTATATCAGTGGTATAGGGTGTTCTCACTTCCCACTTGCCACACTCAAATTATAGATAAATAAAAACAGAGATTCCGGCGGTTAAACATAAATAAACTTCAGACGGATATCCCTGGGCGCTTAGCGCTTTTATTGCTCTACATCACAGAGTTTGGTTAAAAAATATTTTACACGACCACACATTTCATTGCGTAAAACTCATTTGAACTGAACATACACGAGTGTCTCAGGATGTACTCATACTGGTGATAAAATATTATACTTACCTACTAGCTAATAAGGTATAGCTTAATAAAGTTTAGAAACGGTGTGATTAAATCGTTGCTTTCTCGCGTATAGGTCTCAGATTAAGGGGGTCTTATCCCAAAAATGGTATTTTTGAAGGTGTTTTGTTCATAAATGGTACATAATACAATTCTAAAAAAAATATATGTTAATTTACAGTCTTTGTTCTTTCTTTTTGTCATACTTGATACACGATACCCGTTACTTCATTCGATAGAAATAAATCACAAAGTTGGGTCTAATCTGGCATAAAAATGGCGTTTTATTCGCGTTTTAATCGCTTCCAGATAATAAAAAATATACCACAGTATAAGTCCTATAGATACCGAAATTATTGGCGAATCATAAAATGAAATTTTGAAAAACAACTCTTTCAATTCATAGTTTTTCCATTTTCTATAGTTACGAAACGCCCGACGTGGTAATTTAGTCTCGCGCCAAACGCCGTCGAGGTAAGGCTTATGTCTGACATGACCGTGCCGCAGTCGAATTTCCGACTCGTAATTTTATTGTTGGCGCGCGCGCGTTTCGAACTTATATGACGTATTAGGTACACAGTCCAAGTATCCACACTGCTGTAATTTGAAATAATAAAAATTGTTCTTGTTTATACTTTAGTTACTATTTATAGTATTTAGGTATTGGTATAAGTCAAGTGCTAATTACACAATTATTCTTGCCGTATTGGGGCCGCTTAGAATACTAACCCCAATCCCAAGTCGTATGGGTGTCGTAAAAGGCGACTAAATCCGGCCCGCTGGTGGTAGGGCCCCTCGAGGGATTATATTGATAATATTGATTATTATTACTATTATTATTTCTCGATGGGGTTCGCCTGGATAGCTACCACCCTTGAGCATGAGTTAGAGGCTTGGGAGCCAGTTTTCTTTTTTGATGTTATACTTCTTTAGGCTCGTTATGAAATAAATGGAAAATTGTTTTGAAAAAATGATTATTATTATATTGTTTTTTTTTAATATTGTTAGAATATTGTTTTTGAATGTTTTTTTGTATGTATATGTATATTATATATACATGTATATTTGTATATAAGTACAGGGGAAGGAGAGAGGGAGGGGAGCGGAGGGTAGGGGGAGTGGAGGGCGAGGGGAAGGGGAGGGCGAGGGGGAGGGGAGGGGTATGGGAATGGCAACGCATCAGTGATGCCTTTGGTGTTGCTGATGTCCACGGACGACGATAGCCACTTACCATCAGGTGGATCGTCAGCTCGTTTTCCGGCTATTTCCATTAAAAAAAAATTATGTAGTAAGAATAATATTAATAAAAACTTGCATTCTCATACCCCCCAGTAAAATATGAGACATACAGTACAAATCAGACATCACTATAATTACCATAACCAGAGTACAAATATTTATCTGTTATATAAAAATATCTGCCCCGGCCGGGAATCGAACCCGGGACCCCTTGCTTTGCAGGCAAGTCCGCTACCAACTAGGCTACAAGGTCGACAAGTTGGTATTTACTTTACACAACATTTAGTAGTAAATTTAAAAAATGTCCCATATCAGTGAGATTGACCTTACCGATGAGTGCTTTTTCAATTCATAAAATATGATACACAATAAAATTCTGACCAGTATTTGACCTCGGAACTTTTCGCACTAAACTTGATAAACGATATTTTACTGTAGTGAACAAGTCGCAAACTTAGATCGGAATGAGTACAAAAAATAGAAATAAATAAACGAGACATTGCAGCATAAGATGAATTTCTGAAAAATATCGCTTCTATGACGCGTGAATGAAGGAAGCACCAAATACCTACGCGGCATATTTGGCGGTTCCTTTACAACCCCCACTGACCTCAGTCTAGGGTCCGAAGTATCGGCCTCTGGTATCGATACCGAGTACCTACTCATGCGGTATCGATGGGAAAATTTTATATCATTTTGTTGAGAAATACAGGCCTGATGACCTTTTTTTTTAGTCCGACCGCTGAACCGATACTAAATATATTGGCAGCAGCTCACAGTAATGTACAAAAACGTGCATTGACAACACTGAAAAGTACTCAGTATTATAAAAGTACTTGATACCAAGGGTTCATATGAGTACTTGCGAGTGAGTACTAGGTAAGAGTATCGAGTACTCAGTATCGAGTATCGCGAAGAAAAATATCGATACCTACTCAGTATCGAAAGTATCGTTCGAACCCATCGAGCACATACCCACTGTGGGTATGTGCTCGATGTTCGAACCCTACCTCAGTCTCAGTTCCTAGCGTAACGCGTTGTTAGAAGAACCTATGTCTGGTAGCTTGCAGCGCGTAGACACCTACATACCTACAACTTATAGTAACTGTAATTTCATTTGTTGTCGGAACTGACGTAATAATAATTATTGTATAATAATATCGTTCATATTTATAATTTGATTAGTTTAATACTTGTATTTAGGTTTAGGTAGTTTAGTTTGTAAATATATTATATTATAGTGTACATAAATTAAGGAAGTTTAATTTTGCAATATGGGCAATAAAAATTTAAATAAAACCAAGTTGTCATCGCTGGCTAAACGAAGAATTTATAAAAAAAACAGGTAAGGGTGATCTGAATATTCTATTATTTTATTTCCTAACTGAGATACCTACGCGTGATACACAAATAAGTAGGTACAAACATACAAAATTGACTAATAAGATACAATTTGCAACATAAATCAGTGACGTGAAAAATTCTAACTAGGTACGGGACATTACATACATAGTACTACAGTACAGTGCAGAACTGTAATACCCCATTTACACGCGCGCGCGAGCCACGAGACAATCGGCGAGACGCGCGCGTACGCGCGCGTGTGAACAGGGCGCTCGCGGACCAGACCGCGACGCGTCTCGCACTCGCAGGGCTCGCGTCGGGAGCGGTTTTGTATGCGCGCGCCAAAGGGGCTCGCGCGAGCGCTCGCGTGGTGTTCACACGCGCGTAGGGGGCGTGGCTTACGGACGCGCCACGAGACGGTCCGTGACACGCGCGTGTAAATGAGCGGTAACAGTATCACCATTGCGACAGTTATACATCTAAGAATGGGTATTGTTTGGATGCTAATATTCTATAGGAGTTATAACATAGGTATGTAGGTACTTTATAATAGTTCCATAGAAGAAAATATTGTCTTTCCTTCCAGGCATCGTCTTTTATCTCCTCATTACATTTTTACCGCAGGTTTTAGGTACTCTTTTTTTACATATTACACATGTACAGTCACCTGCAGAGAAAAGTAACCCATCTGTTTGCAACGCAACAGGCAACGGAAACGTTGCTGTTCGTATATTTATAAACAGATGGGTTACTTTTCTCTACAGGCGACTGTACGTTATTATGTGCATTACTATGCACAGTGCTGTAACAATTTTCCAGGGAATTATTTTGTTGTTTTAGAGAACACTTGCAGGCCAAATACAGTGCGCAAAAGTCGTCGGCAGATAACAAGTTAGTGATTTTTGCAGAAAGTTTTAAATATTTAATATGTATTGTACTTGTACTGATCATCAGAAAAATTATTATATATTTTACATTTTAGGTTAACGGTCGAAGCAGGAAGTAGTAACTTGTGTACTCCACTGATAACGTTAGAGCCTGTCGATTTGATGAGCCTTGGAAATGAGTAAGTGACTACGTGGTTATTTTGGATAAACTTCCGTTTAGGCATTTATCAAAATTGTGGTATACCTATGTATTTCGACGCACTGATAACGAATATCATAGGCAAAATGGCTGCATATTTCATTTTCAAGGTCACCTTGAAAAGCCAACAAAAGTTGTAGCCAATAGGAAGATTGACATTTTATGTTCATAGTATGACAAGTGGAATTGTACCAAGAAATTATGCGGAACGAAATTCGCATTTTTCTTCCAAACCATTTGCTCTACAAGAAAAATGTATGGGACATAAAATGTCAATCTTCTTATGGGCTACAACTTTTGTTCGACACATTTTTCTGTAAAATCAATATTTTGTAATAATAAACTTCCTTTTAGCCCCCGATTGATCTGAATTTTGGTATATCTATGTATTCCGAGGCGCTGTTAACGAATATCATGGGCAAAATGGCCGCATATTTCATTTTCTAAGTCACCTTGAAAAAACATGAATTTAATTTTTCACGTTTATTATCTTTTATGTCTTATATCTCAATCAATTTTATGTCTCAATCAATCTCTAATCCCGGACGTCAGCCTGTATGAGATTAGAGAGGCTCTCAAACAGCCGGGAGATAACGACCGAGCTACTAAGAGCTGGAGGTAAACCCCTTCTAGTGGAGCTCCAAAAACTGTACGATTCCGGGAACTACCCCGTAAGCGTGGGGCAGAAGTGTGGTGACGTTGTTCTTCAAGAAGGGCGATAAAGCCTTTTTGAAGAACTACTCGCCCATGGCACTTCTGAGCCACATTTATAAGCTGTTTTCGAGGGTGCTCACAAATCGCATTGCATGCAGGCTTGACGACTTCCAGCCTCCCGAACAAGCAGGATTCTGAAAAGGCTACAGCACCATAGACCATATACACAAACTGCGGCAGATTATAAAAAAGACCGAGGAGTATATGTATATAACGTATATAAGAGTATACGGCAGACGTTGTGTGTTGTCTATGTGGACTATGAGAAAGCCTTTGATTCTATCGAGACCTGGGCGGTACTAAATTCTCTCCAGCTGTGCCGGATCGACTACCAGTATATCGAGGTGTTGAAGTGTTTATACTCATCTGCCACCATGTCCGTCCGGACATGGTGGCATGTCCGTCAGAGTACAAGACACAGCAACGAACCCCATCCAACTGCAGAGAGGTGTCAGACAAGGGGATGTCATATCCGCAAAACTGTTCACCGCTGCGTTGGAAGACGTGTTCAAGCTGGAGGAGTGGAAACTGCGTGATTTTGCTGCAATATTTGAAACAATAGCCTTTATTCTAAACATAAAAGTTGAATTATGGATTTGTGTCAAGTCTCCGTTGTCAGTTTTTTCTTTATGGCAGTAATATCCTTGGCACAACTTGTGGTCACCATAAGCATGCGGCACAGAGTTAATAATGTCATTAAGTAATACCGATATGGCAACACTTCGAGGACATTCCGAGACTTTGTGATGTCTTATAGAGTTCACTATTGCTTTCCGCATTGTCATTATTTTTACATTTGTGATTGTTTTTTCAGACTACTGAATATAGTACCCAGCACCAGTACAGCGGATACTTCCGCATCAAAATTTTATGAACAAGATTTAACTACTGTGTAAGTAATTATTATAACTAAAAATAATTTTCAAAACTTCGAAATAAAACCACCGCTCAAATATTGTAAAACAATGTACAGTATGTATAGTATAACAATATATTGCTTTTTCTAGTCTGGCTGAAGATAATGACGATTCATACCATCTTGAAGTAACAAAAAATGCTGATGAATTTGTACCTGTTTCGGGTCGGCGGATTATTGATATCAATCATCTGTTAGAAGAATTACAGAAAAAAGCCCGCCATAACGAATTGTTTAACTGTAATATGAGTAATTTTCGCCTTATTAGTGAAAAAAGACAAGGACTTATATCCCTTTTCAAGTTCGAATGTAATATGTGCAAGCATAGTTGTATAATCAAATCTGAAGATACCAATGATACTCAAAAAATTAACTTAAATACTGCCGCAACCACTGGGATTATTGCTTCTGGCATCGGCTATTCACAGTTTGAGGAATTATGTTCAGCTATGGACGTCCCGATATTCAGTCCAAATGTTTATTCCAAATTACAAGACGAAGTTTTTGAAAAGTGGGAAAATACTGCGTGTTCCTCCATGGCAGCAGCTGCTGATAAAGAAAAAGAAATAGCTATCGCGGAAGGCCGAATCAAGAATGGTTACCCTGTTATTGATGTTTATGTAGACGGCTCATGGTGTGCTAGATCCTATGGCTCCAACTATAAAGCTTCATCTGGTACTGCAGCCATAATTGGCAGAAAAACTCGTAAAATTCTTTACATTGGCGTGAAAAACAAATATTGCTTAGTGTGTGCCCGATCAGAGCACAACAATATTATACCTAAAGAGCACAAATGCTTTAAAAATTATGACGGTTCTTTGAGCTCTATGGAAAACGAGATTCTAGTCGAAGGATTTAAGACCTCTTTATCTACATATGGCCTCATATATGACAGAATGATTGGTGATGGAGACGCCTCAACTTATGCAAAAATTCTTCAGGCCAGACCGTATGCAGCTCAAAATATTACCGTCGAGAAAATCGAGTGCCGCAATCATATATTACGCAATTTTTGCAAAAAGCTACGCAATCTAACATCTGAGACAAAGTACGCCTTGGCACAGCGAAAAACACTCACAAATGTAAAAATAATGACAATGCGGAAAGCAATAGTGAACTCTATAAGACATCACAAAGTCTCGGAATGTCCTCGAAGTGTTGCCATATCGGTATTACATAATGACATTATTAACTCTGTGCCGCATGCTTATGGTGACCACAAGTTATGCCAAGGATATTACTGCCATAAAGAAAAAACTGACAACGGAGAATTGACACAAATCCATAATTCAACTTTTATGTTTAGAATAAAGGCCATTGTTTCAAGTATTGCAGCAAAATCACGCAGTTTGATAGAAGATGTCGACACTAACACTGTCGAATGTTTTAACAGCGTTATAGCAAAATTTATCGGTGGCAAAAGAATTAATTTTGCTTTGAAAGGAGGCTATCAAGGTAGGTGTGCAGCGGCAGTCGTTTCATTTAATACAAAATCTGCTCTGTCAACAGTCCAAGCGGCTTTTACTGGCAAAAGCCCTGGAGGAAATGTTGACGTTGTAGAAAAAAAAAGGGCACATAAACGACAACTAAATTTAGAACATCCTGGAAGGAAAAGAAAAATAATAAAGGTAAACAAAATACAATATGATTATGGCCCTGCAAGCACTACACCAGATATGTCTCCGGACGAGTTAGTAAAGGCGAAAGAAGAATTCCAAAATAATTTAAAACAACTTACAGCTGACAAGAACGCTATTGAAAGGGCCACCATATTGCAAAGAGACAGCAGCGAATGGCTTGAAATTAGAAAAAACCTTATTACTGCTTCAAACTTCGGTCCCATTTGTAAAAGAAATGTTTCACTAGGTACTGCGCCACTTGTTAAAAACATACTTTATCAAAAGAATTTGGTAAACATTGCCTCGATTGCTCACGGAATCGAACATGAACGACAAGCACTGCAACAGCTAGAAAAGCAAGAAAATGTGACGATTATGCCGTGTGGATTATTTATTGATGAAACTTACCCATTTATTGGTGCAACTCCTGACGGATTGGTGGGTGATGATACGATAGTAGAAATAAAGTGCCCTATTACAGCCTCCAAAAAAGGACTTTCCGATGCAATAAAAGAGAACAAAATTCAGATTCTGAAATTTGAAAAAAAAACATGCACAATCCTTATAAATAAGAGAAGCAATTGGTTTTACCAAATTCAGGGCCAACTTCATGTCACAGGAAGGAGACAATGTTTGTTGGGAATTTGGGCAGGAGAAAATGAAGATCTTTTTACAAAAGTGATAGAAAGAGACGATGAATTTTGGAAAACTAAAATGGAGCCAAAATTAGTCCTATTCTTTAAAAAGTGTTTGCTGCCAGAAATCGTAGACAGCAGACATGCACGTGGGATGCCAATTAGAAATTTACCTCTACAAAGTAAAGAAACAGTGTCGAATTCGCCAACTAGTGTGCCTGACAAAGAAAATATATGTTCGGATTCATTCACAGCCCGTCATCAGCCTGATGATAATTTTGCTTATTTACGTACAAGCACTCACCAACTAAATATTAAAGAATTTTAGATATTTTTTTTGTTATAAATATTATATCTATCTGTTTATTAGTTTTTCATTTGTAATAAATACCAGTCGAGGAAATTATAATAGGGATTATTATTATTATTATTATTATTATGTATGGTTTCCTATGCTCAACCTTTATGGTTGGTATATTTCCGAAGCTCCCACCCTGAAACCCTCAGGGAGAAGGAGATTATTATTATTATTATTATTATTATCATCATATTTTCGACTCTCACACCCGCGTACAAAATAAATACATATAGGGCCAAAAAAAATTATATAGTAAACATAAATATATACCAATAAATAAACTTACATAAACTCTACATAAATAATACTTGTAGCGGGTGGAGGATTACGCCCCGGCAGGGGAGACCAAACGGCCGGGGGTCAGGGCGACAGGCTGAGAAACCGACGGACTATCCTAGCTGAGTCTAGCAGCACCGCTTTCTGCGTCTTGGCTGCGAGCGAACTACCACGGAACCCCAGTCGCCTCATATGGTGAGCGAGGCTGACTGGGATCAACCCATTCGCAGATATGACGATTGGGATGGTTTCAGTGGACTCCACATGCCACATGCTGGAAACCTCGTGAGCCAGATCTAGATACTTTCGTTTTTTCTCTGTTTCCGCTCTCACGAGGTTTTCGTCATGTGGGATGGTGATGTCCACTAAAAACACCCTCGACTGTGCCCGGTCCATCAGCACGATATCAGGCTTATTCGCCAGAATCGTCCTGTCCGTGATGATGGACCGGTCCCAATAGAGCCGAACTCGTCACGCTCGAGTACTGGCATCGGTGTGTACCTATAATACGGCACTTTATTATTATTATTATTATTATTATTATTATTAGTTACTGTTTATAGTATTTAGGTATTGGTATAAGTCAAGTGCTAATTACACCCTTTTACCCCTATCCCAAGCCGGATGGGTGTCGTAAAAGGCGACTAAATCCGGCCCGCTGGTGGTAGGGCCCCTCGAGGGATTATATTGGTAATATTGATATGTTAATTAATACCATTATTACTATTATTATTTCTCCATGGGGTTCGCATTGATAGCTACCAGCCTTGAGCATGTGTCAGCCGCCAAACGACTCGTCGTGACAGCTGGGAGCTTGAGAGCCAGTTTTCTTTTTTGAAGTTATACCTACCTACTTCTTTAGGTGCGTTATGAAATAAATGGAAAATCGTTTTGAAAAAATGATTATTATTATATTGTTTTTTGAAGTGAAAACTTCTTTAGTACGGGGGTGATTTGAAATTCGATGAAACGAAACTGTCCAGTAAAAAGAGACAGACACATAAATTCTAAAGTGAGATAGGAAGCACTGTACAGGGGTAGGGGAGTTGAGTTGAGTAGAGTTGAGGGGAGTTGAGGGGAGTTGAGTGGAGTTTAGGAGAGTTTAGGGGAGTTGAGTGGAGTTTAGGGGAGTTGAGTGGAGACTGGAGTTGAGTGGAGTTTAGGGGAGTTGAGTGGAGACTGGAGTTGAGTGAAGACTGGAGTTGAGTGGAGACTGGAGTTGAGTGGAGACTGGAGTTGAGTGGAGACTAGAGTTGAGTGGAGACTGGAGTTGAATGGAGACTGGGGTGGAGTGGAGACTGGAGTGGAGTGGAGACTGGAGTGGAGTGGAGACTGGAGTGGAGTGGAGACTGGGGTGGAGTGGAGACTGGGGTGGAGTGGAGACTGGGGTGGAGTGGAGACTGGGGTGGCGGGGAGACTGGGGTGGAGTGGAGACTGGAGTGGAGTGGAGACTGGAGTGGAGTGGAGTGGAGACTGGGGTAGAGTGGAGACTGGAGTGGAGTGGAGTAGTAAAACCTACAATTATCATCGTCCCGTAATTTAATTCGTCTCATTATCTTGAAAAAAAAATTTTTGAAGGTTTCTCTTCTACCACGTGTGAATTGCACGTTTTACATTTTAATTTTTTTTTTTGAATATTGTAAGAATATTGTTTTTGAATGTTGTTTTTTTTTAATACTGTTTTTTTGAGTATTGTTTTTTATATGTATAGTATATGTATACTTGTATATAAGTTAAACAGGGGAAGGAAAGGGCTGAGGGGAGGGAGAGGGGCGGAGGGGAGTGGAAGGGGAGGAGAGGAGGGGGGAAGTGCAAGGGAGGGGAAGGGGGGAGGGCCGGCAACGCATCAGTGATGCCTTTGGTGTTGCTGATGTCCACGGACGACGATAGGCACTTACCATCAGGTGGATCGTCAGCTCGTTTTCCGGTTATTTCCATAAAAAAATATTATTATAGTAAGAATAATAAGATGGTTCGTGTTTGTACCTTAGTAACTGTTTTTAGTATTTTGGTATAGGTATAAGTCAAGTGCTAATTACACAATTAATTTACATACTAAAAATAATAAATAATAAAAAATTGTATATTCATACACCCAGTTAAATAAAAGACATACAGTACAAATAAGACATCACTATAATTTCCATGACCCAAGTATAAATATTTATCTATACTAATATATAAAGAGGAAAGATTTGATTTTTTGTTTGCATTGAATAGGCTCCGAAACTACTAAACCGATTTGAAAAATTCTTTCACTGTTGGGAAGCTACACTATCCCCGGGTAACATAGGCTATATTATATTTTCAAAAAAATTAGGGATCCTTAATAAAACTCCAATAATGTAACCCAAGGTGTAAAAAATAAGAAAACCGAAGCAAAGCGAGGGCGGTTACTCGTCTGTTATATAAATATATCTGCCCCGGGAATCGAACCCGGTACTCCTTGCTTCGCAGGCAGGTCCGCTACTAACTAGTTGTAGCTCGACAAGTTCGTATTTAGTTATTTACGTAATATTTACTTTACACAACATTTAGTAGTAAATAAAAAAGGGTGTTCTGAAAATTATGTTATTTTATTTCCTAACTGAGATACGTGTGATACACAAATAATTAGGTACTAACATACAAAATTGCCTAATATCATCTAAATACTAACAAAAAATAACCAACTTCAAAATGACTCAAAAACTACTTGTCAGATCTCGCTCAAATTTATGTGGAACCACATGATAAGCACCAGCTTTCGATCAAAAAATAATCATCAAAATCGGTTCACCCACAAATAAGTAGGTACTTACATACAAAATTGACTAATATCATCTAAATACTAACAAAAAATAACCAACTTCAAAATGACTCAAAAACTACTTGTCAAATCTCGCTCAAATTTATGTGGAACCACATGATAAGCACCAGCTTTCGATCAAAAAAGAATCATCAAAATCGGTTCACCCACAAATAAGTAGGTACTTACATACAAAATTGACTAATATCATCTAAATACTAACAAAAAATAACCAACTTCAAAATAACTCAAAAACTACTTGTCAAATCTCGCTCAAATTTATGTGGAACCACATGATAAGCACCAGCTTTCGATCAAAAAAGAATCATCAAAATCGGTTCTCCCACAAATAAGTAGGTACTTACATACAAAATTGACTAATATCATCTAAATAGGTACTAACAAAAAATAACCAACTTCAAAATAACTCAAAAACTACTTGTCAAATCTCGCTCAAATTTATGTGGAACCACATGACAAACACCAGCTTTCGATTAAAAAAAGAATCATCAAAATCGGTTCGCCCAGTCAAAAGTTCTGAGGTAACAAACATAAAAAAACAGTCGATTTGAATATTACATAATTATACATATTTAATATTATATAAATACAATTTACAGAAATTACATATTTAATATTACATAAATAGGTCAATCTGCAATATAAGTATAAAATATAATCCTCGTGTATCCTTTTAAAATTATTATATTACTAGGTGACCCGGCAGACGTCGAAAAGCACTGCAAATTCATTAACTGTTGGTGCATTGTATTAATAGCGCCACCTACCTGGTCCAATTGTGTTTTCAAACAATCCAGGAATCCGTTGAAATATGCACACAAAATTTCATCCAAATCGGTCCAGCCGTGTAGGAGTTAGATGACAAACACACGTACAGAATAATTATTGTATATTATAGATAATGATAAAAATAAAACTATATTTTCATTTCATACTAATAAATGTACTTATTTACTGACTACTACTTAATTCAAATTTGTAAAATTAGTGCAGGTCTCCTACTGCAAAATATTTCTACCTAATTGTGCTGTGGTCGGCCACCGGGTCATACGAGTTCACGTTCTCGAGGCGTTATCGATGTTTGATCCACGCGGACTCGCCAGCGCGATAATACCTACTTTATGACTAGAAGAGGGCCTTAAGTTCTGCACGTATTAATACCTGGGAGCTATCATCAGATAATATACATGTTAGATTAAAAGAGGTTCTTCCACGATGCTGACAAAATGCAGATTTTCCGACTTCAAATATCACCGATAACATTACGCAGAACTCTCACTTATGCAGATATTTTCCTCATGTAATCTTCAAGTTCAGCTAACCTAATACGAAAGACGCGTTCAAATTCCATAGGCTGAAACTCTTATATGTCACAAAGTTATAAATACTCATAAGTTCACATGCACTAGGGTGTTAGCCGAAATAGCCATGATAGCAGTGATAGCCTAGCGGCTAGATCGTTGGTCTCCCGAATGCAGGGACCCGAGTTCAAATCCTGGCACGAACCTCTAATTTTCAAATATTATGTGCGTATTACAAGTTAATTATCACTCCCTTCGGTGAAGTAAAAACATCGTGAGGAAACCTGCACACCGGAGAGTTCATCATAAAGTTCTCAAAGGTGTGTGAAGTCTTCCAATCCGCAGTTTCCCAGCGTGGCCATGCTATGGCCGGTATCCCTCACATTGTGAGAGGAGACCACGAGCCCAGCAGTGGGACAATTATGGGATGTTACTTTACTTTACTTTTACTGGGTGTTATTAGGAAACAAAATATTTACTAACCTGTAATAAATGCTCTCACGAAGTAAGTCCCTACACCTTTAGTATCTGAAAAGAAAAATCACAACTATATTGAACGTCTTCTATTCTATAAATAATGCTATTAATATTCTAATGAGGTAACCACACGCCCCAGTTAAGAAAGGAATACAAACTAGATTGTAAAGGGCTCAATCCATCCTCTACTATAATGTGGAGTCTAAAAACTTTTCGAAAATTCGTATAAAGGTCTTTGTACATTACACCAGTCGACTTGCTTCTACTTTCTACCCGAATCATAATAGTAGAGGAGACGTGGAAGAACGACCTTCACCGATCTGATAACTCGATGGGACATATTTTTTATCAAATATAATTTATAAACAAATATGCCTATGATAACTTGCCTGTCGAAAAGTGTTCATACCTATTTTTAATTTAATTAATTTTAATCAATTTTGAAGTGAAACTTCTTTAGAACCGTTAGTGATTTGAAACTGGATGCAACGGAAAAACGACAGGTAAGATAATATAACCGCTAATTTCGTATTTCAATTTAAGTTGTTCGTAGCTCAATGGTCAGGACGTAGACACACAATGCTGATGTCATGATGATGCGCAGGTTCGCGTCTCACAATATTTCTTTTTTTTTAGTTTTATTTTTTTTTAGTTTTATTTTTATACTGTTTTTAAATACTTTCAAATGCTCTTTTAAATATTTTCAAAGAATTTATCAACAAAAAATAAGAATTTCATTCTTTCATTCTGTAGATCGAGCAGCCGATTATACAGACAGTAAAAATGCTAAGTTGTATTCATAGATGGCGTGAGGAGTAAGATAGAACATACGTTTTATTGCTAGATAGATTTTTAAAAAGTGCAAAGTTGTATTCATAGATGGCGCTTCGATTTATTGCTTTAAGATTCGATTTATTACTTTTTCACACCTTTTTCATATCATTATCTTGAAACCAAAATTTTGGAAAGTTTCACTTCTACCACGTGTGAATTGCACACATGGTATTTTTTTTTTCGTCACTTTCACTCATGTGATAACCGAATGAGTTTTATCTTAATTGATAGTTTTTAACACATAGAATATGCCTAGGTAGGCTTGCCTACTTATTTCGGTTCATGGCTACCTGGCAAGTAGGTGTGAACAGGTGAGAAAATATAGGTATTTACACCGATCTGTTAACCAATTGAAATTAATATCATAGGTAGATATTTTAATTACAAAACCAATCATATAGGCTTGCCTACAAAAAAATGTTCATGAAATAGTATTGCCAAGCTATAAAGGGTATAGCCGGATAGCCTTGGGAAAAGTACCCCAACACCTTGGGGTTCGAAACTATGTCCAAATGATCCTTTATATAGAGATAACATGATGTACAAAATTTCACCCCCCCACTACCCCTCAGGGGGCTACGGCACTCAATTAAACCGAAAATGATTTTATTTTTTTTCTCCAAATCTATGTAACTGACGCAAATCAAATTTTGCATAAATATTGTGGTAACTTAAAGTAATAATACAAAAAATCAAGTGCTCTCTAAGTACTCCCTATATTGAAAAAATAATAATTAAAAAAATTGGAACATCCTGCATAATGATTTCCTTTCGTGGTAAAAACAACATTTTTCGTCAACAACAACGTCGAATGAGCCTCCTCCGTATGGCCCCGTATGAATCTCCGCCGTATGAAACTCCGTCGAATGAGCCTCCTCCGTATAAAGCTATAATTACCGTTATTATTACCTTTAATAAAGCTATAATTATTCGTTACCCCGTGATACTTATTGAATCTATAGACTTGTCACAGATACAATGTAATCTTAATAGAATTATGTATTATGACACATAAGTAAAAAGATTTATCATATTTTCCTTAATTACACATTTAAAAAAAACGGTGTTTGTACCACGAAAGGAAATCATTATACAGGATGTTCCAATTTTTTTTTTCAATATAGGGAGTACTTAGAGAGCTCTTGATTTTTTTTATTATTACTTTAAGTTACCACAATATTTGTGCAAAACTTGGATTGCATCACTTACATAGATTTGGAGAAAAAAATAAAACCGTGGGATTCTATTCCCTTATAAAGCAGGCATTAAAACTTTAATAGAACTAAAAGTAGTGTTCCATTCCACCTTTGCTAGACTGACCAAACTTGGAGATTACGTAGATTGGATGTTGGTACACATTTAAAAAAACGGTGTTTGTACCACCAAAGGAAATCATTAGACAGGATGTTCCAATTTTTTTAATTTTTTTTTCAATGTAGGGAGTACTTAGAGAGCTCTTGATTTTTTGTATTATTACTTTAAGTTACCACAATATTTGTGCAAAACTTGATTTGCATCACTTACATAGATTTGGAGAAAAAAATAAAACCGTGGGATTCTATTCCCTTATAAAGCAGGCATTAAAACTTTAATAGAACTAAAAGTAGTGTTCCATTCCACCTTTGCTAGACTGACCAAACTTGGAGATTACGTAGATTGGATGTTGGTACACATTTAAAAAAACGGTGTTTGTACCACCAAAGGAAATCATTAGACAGGATGTTCCAATTTTTTTAATTTTTTTTTCAATGTAGGGAGTACTTAGAGAGCTCTTGATTTTTTGTATTATTACTTTAAGTTACCACAATATTTGTGCAAAACTTGATTTGCATCACTTACATAGATTTGGAGAAAAAAATAAAACCGTGGGATTCTATTCCCTTATAAAGCAGGCATTAAAACTTTAGTAGAACTAAAAAAGTGTTCCACCTTTGTTAGACAGACCAAACTTGGAGATTGCGTAGGTTGGATGTTGGTACACATTTGGAAAAAAAATGTTGTTTTTACCACGAAAGGAAATCATTATGCAGGATGTTCCAATTTTTTAAATTATTTTTTTTCAATATAGGGAGTACTTAGAGAGCTCTTGATTTTTTGTATTATTACTTAAAGTTACCACAATATTTGTGCAAAATTTGATTTGCGTCAGTTACATAGATTTGGAGAAAAAAAATAAAATCATTTTCGGTTTAATTGAGTGCCGTAGCCCCCTGAGGGGTAGTGGGGGGGTAAAATTTTGTACATCATGTTATCTCTATATAAAGGATCATTTGGACATAGTTTCGAACCCCAAGGTTTGGGGGCACTTTTCCCAAGGCTATCCGGCTATACCCTTTATAGCTTGGCAATACTATTTCATGAACATTTTTTTGTAGGCAAGCCTATATGATTGGTTATGTAATTAAAATATCTACCTATGATATTAATTTCAATTGGTTAACAGATCGGTGTAAATACCTATATTTTCTCACCTGTTCACACCTACTTGCCAGGTAGCCATGAACCGAAATAAGTAGGCAAGCCTACCTAGGCATATTCTATGTGTTAAAAACTATCAATTAAGATAAAACTCATTCGGTTATCACATGAGTGATAGTGACGAAAAAAAAATGATTAAAATTAATTAAATTAAAAATAGCTATGAACACTTTTGGACAGGCAAGTTATCATAGGCATATTTGTTTATAAATTATATTTGATAAAAAATATGTCCCATCGAGTTATCAGATCGGTGAAGGTCGTTCTTCAACGGCTCTTAGACCATAAGAAAGCATTAAAAAATAATAATAAAAACTAGGTATAAATTAAAACAGCAGTGATAGCCTAGTGGTTAGAACGTTGGTCTCCCGAACGCGGGGGCCCGGGTTCAAATCCTGGCACGCACCTCTAATTTTCAAATATTATGTGCGTATTACAAGTTAATTATCACTTGCTTCGGTGAAGGAAAACATCGTGAGGAAACCTGCACACCTGAGAGTTCTCCATAATGTTCTCAAAGGTGTGTGAAGTCTACCAATTCGCACTTGGCCAGCGTGGTAGACTATGGCCTGTACCCCTCACATTGTGAGAGGAGACCCCGAGCCCAGCAGAGGGACAATTTTGGGTTGTTGCTTTGCTTTGCTTTGCTTTTATAAATTAAAAAAAATCTTCCCAACAGTATTATTTTCACTAAACACAGCTGAGAACCATTACATCTGAATCACGTCAGCTTTTTAAAAAACCCCCAACAGTTTTATTTGTATTAAACATAGTTAAGAATACTCTCGATTAAGTCACCTTTGAAACAAAAAAACTAGATCATAATATTCATAATCGATTCATTAGTTGAGGAACTACGATGGCATAGATACACACACAAACTGATAACCCCCATTGAAATATAATGTCATAGAACAGACATCTCGAACAAAATGTGTGTCCCGCCTGGGAGGTTCAATTTTCAAAATTGAGCGAATCCATTGAAGATTTAAACCACTTGGCGCCAATGCATTGGGACATACATGGTGTTCGCGGTGTCGGTTCTATACGCTAGTAATAATACTTCAATGATAAACCCCGCTTTTTATTGTCGGTGGTTAAAAATGATAATACTTACTGATTTCAAGTTAAGGATGAATGGAATATTGAAAATGGCCAAAAGTCCGATTATAATATTTTACTTATCCAAAGCTACATTAAACATTTTGAAGTAGCTAACATTATACGAGTAGTTATTAGACACTTTATAAAACTAATGTTTGATCTAAATTCAACCAAAACCAAATTACTTGGCAGAATTCTTGTTTACTGTTGTCTGGTAACAAAAACATCCGTTTTAAAAACGGAACAATGACCAGTGATGATTTATGCACAAGTCCCATTTACCCCATTTTTTACAATATCCAGACACCCATAATTATCTTAAATAGGTCGTATTATAGTTAGGGTGCGGCCACATTGATATGGATAGAACGTGGTTTTTCTAGGAGCATGCTAAAACCTCATGCTTGTGAGTCAGAGATTTTTAAGATGTTTGCAACTATTGCGTGGCGATATATTTTTGGTTTATAGATATTATTACCTATATTGTTATGAAATACTATGAAATTTTTGTTATTTGTTGATATTTAGTTTGGACTCTAGAAATAGGTAAGTCTAAGCTAGTGTACTAGTACCAAATTGTTAAAAGAATATTTTGTACCTACCTTCTCCCCCTCAAATCTTACAGCCTATAGCTAACAGAACTGTTATAATGTAAAGATAATAATAAAAATAACGTCAAGTAAGCAAGAAAGATTACTGTAAACATACTGTAAACTGATTAATTATTTCAAAGACTACAATTCCTACATTTACTGAAGCGATGGCTCTGTTTGAAAAAACAAAGTAAGTAAAGAGAAAGAGAGAGAGAGAGAGAGAGAGAGAGAGAGAAAAAAAAACAATTTCACGTGTGAATGGAGCTCTATAGACGGCACCCAACAATAGGGGCGTTGTAATATGGTCTCGACTATTGGTTAACTCAAGTGGACTGCTTGATAGACAAGAGGATTATTTTGACTCGGCCAATCGTAAGTAGTTCTAACTGGTCTATGAATCTTTTTACCCAATTACAATGAAACCAAAAGAGAATGATTTCAGACCGTACGTACGTTTTTTCGTCGTTCACGGAAAACTTCTGAAGTACGTATTATGATTCAATAAATAAGGTATGTATGGAAGCGACATAATCGTCCACAGATAACATAACACCCTCCACACAAAAAGTCGCAAAAAAAATGTAGCTAAAAAAGACTTTTTGAAAGTCAATTTACGCCATTGTTTCAACGAAGCTCAACCGTGAGTGGACCCGGAATAAGCAGCAAGGAGCTACCAAGTTTTTTTACAGTAAGTTATTTTAGTTACAGATAGCACTTATTATGTACAACTATGCAGATTTATGAAACGTGTCCAAGCGGCCTCGTTTTATAGCAACCGTTTATCATATATCCACTTTTCCAGTATTTTGTAATGTCACTAGAAAACAATCGAACCACAGGATGATAAATGGTCATCTTCTACGACACCATGATGACTCGTAAAGATGCGAGGCACCCGGGAGAAATCTGTCTCAGTTTCTTTATTTTCATTTACCAGCACCACAAAAAGTTTACTAATTACACAGCACTTTTTTCATCATTTTCCTCTAACATCTCAATCATCACACATTACAAATTCTGTTCACCTCCCGCACGAATACTTTACGCGCGACACATTTTTTTAACGCGATTCCCAGAAGGCCTATTCTGGATGCATCGCACAGGCTTCCCGAGCCGCGAGTGCTGAGCATTGCAATCGTGAGATAACATCTGAACCATTGTAGGTGTCGTGGTCCCACCTTGAGGCAATCTTATGTACGTGGGGAAAAAATTGATCACTGTCCTTTTTTATGTCTTTAACAGCCAATGATCGAACGGGTCACTTGATGGTAAGTAATCACCGCCGCCCATGGGCGTCACCATTGCCGGCCTAGAACGAAACGATAGACCCCCATGTCTTAGTGGGTACACTGATGCAGGAGGTTCATTCCACTGTTGACACCTGCGTGGGTCCTACCTCGTAATTTCCTAATTACGTGAGAAATGTCTACAAGCACAAGCGACTTGCCTGTCAAAGGTCAGGCTTGGTTGTTGTCAACGAAGTTCGTGGTAAGTGGTCACAGCCGTCCATTGTCGTCACACCTATGTGATCGACGATTGAGTTAAACAAACACTTTCTACACAAACTATTAAATAATAAAATTGATTGTCCAGAGTTATTAATGTCATTTAATTTATATGTTCCTACTAGGTTACCGCGTTCTGGAACCTACAAGTTGTTCCATGTCCCACCACCATCAAACCAACTTAGGAAGTAACTCTTACGTACCTAGAATTACTCGTTCTTATAATTGCTTGTCCAGGTCTCATAAACTAGATATAGATATATTAGACAATAGTATACATAAATTTAAAAAAATTGTTTCTTAATACCTTTCAGACCTTGATTAATCTGGTTATTATTTATGCATTTTAACTTAATTATGCAGTGTTAATACTTATTAATTTTTTTCTCTTCAATTATTTTATAGCTATCGAGATATTGTGTTGTGGTTGCGTATAATTGAGAAGGCACTTGTATAAATTTGTATAATTGCTATCTAGATTTAAGGTGTAGTGTACTTTCCGTTGGCAATCCTTAAAATAAATAAATAAATAAATAAACACCTGCGACCGCGGTCTTTAGTTGGATGGGTAACCGTTAATACCAAAAAATTCTTCATTCTTGCGTGGTTTTGAGGGCAGGTTCTATTGGTCCCGATTGTTATCATAAGGTTTCATTCTTTAAGCCATGTAGGAGGCTGACGGGCAGTTATTATAAAAATAACCTTTCAACATCATAACTTAGTTTTACCACTGACTGAAGTAGCGTGGTGAAATATAACTACTCAAAGCCTTCTCAGGAGGGAGCACACGTGCAAGGCATGAGTCATCTATGGGTTAAAGAAACTTGCCGATATATATTTTATATTTTCGCGATTATATTAATTAAATAAAAAATCAATTAGGTACTCTTTAAAGAAGTGTTAGTAATCACGGAAAAACATTTAAAGATATTTTCATTTCTGGATTCTGGATTAACTCTCAATCAACACTGATGAAAACGTAAAACTCTGTTTGTATTGATTGCGTTTATGGGCTTCCGAGTAAATCCTAACCTAACATCAACCACACACTGCTTTAAATCAAAGACGATTAAGAAAATAATGATCCTACTAGATACAAGAATGTACAGCCGAATACTATACAAGAATGTTCTAAAATTTATTGCCAAAACAAAATGCGAACAAACTCGAATCGAAGAACGTCCTAAATTAAATTACCGTGACACAAATATCGCACGAATTTACTAAATGCATGCCTAAACTACTTATTATAGCGATTCCCAAAATCACAGCGTCCTAATTCGAAATACTAAAATTTAAATACGGTCGTCAATCGTATCGAACGAGACAACATCCCATTAGCATTCTTCGTGTTCGTTACGAATTCTCGTAACGCGTCGTGACAGAATTCTTTCATGTTTATCGAACGGTTTACAGAATAGGGACTTGAATTTACAAAATATGTTCGCATACTTGTAGGGAAGCCAGGTGTTGTTATTTGCGCAGGGTGCCCCGATTATATTAGCGTAGCCCGATTTCTGTGGACCAGTCCAGATATATAATAATAATAACAAAACTTTATTTGCATTTTAAAAACATGATTACAATAAACGAATGATAACGATGATCCTGCGATAGTTTAAAACTGTGTTGCAGTGATCAACGCCCTCCAGTAACACTGAGTTCCACAATATTTCAAAGATTTTAATATGCACAAGTTAGTACAATAAATGTTAGGGATGAATGAGTGAGTTAGTGATTTGTGTGTGTGTGTGTGTGTATATTCCTGATCTGTATCATGTTCGATTTGTAATTTTTATCATTTTTGCCGTCCATCCGTCTGTCCGAGGTACAGCGCCGAGACCCTTAGTGCTAGAAAATAATCTGGCATGGATATACATATTTATTAAAACTCAAAAATCTTAGAATAAAATATTTTAATTTTTTTTCACGATACCTCCCCTACAGGTAACGTGAGGATGAACTTTTTTTCGTTGCATACCCCATAGCGTGGGGTATCGTTGAAAACATCTTATGGGTCTTCTAAGACCATTTTTGGGTTTAGGGGTTCGTTTTCAAAATATTTGGCTTTAAGGTGCTAATTTTGGTTAGAGTTAAGTGCCCCTCACCT
Organism: Thymelicus lineola; assembly: GCA_963932265.1. Lineage (NCBI taxonomy): Eukaryota > Metazoa > Arthropoda > Insecta > Lepidoptera > Hesperiidae > Thymelicus > Thymelicus lineola. The sequence continues at coordinate 2,983,346 of OZ010701.1, read as the reverse complement.
AAATGGTTAGAGTTAGATAAGTGAAAAATTCTCAAAAATAGGTTATGATGAATTAACAAGGAAAACTACCACTGCCATGTTAGCATAAGTAGTTAATGAGTAATAGTCGATAAACTTATTACTTCGGAACCCGTGTATTTATTTATTTATTTAATCTTTATTGACCACAATACAGGATTAAGGTACAAATGGCGAGCTTAATGCATTATGCATTCTCTGCCAGCTAACCATTAGGCCAAACAGAAACACACGATGAGCGGTATAATAAGCACAGAGAAAGAAAAGAAAACATAAATAAAAGTTATAAAAAAAAATAAGTACAAGAATATACAAGAGTACTAAATAAAATAATAATAATAATACTATATAATTACATATTATACAATACATACATATACAAGCATATAAATAACATACATACAAAAATAAATACTGTATAAATAAATACATAAATATACATATAACAGATGACGAACAAGTGAACCCGTGTACTACATTGCGCGTGGTCTGACACGCATTTGTCCGGTTTTATTAATGTATTGGGTTATTAATTATTCAATGTATGAAGTAGCTAAATATTTTTAGTTTGATTTATTCATGTTCTATTAATTATCAAAAAAATTAACTAACTTACTTGTTTATGTTTACGTAAGATTTTTTTTATTATTTACTAAGGTTCAGACAAATAATAGTTTTAAATAAAAACTGTAAAATTAATATGACACACATAAAATATATTTTTACATAACCTAACATAACAGAACTAACTACCATAACAGAAATCTAAATATTTTAATATAATATATCCTGCAATTCAGTATCCTAGACGTGGCTACCCTATTTACAAGTAGTACAAATTGACTTGTAGTACAAAGGCAGGATTAACGGCGGAAATTGAATTTGTGCCTTATTGTAAGGGTCAGTAAGTGTAATTTAGGATGGCAAATCTTTCTCTATGTCATGCACAGTAAGGGTTAAGCAAATTGATTTTAAGTACGTACATGTATTACAGATTAAGTGAAAGTTTTAACTTCTTAGTTTGTTAATTATGTTGTTGGTAAGTGTTGCGTCTACAACTTGCATCTATTTATAATAGCTTACACACTGGTCTACAATAAAATGAAAGCAAACACTGAATAATTGACAATAAATAACCGACAACAAAATTAGAGATAACTCAAAAACAGATCAGATCTCACTCAAAAAATGGGACCACATGACAATAAAATAAAATAAGAATTTTCAATTCGATATTAATTTACATTCATTAATATGAAGTCCATCACTGGCACACGTACCTCATTAATTAAGTTTGCGCTGCCGGAAGCTTATGCTGCTTATACCCAAGATAATTAAAGGATGCGATTAACAATGCATCAGAATGCACCTAACGGTACTGACGGCATTGCACAGAGAATTAATATTACCATCGCGTGGTCTATAGTCTATCCACCTCTAGGTCTCAATATGCTGTCATATTGACAATGACGTAACCGGTGACAACAAAAGTGCTAGCTCTTCCTGTGGGCTCTTGTAGGCGGTAAGACAATTGTCATCTATTTTGGTATTTGCCTTCATTCCTAGAGGAGGCTAGAAATTACACTTAGAATTTGTGCGTTTAAATAATTTTTAGACTATGTTCGTTTGGATAAATTACCCCTGATCTATGATCAGATAAGATGATCTGTTGCCTCATGAAGTAGGTTGCTTCAATTGTTTCGATTTGGATGAAAGTGTGTGACTGCATTAGGAATATCTCCCGCCAATAGGGTCTATCTCTATACATGATGCGTAGAGAGCGGAAAGATTGCAATAAATTCACGCGTAGAACTCAAAATGAAATGAGTTATGGAAAACTATGGAGTACCGAAAAAAAACTAGTATTATAAATATGAATCTTTGTGAGGATGTTTGTTACTCTTTCACGCAATAACTACTGAACCAACTTACGGGTACTTTTTTACGGGTACTTGTAATCTCGAAAAACGCAGACTAAGCATAAAGTTTGTGACATCCATAAAGGTTATTCTTATTGTTGTTTATAACAAAGCAATATTTTGTTCTACAATACATACTTCACAACTTAAGCACAAAGTGCATAAGTTTAAGATATTTTTTAAAGTCGCCGACTCTCTCTGTCAAGAATAGAGACGTGAATAGAGTTGCTATTGCTGTAGCCATCTCAATCCGAATCTTGATATCTTAAGATTCGTTTATCAATACGGGCTAATGATTTCCTATAGCACAAGTTCCTACGTCATGTCATGACACAACACCCTCGACTCGAAAACAAACATAATTATCAAATGAATATCTACGCCAAACAAGAGTCGAAACCAGGATCGTTTACTTCGCAGGCTCACTGCCTAGACTACGAGGTAGCTTAATTATTATAATTAATTTCTGATAATAGTATTTATTTATTTAATTATTTTTGCATACCATAAAATTTTACATATACAAAAATATTAAAATTGTAGACATTTGTACGTGGTAACAATAATAATAAAATGTATCTTGTACCGTAGCTCCACAGTTTTCTGTTCCAAATGTCCTAATAAAATCGGTGCGTCACTGTGGACAGTGCGAGTGGTTCCATTGTGCGGGAGTGGACACACTTGGCGGGCGCTTGTAAGTTGTAGGGTTGAACATTCATATCTACATTTTTATAAACAGGCTTTGCCCGCGTTTAGTGGCATAATAACTACCTACTCTATATCTTATAATACTCTATACTCCTCTACCCTATATCATAGCCTAAATTCCAATCCTATGTGCTAAATTCTATGAAATTCCGTTCAGTAGTTTTTGAGTGAAAGAGTAGTTAAGAGTTTACATTTATAATAGTGGTAGGATTGTGATGGTAACAGTTTTAGGACTAACAAAGTTACATTCTTTAATATTTTAAACATCTAGGAGCCTTAAAAAACCGAAAGACATTTTAATGGTCTTATTATGATAAGTTTGAGGCATATTTTTAAAGTCATATTTTTAGTGATGATGATATGTGTAAACAATATTATTCGTTGAAAACGTAATGGCCTTCATGGATTTGTGACACACAATAAAAACTTACATTTATTTTCATATTCACTTCACAACTTTTGGCAACCCTACAAAATGTATTTCTCAACAAAATGTATTTTTCAAGATGATGCAGCGCTACCAAATGGGTCAGTGGGTACAAACTGACTGTAGATAATGGGCCCAATTCTTCACTTGACTCTTCTTAACTCCACAATCGTACCAACATCAAGTATACGTATTATTAAAGGTAAGTCTGCTTTCATAAAATAGGAAAATATTTAGACTGATGGGTAAGATAAAAGTTAAATCGTGGTCTATACTTAATACTTATGTATTATTGCACAAAATTAAGGGATATCATCTTGAAAAAATCTGTATATCTACCAGCCAAAGCATTTAAAAATCTCAAAAAGACGTGAAGTCCACGTATCCATAAAAAAGTTTTGGCCTTCAGACATTTAATCCTTTTTTCCTTCTTACCAACCCCCTAATCTTGGAGGTGACACTGGTTCAAAATGAGACAATTATAATTATGACGAATTATAATTATTACAAGTAGTGCAAGATTCAAACGTGACTCCAACGGGACCGGTGACTCCTCAAGATTCAAGACTCAATCATCAAAATCACCACATTTAAACAGCCATCTGCGAATACCAAAACTAAAACTGTACAGTACAGCCCCACGTGCCAAAACACCCTATCAAAAAGGGCCCATTGTTTCCGAGCTAGCAACAGGTCTTCGAATCAATGACTTAAGACAACCGGAAGCTTCGATAATATTCCACTAGCCACCACGAATATAGATGATTGACTGCAATAACACTGTAGACATATCGTTGTTTCACTCCCACTTATACCTTTTTACACGCATAAGAAAAGGTGCGCGCATCACCAATAAAATGCACTCCACGTACAAGGAAGTGGGAATCATTTGTGATGGCAATAGAAATATTAATCGGGTGCTCTATGATATTTTTGAATATTCTATGAACTATTCTTTCTAGCCTCTTTCCATAACGATATCCTTCGCAAGGCTATTTGTATGATAACGTTTCTTTGCTTGCTTTGCTTAGGAAGTAGATATTATTATAGTACTACTACGGTGCGACTATTTTATTAATGGCTTCCGCTGTCATTTTTTTTTCTTTTTTAGACTGTTGTTTCGATGTATGTATAAGGAAAGAAGAATGTTGCCGATAGGCTCCTTTTAATAATTCAGTAAGTTAGATTATCAGATTATGTTTCATGATTACATTATTTTCATAATATCCATTTTGTAATATGTGATCGTCTCTCACGTCGAATTGTTTATTAAAATTAGTATTCAAATGTTATAATTATATTTATAATATATAATTTTCATCTAATTTTCTGTGTTATTCAATCTTAGTTGATTAACCAAAAAATACGTTTTAATTACAATAAACGTCCAATAACGTCCAATTCTCTAGATAAATTTCCAACTATCCAGCATTAACTTTATGATATAAAAAAGACTTATTAATCCTACGATAAATTAAAATTATCTGTTCATTGATATATCATAAACAATTAAAATTTATGTTGTCATGCATACGTTACAAGAAATTGAAAATTAATAATCGACCGTTCAGCAGGTGGCGGTAAGAAAACGCAGATAACTCCTATATGGTCATTTATCTTCCCTATACCTTAACAAACGTTAATAAATTATTTCATGAACAATGCCTGAGGATATATTTACTACAATTTTATGCAACGTGCTATACAATAAATAACGATGCATTGCAAATTGATGGTAATCTATTGTTTTACATGTAAACGGGAATAAAATGGCGGTTTGTACTGACAACGTTACGTCTATGGGCACTGAAATGTCGCTATTGGTGGAATTTGACTTCCTTTAAATTGAAAACACCTTCCGTTTAACCAAGGTTGGTAAACTCATTTAAATGGTAAACATTAGGTACGTGTTTAGATAGAATTTTGTAGTGAAAAACGTGAACTTTATTGAGAATGACTCTACTTGAAAAACATCTAGCGTGCGCAAGCAAATGAAGAAGCGTTCAAATTTAGTAATAAGTACATCAATCTATATTTTTATCTACTTACTTACATCGTGTTTTAATTCATGACGTTGGATAGAGGTAATATTAAATTGAAATTAGTAACTTGCCCTCTCTTCACTTTTCTGTTTTTCATGTTTTCCACATGATTTTTACGTTCACAATTATCTATGTCTATGCAGATAATGTAACGAAAATATTTTGTATAGCTAGGTACGAAAGCGATTATCTAAAATTTTCTTATGTTAGTCTGAAGAAATAGACCATAGGTACACAAGTTAATTCGTGTTGGAAAGGTTTATTAAAAAAATCAAATAATTTCTCATTAATGATCAATGAAATCAAAAGATATAAAAACGGTATGATAACAAAACCGCAGAATTATTGTACCGCAAACATTGCACGTAAAAATACTCTTAGCCAAATCTCTTCAATAAGACAATGTCTTAGCTTGTCGACGACTTTAATTGAAATTTATTGCGTCTCATGCTGCGATCGGAACGTTAAATGACACTTGCCGGCTTTCTCTTGTCAAACGATATACAATCTTATCGTGACGCAGCAAGGTATCTTTCAAGTTGCAGTATTTTGATGTGTCCGTTCCGTTTCGTCTCTGTGTCTTAATATTTATTGTCGTTGGACAATCGAAGATAATGTGCCACTCATGTGATTTGAAACAATCACTGAACGTACTCGGTTTATTGAATTACCGTCTGAATACTGTTTACTGTCCGTTTTGATTTCGTGCGGTCGTAGGTTAGGTTTTTAGTGGTTATTATTGACTTTTATGGTCTTTATAATCGTACAATGTGGCTTTCGTAGCCATTTATGTAAAGACCTAGATACAATTTGATTATAATCTAGGGTACCTAGATGTTTTGATTTGTTATTTATTTACGAAGAAAGGTTTTCAGCTTTAACAATAAATAATAATAAATAATCGAAGTAAACGTCGTTTATTTGATTTTATTACCATTTTAGAGCTTAAGGCTTATAGGCCTTCCCTGTAGAATATCCCTGTAGAATGATGGACATTACCCTCGTATTACCTACCTTCAGATTAGTATAACTTTAATGGCAGTTTTAATGTCTTTAGTAGTTTTTATGACGTAAATAGGCAGATACATCTTTTAAACCTTTCAACATATTAGTTAAGCTTCGAAATTGATGTCCATTATAAACGTAGACGTGTTTACGTCATTTCCGTAATTGTCCCATTACGGTCCAATTTTGAGGCCACTTCAATAGTAGGGATAACGCGCTGGAATGCTTTTACCTGTAAAAAGATATTTTGATGGGATTGACTTTACTTTAGTAAATCAATTCAACGGTACCTTTCTTTATTTGTGTTAGGTAAATGCAGAAGCCATAGTCTGAGTTTGTATTCCCTCAATGTTCGTTTGTTTTAACTTTTTGTCCCTTACTTCGTTGAAGGATATTTTATATGATTTTTCTAATTTTTTGTAAGAAGTTGTTCTCATTTCTCCTCTCCTCTCCTAACTTCACCTAACCTAACTGACCATATCTCACCACTTCAATTACGATCCAATTAATTCCATATCAACCATTTAACCAGTCCTGGATTTGTCAATAGGCCGTATAGGCTGCGGCCTAGGGGCGCCAACGTCCTACATTTCAGAAGATGATATATTTTAGATGATTTTGCTATTAAAAAGTGTCGCAAAAAATTGTTATTCTTGTTTTTTTACGCACTTAGTGACTAATTCAATGCCTTCCTTACTATGAATGGAAAATTATTATTTTAGAAAGGTACATGGGGCGGCGAAAATTAATTGGCCTATACGCATAAAAAGTATAAATCCGGCACTGCATTTAACTGAGCACCAGATGATCAAGCGACTTATCACCTTGATATTATCTTATCTACGACCACTTGTAACAAGAATAAGCGTTGTTTACCTGTTTACAAATGCATTATTGCCATAATAATTACGAGTATCAATTATTAGGCGCCTTATCTCCCGACGTCTAGCGGAAGCGTGCTCAGGACGTAGATAGCATCTCTTGACCCCGGCAGATCGATTGCATCCTATATTTCAATATCATGTCTATTTGCGAACTTGTCTATAGCCTAGTTGGTCATTATAATGTGGTGACCCGGGTTTGATTCCCGGCGGGGTAGACGATCCGATGTGATTGTGATGTCTCATTTGTGTGCCCAATTAACTATCCATGGTAATTGTGACATGGAGAATCCTATTGCAGGGGTATGTGTAAATTGTAAACATTTAAAAAAAAATTCTAGTCATCTTAAATATGAACAAAATTGCTTTTCAATAAAGTAACAAATTCACACTTTTATAAGAGTACTTACTAATTTGTTTTCTTGAGCTCTTCCGTACTTTGGACTACATGTAAATCCGTCAGTTTCAGCTTTAATCGGTAAATAGCTGATGTCGAGGCTAAAATCTTCCGACTCTTGTGTTGGCCACTGATCCCTCTAATACTCACGATGTGCACGATGAAAAAGGCTATACCTAAGATATATGGGGAGACCCGTGTCTGTGGCTATTAATGAGTTGAAACCATACACTTATCATGGTCCATGGACCAATCAATCAATCAGTAGCAATCGATGTCTACAAATGCTTTTCAATTGTAGATACCGTAACGTCGAGAGTCCAGACAACCTGCAGTTCACATTTTTAATCTGTTAAAAGTTCGTTTCATTTTTGTGTCTGTGATGGATAGAGGATTCATTGATAAGTAAGTTTAAATCTTTGTTCACGAAAAGTTAAAACGAAATAATTATTTTATTATTACCTGGACACTTGTTGTTTTAATCAGAGGCAAAGGATATAACTGGATGTTAAGCCCCAACTCATACATATTAAAAGGTAAAATATACAACAACTGACAACATATCTAAAAATAATATTGATTGCTTAATAGCGAGATTACATTCGTTTACATACAATAAATTGTGAGATATGCCCTTTGTCACCAACACGTTCTTTCTGCTTATTTCGGGTCATTCCCCGCCCTTGACAAGAATATACCAGATTATGATCATAACACTCCTCAGTAGCTCGTAAGGAATAATTTTGACATTTACGGCAAGGATTTATCTTAAGCCTTTATCCAGGGCTTAAATTTGCATATGAATGCACTTAGTAAACACGTTCGTATCTGAATCAACAATTTTAATGATGTTTTATTGATACAAATGTATTGCTTTATTGTTGTTATCATGACTTTATTTTTTGGTGAGTTTGGGTAATTCTATTAAAATCTGTTTTATAACAAGAGAAGTCCAAATATCAGAGACCAAATCGCTGCAACTGGTGCTTAAGCCAGAGCTTAAGTTTTGGTGCGCAGAATTTATTTACATATAATGTGTCAAAGCTACCTAGATTTTTTAAAATTCTCACGGGATTTGGGGTATTAAAATTATTCTAAATACTTGTATTTACAACCGGAATGAAATATTTTGCGTTACCTATTCGATTTCCTTTAAATAATATTCTACATATCTTTTACCTCTGGTTTAGTTGGTAAAAACAACATACAGTTTTTGCCAGTTGCCACTTGCCAAGTAACTTATAAGAGTTATAGGGTAATTGACAAATAATAGGAACAGCTACAAATCTACTAACAAATTGGATAAGTATTATGGCGGTGTATATTTACTTATTTCACTACCAAACATGATGTAACAAGGAAGATGTGTATGACGTTAGAATACTAGTGTGTAAATTGAAGTTATACCTAATTGGTTTATTATGCAATACAAGTCCACACAGCCGGAATAAAATGTAATGTTACCAGACATGGCACATACAAATCAGGTATCACCATATACCTACTTAGTTGCATTAAAATTCAAGGAAATTCAATGAACTTCTATCGGTAACACGTTTAGCTATTATTACGACTGGGACGTGGGACCTACAAGAAGAATTATGTAACCTATCTTGGTGCTGGCTGAAAGCACGTTATTCAAAGCTGTGTATTTAAAAAAGTAAAAACTGTCATACGACTGATAATAATAAGTTGGCGGCAGAACGTTTTTAGTGATATACTTAGAACAAGGTTATCAAAAAACTTAGTAAATACCAATCCCGTTAAAAATACCTGTTAAAAATAACAAGTATGTACAATATCTTGATATCAAACATCTTGAAAGTTAAAATGTCTAGGTTGTGATTTTGTTAAGAAAGGTTTATCGAAATATAATTAATAAATGCTTTAATGTGAAATCAGTACTTACATGACCTCCGAATATTTATTTTAGGAATAGAAAAAACGAATTTAGGGAAAATCCGGAAAATCCTATCGGCTTTTACAATAATAGTGTTTAAAAAATTGCTTCAGCCACATGTTAGGTATTGAAACAACCATTCCATTAATAAAACTGTAAGTAACCCAGTACAATAAAAAACCATCTCGGATGATTTTTAGCTACCTACTACGATATTAAATAAATAAGTTTATTCCCCTTTCCCATCAACGCATTTGACTTATAAATAAAACATTAATACCTTTGAACGAAAATAGTTCAGCGAAAATAACGCCTTCAATGTTCGTTTGAACTTTACTTACTTGCACATTACTAGCGTTATTCATTGTAGTCTTATCTCAACGAAGGAAAGTTCATATTAGAATGACAAATCCACAGGTTGCAACAACAAAGACATCGCATGTTGATACGTTATTACAAGGGTATAAAGTTCAATTTTAAACTGCAATTATGTCAAAAGTTTCTCGATCAAAACATAGGGGGGTTCTAGCTAACATTCAAAATTAAGAATAGAACGCCAGTGACAATGAAAAGAGAACTAACTAATTTAAGGTGTTGGAAACAATACCCGTGAGTTAATAGACAATACAGGACCTACAATAAACTTTTTGGAACGAAGTTCCTTATCGCGCGTTGTGAAAGGGGGCTACACGGAAAATTACGACACTTTTTGATTCTTACGAATGACGACACTTTTTTTGAAGTGATTCAGAGAGTTTTACAGAGATGGCGCTGTACAACTTTCTCAAATTGTACAGAGATGGCGCTGTACAACAAAACAATACTTAAATCGAAAGGAACTTCGTTCCATCCGGGTGTCCCTTGACACCTCTCATGTTTTTTTTTATTATAATTCGACAAAATATAGTTGAAGCCAGTGCATATTTGGGGTCACCCAAAACCTCTAGCTAGACTCTAACTTTCGCGTAGACGAGCCCTTTAAAACACAAATTCAGTTTCAGAACGCCGTTCTTTCGCTTATTACGGCAAAACATAAATTAAAATATACCTATTACGTTCGAATACAAATAATAGTCTATGGTTCCATGACGCTAATAAGATTCCGACCAATCCGACAAACTAAATAAATAGTGATTACGACAAAAAGTACGTCATTCGGCTTCGTTTCCGAAACTTGAGGAGACAAAAAATAATAATAATAAAGTGCTGTGCCAAACCGCTGACGGTCTTGGAAACCTGTATCTTCTGACTCAAACGAATTTAGTTTATTTTTACGTTTATTGAACAATAAAATAATGACTCGGACTACGACTAGACTACGGCTGTCAAAGTTCATAAAAATTACTATCGTGCAATGTTATCGAACATTGATTGGTAAATGCGAAGACATAAGTATCGAAATAATGTAATTCAAAACGTACTGTTATTGGTAAATATCTTATTTAAACGGATTATCTATATTATCCACCATTAAAGTATATTGTCATAGAACAGACATCTCGAACAAAATATGCGTCCTGTCTGGGAGGTTCGATTTTCAAAATTGAGCCCCGGTTCTCCTTTCAAAATCGAACGAATTCATTGAAGATTGAAGCCACGTGGCGCCAATGCATTGGGACATACATGGTGTTCGCGTTGTCGGTTCTATACGCTAGTAATAATACTTCAATGGAAACCACGGAAACATTTTTCTTTTTTGACATACACTGAACTGAATTTATACCTACAATCCTTTTAAAGCTAAAGTTTTTTGACAACCCTTTAAATACTAATTTAAAGACTATCTTAAACAATTTAAATTTCCCATGCGTGCATTTAAGGATTCTCAATTTTAAAACACCAAATTTAGTATAGACAAAGGTGTGTGATGGTATAAAGAGGGTGTAATGAGTACTCTATGGAACCCTCATTCAGTCCATATATTCCAAAACCAGAATCTCATTTCCCAATACAAACTTAGTAGACTGAAATAGTCACAGATCAGTCATATTTTAAACCTCACGAGTTATTGTAAATTCTCATTAAGTGACAGTTAATGCAAAAAGCCACTTAAAACTAGCAATTAATTTCCATCTTTGATCGTCGCTGATCAAAGTGAAGACGAACTGAAATTAAAAATAATCTGAACATTCGCTTTTTTAAACTTCCCAGTAAAGTGACGATAAACCCAAATTTACGTAAATGTGACCTAAATATAACATTACCAAATTTCGTGCACTTACGAATACGTTTCTGTATTCGGACGCATCAAAATATTTTATCGTAACTAATGCTCTTTTAACTAATGTCAATCTTTCATTATATGACCTAATATCCATGTTCTAGGTATATGGGCAATATGGGCATCCTAATAGCCATTGATGCTCTGGATGGTCTCTATCCATCAAATCTAAGCCAACCTCTTCAGCTCATGGCATCCTCTATCGGATGAGACTATGACGAACGGTCCCTCTTTTTAACCGGCCTCAAAAAAGGTTTCAGGTTCTCAGTTCCAATGTATTTTTTATTCTTTTTTTCATTATTGTTACCTTAGAACTCAGTCACTCATGAACCGATTTGGAAAATAGATTCCAAATTCAAAGGATAAAATTGGTCAAATATTTATCATAATTAAAATATTAAAGGGATCAAATTACGTAATTAAAATATATGTACATGGCGATTTTAATAAGGCTTTGATTGTGATCAGTCTTTCATAATGCCACTAATTTCATGGCATTATTCATTTCATGGCATTGGAAGTACTATTATACTAGCGTATGTAAGTACGTATAGCGTACTAGCGTATGCATTGGCGCCACGTGGCTTCAATCTTCAATTCGTTCGATTTTGAAAGGAGAACGGGGGCTCAATTTTGAAAATGGAACCTCCCGGGCGGGACACACATTTTGTTCGAGAATTCGAGATGTCTGTTCTAATGGTTTTATGACATTATACTTCAATGTTTCATGGCCACTATTTTCATAAAAAAGTTAATTCTCACCTATCAACGTTTAGTAACCCATTTAGCTAGTGTCAACGAACCGTCTATTTACAGCCGTTTGGTGTCGGCAACCGAATTTTTTTTGTTGCCGCCTCATTAATCATCAGTGTACTACTATCGTGAGGACTTTGTAATTTACTATAACTTAAATAGCAAGTATAAATAAACAGTAAAACACTCACGCGTCCTCCGTACGTACTAGGATGAGCTTTTAAGGTTCCGAAGTAAAATCGGAACCCTTATAGTTTTGTCATGTCCGTCCGTCCGTCCGTCCGTCTGTCCGTCTTTGCGTCTGTACGTCTGTACGTCTGTACGTCTGTCCGTCTGTACGTGTGTCCGTCTGTCTGTCCGTCTGTCCGTCTTTCCGTCTGTACGTCTGTACGTCTGTCCGTCTGTACGTGTCCGTCTGTCTGTCCGTCTGTCCGTCTATGCGTCTGTTCGAAGCAAAGCGCCGAGACCCTTAGTGCTAGAAAGCTGTAATTTGGCATGGATAAACATATTTATTAAAACTCCAGAATAGTATAATAATAAAATTAGAAAAAATTTTTTTTCTGGATACCATTTTACAGTTAAGGTGATGATTTTTTTTTATTCGTCGTGTACCCTATTGTGTGGGGTATCGTTGAAAAGGTCTTCCAAAAATATTGGTCTTGGGTCTCTAAAGACCATTTTTTGTTAGAGTCAAGTTCCCCCCCCCCCCAGCGCTAAAGTAGAATTTTGTAATGCTCCATTTTTAATTAAACGGTAGATTAATTCTCGTCTTTACATTAAAACATAGTAAGATGAAATGTAACACATTCGCACCATGATTTCTCGGTATTAATTATTGAAAAGTACATCCATTGCCGTAATAGACAAACATTTTAATGAAGACAGCTGCTGCTAGCAATAGATTAGGACCATCTTCGGACCTTTTTTGCCACGGAACCGGTACCACGTGCAAGGCACACGTTATGCGTGACCGACGGAACAGGAGATGAGTGGTGACGTCAAAATAAATTCGTACTAAACAATTTTTGCTTATTACACAGTTTCGTTTGCATTAAACTGATCATGGAAATATTACTAAATCCATCCACCCATCTTTCAATAATCGGCAAAACCACTATCTGAACTATACCCATGCTTCTTAAAAAAATATCTAAATTTAGCTTTGTCTTTAACAGGTACTTTTAAAATATTACAGTGACTACAAACTTAACTGGATTCGATGATTGTTTACATTTAAATTTAACAGTTCGAAAACAATCTATCACCAACTGCTATTCAAACAATCAAACAATAATCCATTAGCCTATTAGACGACTATTAACCTTAACAATAAATATTACATGCCTTAATCATTTATTTGTTTATGATTACTAATCCCATGTCTTTAATTTGTTTTAACATTTTTATAACATAATATACAGTTTGTGTCTGACAAAGTAGCCTTTTTTATTTGCTGTCAGTCTATCTTACTGCAATTTTATGAAAAAATAATTAACGTATAAAACAAAAAAAAAATCTACCCATGCAAGTTCTACACTTTGAAATCATCGTAGTGAAACCGGATTCATTTAAAAGGCAACAACGTGACGACTTAGAAGTTTAAGACCACCAAACAATGCGTTATTAGGCACATTCAGAGCATTCATGAAGTCGATTTTCTACTTTTCCTATACAAAAATTTTTGCGTAGTAGTACAAGCCATGTATCTACTAGTATGTTATAAATATTCTTTCTAAGACTCCACTTTTGTTTAAGTATAACAGTCTCCACAGCAGTCTCTGTTCCACTAGCAACAAAAACACATTGTTTGCCACGCGGTGTGCGTTACGCGAGATGAATGCTAAGGCTCGAGGCATCCTTGGGCCGCCTTGCAGGGCCGCTAATACCCACCCCACCGCTTATGGACTTACCACAAGTCCACAAGTATTACTAACTTGAGCAAATACTTGTTAATGAATTGACACCTAATATGTCCGGATATTTTTAATACGTGTTGTATACTATGGGTAAACTCTGTGTTACGACTTTATTAAGTTTGTATAAAGTCAATGGCTATTACTAATTTAATGTGCTATTACTAATTACCATCTAATACTTTAAAGCCATTTTTCATAAAGACCAAGCACCAACAACTACTCAAGCAACTAGCACCAACTACTCAAGCATTAACTTACCCCTAATAATAAGTATCTCACTGCCCGTAACTCCCGTAAGTTCAATGGAAGAGAATGCTTTTAGCATTTACTTCGCCTTTATTTCTGTACAGCTGTATGGTGAATGAAGACTTTATAAAGTATTAAAAAGAAAGATCATAGAAATTAACACACACTTTAATGATTTTATAACAGCGGGAAGATGCATGTAGTAAGTAAACACTTATTAAAATAAACCCTAAGTCAGTTTCATTTATCTTGTCAAGTCTCACTGGCGAATTTGTAGTAGGTACCTATCTAGTGCGAGTTTTAACATTTCATATTTCTGAGAACATTCGACATAATTCGACAACTAACCCAGAGCGGATTTCCTACTTTCACAGATAAAATGTTTACTGTCGAATCGCACTCGCATATCCCGAGAAACAGGGAATTTTAGTGCCAAGATATAACAATTTATTTACGATGCGCTGAGGAGATTCTTTTGCTGTTTTGTATCCATAATAATAAAGCAACATTTCGAAAATGTAGCTAGAAAAATATTTCGAAAAATTTCTTTGAAAATATTTTCATTTCGAGTGAATTCGGAATATTCCCCGTTGCTGCAATTGCGAAGCATAATATTACGCGGGAAATTTTTCTAAGTAATAGGATTTTTTGTCGTAGCATATTGTCACATTTTTATTCACATATTAAGTAATATCGTTTTATATGGAAGTAAGAAATGGCTAGAGGCCTAGTACACTGTAACAAGTGCCTTTTTACTCCAAGTGACTCTTTGAAGCAAGTTGCTTCACAGGATAGTCCTAGTAGTTTAATTGTGATGATAGCACAAGATCCAGGATAAGAAAAGACCAAAGAATCTTTAGATCGATTTATTTATAGATTTACACATTTCGACCGTGTTATGCACCTGCGTGGTCAATAGTTGATTACACGACAATTTCGCGCGTTTTCCGAGAAAATAAGTACTCTATATTTTATTCCAGATCATGGCCTATCTGTGTGCTAAATTCCATGAAAATCCGTTCATTAGTTTTTACGTGCATGAGTAACAAGGATCCTGACAAATTTTCACATTTATAATATTAATAGGAAGTAGGATAACAGTTGCTGTGCTTCGGAAAGTAATTAAGTCATATCTATCCCGAGTTCTAATCAACAAACGGCAGCTGTTATGCTATCTCGAAGATCTTTTATCGGCATAGGATGTTCCGCTTCCTGGCTTGGTCAATAACCCTCTAATGCGCACTGGAGATGCCGAAGAGAAGAGAAGAGGTCCCGAGGCCAAAAGGCCAAAAGGCTGTATTAAAGATACAGGAGACACAAGCTCTGCAGTAGACCTTTAATGGATCAAAGCCAAACAAAGGTTTTAACACCGTTTTGATTGCACTTCGGTACTTTCACACCCGTATTTATAGGTAAGTAAATTCGAAAGGCTGTGCGGTAAGGCAGCGCTTATGCTACGAAAATCACCGTAGCAATCTGTAGCGACGAATGCTACATTAAACGATAAAAACATTATTTTCATGTCAGAATTATTTGTAAATATTTAAATACATTGCTTTAAAAGCATTCCTGTATTACATTAAATAAATATTTAAAGGTTATAGATACAATATGGCATATCGATTTTATTTTTATTTTTAAATATGATTTTGTAAAAGCTTTTATAAATAGGTATTATGGGATTATTTATATTCAGAAAGAGTTTTTGAATAATCAGTTTTGTTCAATATACAAATATTATTATATTAAATGATTGGTTGCTTTTAAAAGCTACTTTAAAGATTTCTTTATAATAATTGCGCAGTAACGAGAACAATTGAAGATTTAGAAGAAACGTAAATACATATGATAACATGAACACCCATGTGCCCAAAACATGACGAAGTACCATCTCGGCCGATTCCAATAATTCGTGCTAATCGTGAATCATAGATATGAAACTAATTATGTTTTCATACAACTGCCGCGCTATATTTAATTATATCTTAAAATAACATGTAAATCAGCTTACCAAGTCCTAAGCATGTACACAATTCCCGCGTAGAATATCCTTCTCTGAACAAAATGTCACTTATTACAACAATATATGTGTCACAGAAAATTCAATGCACTACACTAAACAGTCACTATAGCAACAGTTCCGTATCGAAAAATCGAATGGTTTTTCAGCCGGAGCGCGCGAATATCGCGTCCACACTCTTTCAAGCTTGCGTCAAGACTGAAGATAATCAGAAGCTTTCAGCGGCGTAGCGTAGCACTGCGCGCGCGCCGGACGCAACCACACGCTACTCGCTATCTCTTTCATTCGTACTAGCTGACGTCAATTGTTTTATTCCCCTCTCGCTCTAACCTAATGTCGTTGTGTGGAAATTGGGAAAAGGCAACCACCGCTCGTGTTACGTAACGGTGGTAATTTATTCCGTCATTTGATTAATGATTTTCATGTTTTCGTTATGTTTTCTTAATGTTGGCGTATATTTGATTGTACGGTAATAAATAGCGTTTATAGATCCGTGGCGTGTGTCAATCGTGAGCGATAACGGTAATTGAGCAAGTTTACCTAATCTATTCTTGCAGATTTCGCAAGAACGTTAACCTTTGAGTTAAATGAAGTTAAAGAATCGTGAATGCATTTCTAATGCTACTTGCGTATTATATTGTGTGACCATGCTGGAGAAGCATTACCTACCTAGCAAACAGTTCTTAAGAAATCGCTATTTCTGTCTAATCTACTCAAATACAGAGTATGTATTATACAAAGTGCTAGTATATGTATATAAAAGCCCAGCAAATGACGCACAATTAACTCGTACCTCTATAATAAAACTACGATTCATTATAATTACATGAATAAATATTAGGTACCTACCTAGTATATTCTAGTAGACTTCTTGGCAATAACGGAAGTGTTTAAATATGTTTGGCAGAGAATACCCTAATAATGGAAAATAGGATTTTTATACATTTCTAGTAACTGCCCAGGCGTTGATTCGGGAAAACTACGAAATATCCACATTAAAGTTATGTTCGGAAATGATTCTTCAAGTTGATGGATGTTCCATCCGTTTGTTCTTTACTTCTGAACGGATGGAAATAAAATAAATACTAAAATATACCTTACTCTTATTTTATACTTATAATACCTCAGTGACCGCATCTATATCGATAAGGATGTTACTGAGATAAGCGAGAACATTTACATTTGCACAGACAAACAGACAAATCGATAGAGAGGAAAATTCTTAATATCATTATAATAGAAGTTAATTATCACTTGTTTCGGTAAAGGAAAACATCGTGAGGAACCTGCACACCTGAGAGTTCTCTGTAATGTTCTCAAAGGTGAGTGAAGTCTACCAATCTGTACTTGGCCAGCGTGGTAGACTATGGCCTGTACACACATTGTGAGAGGAGACCCCGAGCCCAGCAGTGGGACAATTAAGGGTTGTTATAATATAGTGGCACGAACTGCACTCCAAAACTGGTTCGCACAGAATATCAGTGCTGTGGTTCTCCATAGCAATTACTGAGTGCGATCCATTTCCATAATGCTTACAGCAGAGAGCTTATCTGTAATCTTAATGTTTTAGTTTTTTTATTATACCCATATCTGTTATCTGTAGTAAGTAACTGTCGGAATAAAGTATTTCTTTCTTTCTTTCTTTCTTTGTTGCTTTGCTTAATATAGTAGATGTTACTAATATAGCATATTGCATTAATTTACCGTTATTGCCGTTAGAATAACATGAACAGGGAAACTAATTCCACGTACACTTACCATGTAGCCAGTATCGTGCAACAAACTATTACATCATTACCGTTAAATATAAACGTAACAATATCCTATAGCAATGAAAACAACTCACGGCCAAGGAAATGAATTTCCTTTATTTAGTTCGACGAACGAGCCAACAGCGATTTTCTGTTCGCAATGCTGGACGATGTTACCATCCGGCTTCTTGATTACGAAGAAATCTGACATGATTCGTAATTTTGTCTAGTCTAGACGAAATAAAAAACCGGCGAAGTGCGTGTAAGGCAATTTAAAGACCTTTAGGGAAGGTAACCTGAAAAGTTTTTTTAACCGACTTCAAAAAAAGGAGGAGGTTCTCAATTCGACTGTATATTTTTTTTATGTTTGTTACCTCAGATCTTTAGACTGGGTGAACCGATTTGGATGTTTTTTTTTTAATCAAAAGCTGGTGCTTGTCGTGTGGTCCCACATAAATTTGAACGAGATCTGACAATGGCATCCATGTTAAAATCATATAAGTCTTAAATTTGCATTAAGTATGTGCGCGACAAATGGACGAATAACTCAATATCGCGCCAACCGATTTCGATGATTCTTTTTTTAATTAAAAGCTGGTGCTTGTCATGTAGTGCCACATAAAGAGCGAGATCTGACAATGGCATTCATGTCAAAAGTACAATGTACCTACTTCATTTGAAGTCGGTTATTTTTTTGTTAAAATGTTAGATTATGTCTAGTCTAGACGAAATAAAAAACCGGTGAAGCGCGTAAGGCAATTTAAAGTCGAACATTTCGCAAACTGAACACTGAATCGAAAAATGGTCGTTGCACACCCATAATAATTTTGAAAGACCTTTCGATACCCCAGGAAAAAAAATCTTAAACATATCACGAAACCTGTAGGGAAGGTACCATGAAAAAAATATTTTTAAAGATTTTGTTCTACGACATTGAAGTTTTAAAAAATATCCAAGCATTATAGCAGACGGACGGACGAACATGACGAAACTATAACTTATGCCACTTGCAATGTTATAATAATTACGTCATACACACGAATACCAGGTCATATTAAACTAGAATTCAATCCTATTAAAAAATGTCCTATTATGAATATGAAAGTTTGTGATGTTTGTTCCTCAATCACGCCACAACTACTTAACCTTAACTTAATATTTCCGAGGATATCCATCCATTCATCTAGACCAGGATATAAACAGCTACTGTATTAGATGTTTAAAATCAATACGACACGAGTCCCTCGCGTCCATCAATCAATCGATGCAGCAAATCACTCGGTAGGACGCCACTTTGTCGCACAGCTACGGCAACTATCTCCTTCCTGTGGCTGCGACAGTGACTCTCAACTTTTTATGAGTAATCAACGCTCTGTCCGCATTTTCAAGGATAAGGGAACATACCAAAACCACGTAACCCATTTTTTCCAACTTTTTACCCCCCCCCCTCCCCCCCTTCGTGACCATCCGTAGTATATGAGAAGACCCCCCCCCCTCCCCCCTAGTTTTGACGTGGTAATTGATAAATACGATTTTCAATACTTTTTTGCAAAAACAGAGTTAAAAAATAATAATTTTGCTCATATTTGACGACTTTGTGGCGCAATGGTTGCTAAAATATTGACTACGTGACAAAAAACTAAACCCCCCCCCCTCCCCTCTGTGACCAATCGTGGTGTTTTGAAGACTCCCCTCCCCCCCCTAAATGAGGCACGTGGTTTTGGTATGTTCCCTAATAAGTACCCTGTCCTATTCCAAATACGTTCCCAGAATTTGATCCTTGTTAGTGACACTATCGAATGATTTAATAATACAGTTGATTTTTTTTTAATCAACGGGTTCGATTCCTGGTAAGGGTTATTAATTTTTCAAAAATCTAATGATGCAGTTTTAGTTTTAATCAAAATCGGCCCCGAGACTGCTTTGACCACTTTTCGCTATTCCTCATAGTATCGAATTCGGCCATCGACGCAAACTTGAAAAATTTACCCTGTATGTATACCAACATACATACAGGTAAGTACATACATGTGTAGAGTTAGCTTTTAATTAATTGTAGTGCATGTTTTCGTTGTAGGATGGAGGGAGGTGTCTTAAAGTATATACCATCATACATGTTAACCGTGGATTGTTGCAATGTAGACTAATACCAACTTAATATCAATGAATTTCCGCAAAGTAACGCCAGATACTATTAACTATAAGATACCTCCTTACAAAGTATCACATTAAAATTAATATTAGTACGATAGAAATTATTTAAAGTTATGGAACATAAATAAATAAAGGCAGGAGTTAATTTTCAAAATTCCAGCCACTTGCTTATCAAATGTAAAGTTTTATTGACTTGAGTTGACCGACAGAATTTTTCAGAAAAATCTATCACCAAGGAAAATTATATTACCGTTCAATTATGAACTGTTTAATGACGGAAGAAGGTTAAAAATATAAGATAGAAAAAAGATTATTACAAATAACCTTTAAATCTAAGGTTGGGAACCACCGAACATAAGCTAGGGCGCGTGCGCTTACGGAAATGTTTTTTCAAAACGAGTATTTTTACTGATACGGTGGTTATTGAAAACGCCACGTCGGAATCGTTTGCGTTTAAATTGAAAGACAACTACCGGTTTTGCCATTAGGGATAATATTTATGAGTTTAAAGAGGAATTAAGTAGAGCGACGTTTACCCAGAAAATATATTTACAAAATCCATAGGTTTTTATGTTATTATTTTAATCTGTTACCTACATCTATGAGTCATTCTTTTATTTATGTTTGATTTTAAAATGTATGTACCTACTAGCTGACCCAGCAAACTTTGTACCGTCTCTCAATCTCTCCCTCTCCCTCTCTCCCCCTCTCTCGCCCTCCCCTATCTCCCTCTCCCTCTCCATCCCCCTCTCATATTATGTCAATCGCGCCAACTATCAAACAAGTGAATATTTCTAAAATGATAAAAGACATCAAACATTTCACAGCTAGGAACATTTTGTATTGAAAAATTAAATTGTCGTTTTTTTATTTAACCTTACTTATGATTTATGTTTCTCACCGTTTAAACCTTCCCTGAAGATGCACAAATATTTTAAGATCAAAATTAGCCAAATCGGTTCAGCCATTCTCGAGTTTTAGCAAGACAAACGAACAGCAATTGATTTTTATATATATAGATACCTACGTACCAAACTATTGTCTCAGTTTTTTTGTACGAAACACATTTTTGTACAAAGCCGCGGGAAGAGCTTTAGTTACTACTACATAATATAGGTATATGCAATGATATTATATATTAAAAAGAGGCAGATATGTCATAAGCGCGCGCGTTGTGTGACTCAAAAAGTTCCCAATTGGGAACTCTTATTCAGGTGAAGAAAGAGATAGCGATGTAGTTTTGACGCGAGAGCGATAAAGACGTGCGATAAAGCAATAAAGCGTGCCTTGCGGACATCGGAACAGATTTTTCATTTTTCGGTTGATTTGTAAGAGCATAACGTATCTATATTTATTTAAACATCATTGGGTATATGTATTATTTCATACAATGAACACAAGACGTAGTAGACCCTGGATATATAAAGGCAGTAAGTAAATAGTTATCTATTGCGAAATAAAATAACTTCAGATGCAAATACAAAAGCCAAGTTAAAGTTACAAGTATAGTGATTTCATTAATTTAGTTGTTTACTTTACACAGAGTACCTAACTATAGCAGTATACGAGGTGCTGGTAAATGGCCATTTTAAATGGAAATCACTACAAGCTTAATTAACAAGACACTACGCGTGAAGTGAAATTAAACTGAGTGGTTCTGTAGTAATATTTATTTTATATTCTCCAAATAAATGGGGTGATTTTGCAGTGAAATTATACAGTTGTCGCTGGTAATTTGTTTACTATTTGCGTGAGTATTGTTGAAATTATGTAGCAACAGTGTATTCTGTTATATTTGGAGTGTAAAAAATATCCCATTGACTACATATGTTTGCGAAGCGGGTACTATTCCCAGGTAGGGCACACATTTATTTGCCAATAAAAAATGTGCCTTTATTATTTAGTAGGAAATCGCCCTCCCTTCGCTTTGGGCCGGGTATAGTGTAGCTTCTCAACAGTGAAAGAATTTTTCAAATTGGTTCGGTAGTTTCGGAGCCTATTCAATGCAAACAAACAATCAAATCTTTCCTCTTTTTAATATTAGTATAGATGTGCTTTTCTTTTTCTCCTCTCTTTCTTGTCACTTACCGTCAGTTGGATCGTCACCTCATTTGTCGGCTATTTTCATTAAAAAAATTTTTCTTCATGATAACTGGTCACTATTGTATTACCATAACTTTTCATAACTATTTTGGAAAAGGAACCCTAAAATGTGTAGCCATAAATAAACAAACACTATCATCAACCCAACGAACTAATCACCTTTGAAAAGAAATGGTATAAATTGATTATACGGCGCCACCCCTGGAGCTACTGACGCAGGTGTCGACAACCTATTTCTATTTTTAACTGTTCAGTACTTAAAATAACAAGACATGGCTTCAACCCATTAACGGCCCACTACTGAGAACGGGTCTCCTCTTGAAGAGGCATAGAGCATACTTTACCACGCTGCTCCACTGCGGATTGGTGGAGGCGTTAGTGGCCAACCTAAGTGTTGGAAGTTTTCATGCCACCCGTAAGCCTCACGCGACTAGAGGTCACTTTTTAAAATACATACTAATTATTTACAGCTTTTGCCCGCAGCTTCACCCGCGGTAGAGTAGAGTGGTTTCGAAACTAAATTTAAAAGCAAAATTTCATATCTCTTGGTAAAAATGTTTCCGACCCCGGCACCTGTATATTCAACGAGTAGGGATATCAAGATAAAATCAATTAATTGGACCCTATCTTTACTAATGATAGGATGCAAATTTGATATTCATTTACTGAGTATAAAATTAATATTATAACCGAGATAGATTTTACAGATATACCTACAAACAAGATTGTTAGCGAGTTTTTTATCATATTATCATAGAGATTTTTATCATATATTTATACACATCACGGAATAGGTATATCACAGATACTACAAAAGTACAAAATAATTAACGCCTGCACTTTGCTTCGGGAAAGTTCGCCGGGTCAGCTGGTATAATATAATACCCCGTGATGTTTTTCTAAATGTAGACATCGATCAGCTACAGTTTTTTGTAATAATATAAATAAATGTTTATAAAGTTGCACACACTCATATCTAATCCTGCTCTACGATTCCTTTAGTTTAAACCAGAGGTTCCCAGACTTTTTTTCTTTTTTTTTCTTTTATTTATTTGGTTCTGGTGGACCCCCTGCAGATACATTTCTACCATATTCTAAAAATTCGACAAAAATATGAAGATTAGATCCAACTATGGATTGTGGCTGAGTTTAGATTATATAGAGAATAATAATTTAAAAAAAATGTGAAAATTGATTGTATATTAATAATTAATATGATTTTTTTGTCACGCCAACGTAGACACCCGTTGAGTCTCCCGTGGACTGGTGGTAAACCTGGACCAATTTGGGAACTAAGGGTTTAGACCAGTGTTTCCCAACCTTTTTTAGGCCATGCCCCACCTTAACATTTCTAAAATTTTTATACATAATTTTGTCACCGATATCTAGCATTGCATTTAAATAACTCAAAGCGAAAGGGTTAAAGTTTGGTCGAGTCCATTTTTACACTGCCCCCCTTAACTATCAAATTGCCCCCCTGTGGGGCGTGGGCCCCACGTTGGGAAACACTGGTTTAGACGTAACAACCATGGCCGGGAAGCAACCGGTCGCGTTGTCTCGGCCAGAAATCGAACTGGGGTCCCATCTGAAGGCAAGTTCTCTTACTGAACTACCAAGTCGGATAACTATCGAACAAGCAGTCCGGCATGGCATTACGTGTTTTACAACCAAACCGCTTTCGATACCCAGTCTGTCTACCCGGATTGCATATAAAGATATTATTTTACTGTGTTACTAAGTAAGTAAGTAATGAAGTTAATGTGTAGACAAGTGCAAGGATATGAGTCTGACATTTTAAGCTCGTTTGAATTTACTGACACTGAAATACCTACGTTACCTGCCTACTTATTTAAATGTTTCGATTTCGATTCCGATATATCGGGAACCTTTCGATATCACCGATACATACGTGTAACAAATGTTGGAGACCTAAGAAATAAATAAATATGTCATGGCATCTTTATTGGATGCGTCCCTACTATTACATAAATATATTTTGAAAATGTGGAGCAGATTTCTTTTACCTCATAAAAATGCATTTCCAATTGCAACATTATATGCCCGTGTACAGAACAAGTGGAATAAAACAGACAAGAGACAAATAAACACAAAATATCAGTTTGCTATCAGCACTTTACAATTCTTTACAATATACATCGCAAGCTACAATATGCCATGCTTTACGATGCGCCCGCCTACGCCAGCAATCACAAGTTTCACCTCTTTTTGTTTAGTTGTAGTTACATAGTTTATTGGTGCGATATATTTGTTACACGCAATGATATTGTATATATTAGGTACACGTATATTATATCATCTCGTGTAGCAATCGCGAATGCTGTCGTGACGTGTGGAATCTATTAGCTTTTTGTTTTTGATCGGGAACATAGACAGTGATCGGGAACGTACAAGCGATTCTTATATTTTTTTATGAGAATAGCCGATAAAGAGTTCTTTTTTTTCTTGTTTGTTACCTCAGACTCCTTATGTAAGTTCACCGGGATGACATCAGGACATGATGATAGCTGGACGTCGTGGCGTGAGGCGGCGTGAAGACCTACCCACATGAAAACTACGACAGCTCTGACAAAAGCATATCGGCCGAGAAGAAGATAAACCTCATGTGACAATCAATTTTTTTATTTGAAAGAGTGAGTACTTCCAGACTGGTCCCATGTTTTTCAAAATTTAGTTTTGTTCCCTATCCATAAATAATTGAGGGCATTTCTTAATTATCATAGATTGGTGCAGATATAGGTTTTTATTTGAAGTTGGTAGTTTTTTGGTAAAATTTAGATTATGGCTGCAACGGGTCGGTGATGTCGGTCATATTACACTACACAGGTACAGCATTGACCAATAAGCGTGACATGGCTAATTTTGCTTTTATATCGAATATTTCTTGATAAAAATATTTATTGTTGTTAGTTTTTACACTATTTATTATACCCATAAAACTAACAACAAATAAACATTCTCACACAAATTATTGCAAAGAATTCCGTTCCTTATCATGTTACTGTCCGATACCATCCTCCTACGTAAACACGGTGCGGTATTCAAATGAGATGCAACAAGATTTATCTACTCATATCATGTTCCAGGTTCCAGTCCCACTACTAATCTATTGATGAGAAAAATTATAATCCATTTTTTAGATGGACTCGTCTAAAAACATGATTTATTATCATTAATTGTTATTAATTATTAACATGAATAACAATCTTACAGACTTACAATCTTTTTGTCGTTATTTGTAATTTAAAAATAAGGCAGTCATAAAATGAAAAGAATTTAAACTTTTTAAAAAATGTGCTGAGGAGTTTCTTTACGGCTTTTCTTCTCCTTGACTAATCATTTCTCAGAAAAGCTGGTAGGTTCAAAAAGGGACGTGCATAAGTGTATTAGTGATACCTATAGGAATAAATTATTTTGAATTTTAAACTAATATTTCAATAAAAAGTTGTGCCAAATACGACTTGTCTTAAAATGAACTAAGTATACCTACTTGTAAAGTTATTAGTATAATCTTCTAGTACTACTATCTTTAAAAATCTGCATGAATTAAAGTTTTATTCATCGTATGCATCCTTTAGCTGGCAATACTTGTCAATATGTAATCCCATGGGACTAAACTCATCATTCAAACTGAGAATTGAAACCCGAAACTACCCTCTAACGATGGTACCATTGCTCCACATAAATCACCACACTTTAATTTGGTACAAATCGAGAGTACCAACCATAGTTGCAAAACCGAAAATTTTATTATTGAATCTATAGATGTACAGTATCAAAGTAAATTATTTCTCTCTTATCAAGTACTTCTAGCACATTTCCTACCCTAAACCTTCAGGTGCGAAAGGCATAAAACAACGAAGTATCAAGATTTTGTGTTCGCGACAACGCATGAATGTAAATTGTAATGTACAAACTGTAATGGAACCGATTTATCGATATTTTAAACTTTACGAGCCTAACAACACTTCATATCTATAAGGACTTGGTCAAATTAACGGGAATGACACGCAGAAAGTGTTTGTCTACAAAGTGCGTTTTAATTGAATTTGTAATTAATTAGAAGTACCCTATGAATGCATCATTATAATAAGTTTGGTGGTAATCATCAATACATGGATTACCATCACCAAACTCGCTGACGACTCATCGTATAATGACGTCGACTAAAGACGCCTTCTACTTTGCCGAGTAGAGGCAAAGACATCGTTTTGTGTCATTTGTGTGAACTGACGGGATGTCACATCAAAAAATAAAACCTCTGGCCTACCAGAAATAGTTACGTTAGTTTTAACAGTAATAGATGTAGCGAGAATTCTACGAACCAATCCACAGAAATTCAAAAAGAAAAAATAAAGAAAGCATAGTGTTTCTGGAAGAAAGATGGCGGAAAAAGGGAGAAAGTGACGATAACGGGTGTTATAGCGTCCTTAATTATGAGTTAACCCTTGATTTTGTATTGTAGTTTTATCAGTTTTGTTATTATTGTCAATATTAACAAAGGTATACATAACTTATATTATGTATTTAAAACAGGCTCTTCGTGTAAAATTTAATATGATACAAAAAATCGAATTAAGTTTAAAAACTGGAGAAACAAAAATATCATTCATCATTTCATGACAATGGAAACAAATATAATTATGAATAGATAAAACCCCAAAGTTCTTTACCATCAACCTAACCGCATTAACATTACAAGGTGACATTACACGAGCAATTTTATAAGAAATTATTGCCCGGCGACAATTGCCAAGCGTATTGCAGCATTAGTGGAGCAATCTGGAGCAATTTATAAAAATTGCGGCAATTACCGTTTGGAAAATTCAAGGCAATTTTTCTGTCTCATAAGCTGGTATACTATTATACTTTAAGTAAATGAATAAGCAATAAGTTAAATTTTTCATTAACTTTTTTTTACTTTTTCACGTCATTTCATTTTAATCTTGAAAGCGGTTTGACATTTTATTAAAAAAAAAAACAATTTTTGTTCTTTCCAAAATTCAGACCCTCAATGATATTACCAAAAACCAATATTCTTTAATACAGTTCAATTATTCCAATCCGTTGAGGAATAACATATTTTCAAGTCACGTCATCAAACTTATCAGACCCTGAGATAGATCAACGAGGGATTGGCTTTGCTATATAAATATAGTGCACTGCAACCTGCCACTGCAAGAAGAACTTCATCCATCGCCAGTTGTTGTTCCATTGAGTTGCTCGTGTAGAACATATTATTGCCTAGTTTATTTAAGTTGCTCCATATCGCCCAATTCATACTGGAACCACAATGAAGCAACAATGAAGCAACATAGGGCAATATAAAAATTGCTTGACATAGCTGTGACGTCAAAATTGAATAGTATCACCGGCAATTCAGCAATTTCAATAATTGCTCGTGTAACGGCACCTTAAAGCAGAGTATTTTTATCAGACAACTTAAAAAGACACCTTTGCAGTCCACAATCCTGACCATTCAAAAAAGCACACAAATAAATCTCACTTTTTAACATCGCTGCATTAATTTGAACAAATCTCAAACCCCCAAGTAGCGCTATTGTTGTCATTGCGTAATCTCTATCATAATCTATTCATAGCTCGTAAATAAACAGGACATTAGGCGTGAGATATATTCCAGCTGGATTATACTCTCGCCGTGAATCATAAGTAACCAGTATCGATTACTGATAATGGCTGGATCAGTTTCAAGCGAAATGCGAGCTTAACATTGGAACAATGCTGAAATGGACATCGTGGTCCTACTAATTTCTACTAATAGTAATAAATGTAAAAGTTTGTTTGTATATTTGTAACTATTTCATACAATTAGAATATAATCTAAAATTTTAACAAAAAAAACGACTTCAAATGAAGTACATCCTTTCCAATAACAATAAAAAAGAATCATCGAAATCGGCTGGCGTGATATTGAGTTATTCGTCCATTTGTCGCGCACATACTTAGTGAAAATTCAAGACTTATGTTGTTTTCTCATGGAAGCCATTATCAGATATCAATTAAATTTAAGTGAAACCACACGACAAGCACCAGCTTTCGATTAAAAAAAGAATCATCAAAATCGGTTCACCCAGTCGAAAGTTCTGAGGTAACAAACATAAAAAAATACAGACGAATTGAGAACCTCCTCCTTTTTTTGAAGTCGTTTAAAAACTACAGTCACCGTCGCCCGTGGACATCAAAAACACTTCAGGGTATCACTTAACACAGATGCGTTATCAGCCTAGAAAGCATAGAAAATAACACACAAACTTAACATTAATTATGACAATGATTGTGTTTAATATTTAATTACCTTTTAATATAATAATTGACTCTTAATAACTTATATTTTAATATTTCCAGCTCACAGCTAAATCAGCAATGATTTTGATCAGTGAGTTACGAGAAGTTACCTACATGCTGATTGATATACGCATGATGTTGTATCGCGAGTGATATCGACTTGTGGAATCACAGGCAGTTTGTCAACCAATAGCTTGTAACTCAGTCGCTATGTAGGTTTGTATGTAAATAAGTAGATAAGTAGCGTGGTAGGGATGACGATTTGCAAAATCAACCAGGTTTTAATCGATCGATTCGAATCGGCCTTAATAATCGCTTCAAAAACCACCTATAAAATAAATATCAAAAATTTTAACAATTTCTTTTTTAGTGTCTTTTCATAAAAAAATATTTGTAAACTATGTATTATTCATTATACTTAGTATTAATTTGATTAAATTTGAGCCAACGATGGAGTAAGAAATTGTGAGGTTTCATTGGATTTATTTAGACAAAAAAGACAGAAATAAATTCACGCAACATAGGCACCTACATTGTTTGACTCATCTTCGTCTTTTTCTGTCTAAACCATCTCGGTTGGCAGATAAAATTAAATCCTAATTTGTTACCTTGCGAGTGCTAAAACACTTATTAACCCAAAAACTCGATTCTACGATTATATTATTCGATCTCCAATCGCCATCCCTATGTGTGCCGGTCTGCCGGGTCTGCGTAGATGGCATAATCTGAAGAGTTACTCGCACACCACGTCGTATAGCCGTGAAAGATATTTATGTGTATCGCCCTAGTTTATGTACAAGCTTAGGAATGTATCCCTCATACAAACGGATTATTATAATGTTAAGTGGATAAATGCTTAATCCCAGATTTATTTTACCCTTCTCGGATGAGCCGTCTTCATGGATTTGTGTCCCATTACTAGTTTATTGATAGTAAATTATAATAAATGTAACGTTGGTAGTCTATTCGTTAAAAGGAAAAGTAATAAGAGTGTAAATAATATTATGGTATTCCTAGTTTTGTATTTGTCAGGATATACGGGTAACTGAATTCTCAGTGAAATAGTCGCTATACCTAATATTAGAGATAAGTCCCTAAAAGATTTGGTTCTACTCAAAATATTGCAATCAAGATCAATACCTGCAACAAAAAGTGAACGTGGTTTTACAAATATGCATATTTTACAATTTATAAAATTCATAATAATGTCTGAGTGTGTTAACTCAATAATAGTTAATTAGTAATTGACTACTACTCCTTAAGCTAACCTAGCCGTGATAGTTTTCCTTTGAAATTCATCATATTACACAGTCATCCTATCGCTGCCGCGCCTTCTCTACTCGGACCTATGCGAGGGTTCTGCGGGTCTCAAGGCGAATCTTTTTACCCGGGCTTAAACTCGGGATAACTAGTGTCTCCCAGTGGAGGGGCGGGCCCTGCTATCGAGCGGAGGATCCTATCATTTTCGTAAGGAAAGCTGGTGTCACAGTCAGACGGCACGGCGGCCCCCAGATGGGCAGGGCTCAATCTGACTCTAAGAGCTCCCACCGAAGTAGGTAGTCCTCAGGCGGACGAGCGTGGTACGGCGCGACACCTCTGAGTGAGTCATGTGGCCCGTAGTCGGCGCGGTCGAACATCATCCCCGCCAGCCTGACCACATGCTCCTCCAATAATGGTACTTTCAGGGCGCGCCACCACGTCGTTCCTGAAATAATACTACCGTGATGCACGTACCCAACAACATTTAGCCAGTGTTGCCAACTCGGTATCAGGTTTTCGAGCTAAACAGAGTTTTAAAAAGGGCTAGTTTCGTCCAATACATTGAAAATAGGGGCTATTGCTTAGATAATAGAGGTGAGGACGAAAAAAAAGGTCGTAAGACGCTCTACAAGCACGATAATGGTAATTTTTTCGATGTCTTTCACTACCTAAATTGGTTTTTTCGATCGATTGCATCAAAAAGTTCGTGGAAAATCTGAATTTATCCCTTTTTTTCATGATGGCGGAAAATGGTTTTGGGGCTAGAAAATGGGCTAGGTGCTAAATAATGATATGAGGGGCTGAAAACCGTAAAAAGGGCTAGACCTAGCCCCGAAAGGGCTAAATTGGCAACACTGCATTTAGCTGACAGAGGGAGGACCACAGAACATCTAATAATTAGTTAGAAAGGAATTGTGGGCAAGGTAGGCGCGCCAATACTGTGATCAAATGCGCACATCGCACAAAAACACGCGATTTCGCTGTTTAGTGACTCGCAAACTCCAACAGAGAAAAGTACTGCAAAATACTGCGACTTAATTACGTAAAAATGCCTTCATGTGCGGTAATTGGAAAAAACTTTGTTTCGTAGGCCATGATGAAATATGAGTCTGTCGACGGAGTAAGTAATTTCAATCAAAATGTATAAAAGTATATAATGAATAAGTATACCTTGCGAAAATAAATACCGATAAAAATTTATCGACAATCAATCCCAAGCTACAGAGTCACGCCTACTTCATGCACACATAACAATCCTCGTGCGTATTTTTTCATTTTCGTTAGTAGTGTTTATTGAAACGGCGACAGCGGTTCCCATACAAATTACGTGCTATGCCCCTTCTAACTAATTATTAGATGTTCTGTGGGGAGGACACTTGATTGTAACCAAAAAGACCACTCAAAAGCCGTTCAGCGTTTGTCAATGAAAGTACTCCGAAATCCTTTTCTTCACTCCAATTATCCAAGTTAATTCTATCACAGATTATTTATAGACGCAGAGACGTGAGCTATGTTACACTTCGTAACAAATTAATCTTTTAGCAACGACATGTACACAAGTAGGAAGTGCCGGCTAAGGAAACGATTAATTGTTAAAAAGTGCCGCTAGGGCGCGCATCCGTTCCCGGTTGTATTGGAGTTTTTCAAGTCTGAATATAGAAGCTTTTTTTGGCTAGGTATCCGCTATAGAAATAGCTAAGGCCAATTCTTAACGATGTCCTGTTGGCTAGGTCAGTGTGGAGACGGCTTCTTATCTATACCTATATATAAAAGGCAAAAGTGATTGACTGATGTATCAACGTATAGGCCAAACCAGTCGTACACGTATTCCTCTTAGGCATCCACTAACTAAGGATTTTTTTTAAATTTGACCCCAAAAGGGGTGAAATAGCGGATAAAAGTTTATATGTTGCAGAACAACGTCTGCCGGGTCAGACAGTTCAATATTTAAGATGTACGATAATGTTTTGTATGCTTTCTTTTTTTGAGATACGTACACTTTAAGTTTTGGTTGTAACTGATGTACCTATTAAAATCATAATTTATACGTGAAAGATGTCACAGCTAGAGTGCACAATTACACATTACAAATACATATTCCTTTTCTTGCGATTATATTATAATCTAATACCTTGATTTTTGGAACGAAATTCCTTATCGCGCGTTATGAAAGGGGGCTAGACGGAAAAAATTCTTACGAAAAGTTGTCACGACACTTTTTGAAGTGATTCAGTAATATGAAACTAGATGTGATTCAGCGCTAGCGTGATTCAGAAAGTTGTACAGCGCCATCTAGTTTCATATTGCTGAATCACACTGCTAAGCGCGTAAAACAATACTTAAATCGAAAAGAACTTCATTCCATCCGGATGTCCCTTGACACCTCTCAAGTTTTGTATTGTATTTAATTTTATTCAACTGTCATCATTATTTCTCCTCCATCGCAATTTTACAAAGACAAAAAACTCTTGAGTCGGAGTACTCACTAACTCTTAAAATGTTTATTTGGTGAAGATCATTCAAAATCGTACTCCACATTAACTTACCCTCATCAAAAGCTCCCGATACACATTGTGACAGACAGACAGGCGCGTGGCGTAGGAAGTCATTAGTTACGCGTTATGCGGACGGTACCGGCTAGTGATACAGCCAGTAAAACAATTTTATCTCATTGTAGAGCCTTTATAAGTCATTTTCATCCTTGTTTACTTACATTTTTAAAGTGAAAATGGAATACGCGTTTCGGTAATAAATTATTTTTCTGCTGACTGTACTTATTAACAGCAAATTGGCTATCGTTTACGATGTAGTTGACACATGATATAGGAGATTTTCCCACGGTATCCATTGGATATGAGTGAAACAGTAAGTACACAGGTATACACACTTATACACAGTATGCATGTATAGAATAAGTGGTTTTGACTAATACTCAATATCACGCCAACCGAATCCGATGATTCTTTTTTTATTAGAAAAGATGTACTTCATTTGAAGTCGGTTTTTTGTTAAAATTTTAGATTATTAGAACCACAGTTATTTTCCCGCGGTCATACCTGAAACAATAATAAGATGCCAATTACCGATTGAAATCCGTCAATTCTAAACGTCAGCTTTCTATCATTAATTCTCGCAAGCTTTCGATCTATTGTTTCTATGACTCCTACTCGACTGATCTGTTCTTAGCAATCATTCCTATTTATGTTCGGGTGTAGGATGTTCTTTAATTCCAGCGATTCGAAAACATAGTGTAGGTCAATGATATTATATATTAAAAAGAGGCAGATATGTCATAAGCGCGCGCGTTATGTGACTCAAAAAGTTCCCAATTGGGAACTCTTATTCAGGTGAAGAAAGAGATAGCGATGTAGTTTTGACGCGAGAGCGATAAAGACGTGCGATAAAGCAATAAAGCGTGCCTTGCGGACATCGGAACAGATTTTTCGGTTGATTTGTAAGGGCATAACGTATCTATATTTATTTAAACATCATTGGTGTAGGTCTTCTTTACATTATAAACATTGATTCTGTAGACGATGACGTATAATATTATGTATTAGTTATAGTCTTCTCCTAATTTGATGAATGTAGCTAAAGCAATTATAACATAGCACATGAATTAGTGCAGTAGCGGCGTTAGAGTGGACCACGGTTGCGCGACCGCCCAGGGCGCCAGGTTTGAAGGGGCGCCGCAGGTATTCATAACAGAACCCTTATGTCATGTCTGTCCGTCCGTCCGTCCGTCTGCAGCCGTGGAGACCCTCAGAGCTGGAAAGCTGTAACTTGGCATGGATTTACATTATTATTTTTGTATGGGTTTCAGTGGCAAATAGGGGCGCCGTAGAAATATCGCCCAGGGCGCTGGTAATGCTAAAACTGGCACTGAGTTAGTGGCTGCCTTTTTTGCTGCCATCAGCCAGTAAGTCTGGTAATCCTCGATCCTACCCACCCTATAACACAGTACTGCCAGGTTTGAGTAGATAATATGTAAATTGCGTAAGAGGTATATCTTTATATGCACCAGGTGTCGCTGCAGTAAATCACTATCAGTATATGGAGCGACCTTCACAACCGATATCGTCTGATGCATTGTTCCAATCCAAATGTATAGTATTAGTTTACTTTAATTCAAAATCGAATAAGCTGTAGGTACCATTTTATATTCCTGATAAATTAATCAATAAATCATCATCATAAATCTATATAATCCATGGGAGATTAGAATTGACAACAGAAATGAATTGCCTATTAGGTGTTACCTATTACTTATTATCTTTCCGAGAAGTCTACCTGACTTACTTACTTACCTCTTACTT
This sequence comes from Thymelicus lineola, assembly GCA_963932265.1. NCBI lineage: Eukaryota > Metazoa > Arthropoda > Insecta > Lepidoptera > Hesperiidae > Thymelicus > Thymelicus lineola. The sequence goes on along the minus strand of OZ010701.1, from coordinate 2,948,985 downwards.
GAGTCAGACGCCAAACAACTTGTGTTTCGGCTGGAGGCTGAGCAGTTAATTCTTTATTTTTTACAGTTTCTTTCTTTCTTTCTCTGTCTTCTTTCACGACCCAAACATAAACAAATAAAACCTCATTTTATAGGCAGAGTCACTATTCTTCTGTGCTAAGAGGTCGCGCTAGTTTTAATTAAATCCACTGAACGAAAACTCAATTTCAAAGCTTAAATTTCTAAGTAAAAAGTATTAACCATATTAAACATAAACTTATTCATTTCTAGAAATGCTGTAAAAGTTATTGCGTGCACACATGTAACATATAGATAAACATGAAAATCACCGGCACAAATTTCTGGAAAATTCGCCAAGAATTTGTCGCGCGCATTTATTTCTGAAGGCGCGAGGAAAAGGAAATGGGTCATTCGCAGCATGAACTACATGTATTTAGTACACTGCACTTGGATGTCGGTTACGGTAGTTGCTTGTGCTTGCCATAGGCTATTTTTAGCCTATTTTTACATGTACATATATATTTTTACACATATATATATATTAAACTTGTCTTTATACTTGTAAAAATCGTAAAACCCAATAACCCACAAAGATATTGCATGTAGCTATCGATAAAATTATTTATAAAATCCTTTTGAGCCACAATTATTTGTAAAAAACCGCGCTATCCGCCGCAATGTCTTGCAAATTCAAATTCATGGATTTGACCTTTTAAAATTCAACCCAAGTGCCATATTAACTGAGTATCGCGATTCCGATCTCGATTTCCCGACGTATCGATGTATCGAGTGAATACTAAATCGATAACAATGGCGAATGCTGTTTTACAATTTTGGGCACCGGAAAAGTTTTACAACCGGACCACTTCATAAACTCATTTATTGCCTTTATTACGTATTGTTGAGGTCCAAATTACGCGGGATTTTTTTATTATTCTGATACATGCTTCATATGATTTTTTAATGAGATCGGCACACTTCCTTTCCAGCCTTCTTTTCGTAACATAATTTATTGTATCAGATTTGTGTCGCTATAATACAAGGAGGACCATAATGCACTAATAATGTATTTAAAAATATACCGCATTTTATAGTAATGGTTAGGTACATTTAATAAATGCTAATATCAAACATTTGCAATGAAATTTTCCGTGAATCCTGGCCTACTAGTTACAACCCTGTTGCGTGAGTTAGCCACAAAATGACTCGTGTTCTGGAGCTGGGGGTTGGGACTTGGGAGTTCATACCTACTTTCTTTCTTCTCTCTTTTAACCCGACTGTCAGGAAGGGTTATGTTTTCGCGCTTATCTTGTATGTTTTTTTAGGTATATTTAATCTTTATAGATCCAAAGAAATATAATAGTAGTACAATTGGCGGACTTAATGCTAAGTAGCATTCTCTAACAGTCAACCTTTAGTATGTGCAGATAATTGTTGAAGGCAGTACAATAACTATAAAAAACAATCACATAAATATAAATTTATAGTAATAACGAATACAATATACATAAGGGAGGGAAAATGATGGACGGAGTCAATGATACATATATAACTGGAGAGGATACAGCTGAAAAGTGAAGCTAGATAAATCTAGATAGTAATACTAACATTAAAAACATTTTTTTAAAGAAAATTATAAGCATAATTTTAGATTTTTTTATATTCATTTTGATAACCCAGGAGTTCTTAGATAAGTGAAATAAAAAAAATATGCTGGCTGTGAGATGCCATTGTTTGAAGTATCAAAAAATAAAAATATGGTATAGTGCAATATGGGTATCAAATTAAAGAGCTCATCATAAGGTTTTCAGAAAGGTATATCATGACAGGTTTATTGACAGCAGGCATTTTTTTAATTTTTAATTAATTGTTCTTAGCTGGCAACGCATCCGTGAAGTCTTAACCCCCTACCATCAAGTTCTGTTTCTGCTCGTTTGTCGAAAATAACAACTGCGATCGTATGAGTCATGAAAGCTTAAGAAACTACATGAAAACGTATGCTTCGATTTCTTATTTTCTTTGGTATTTAATTTAGCTATGTTGCGATTTTAAATGTCCATTCCGTGTACAAATAAGTATACCGAAATTATAAAAATAAAATTGATCTTGATGTTTTCAGAAGATTGAATAATGATGCAGGTTTTACTTGATTTTAAAGCGTACTTCTTAATAGTATGTAATCAATAAACCCTCAGACCGTAGTATTGACCCTTCATGACGCGCTACGCTTAAAAGGCTTTCACACCATCGGAATTATTACTTTTAACTGGCTGCAAAATAAATAAAAAGTTATTTAAACAATTGAATCGGCGTCAAAAAAATTATTTAAAAGTACCATAAAATAAAATACTGGCCAAGTGCGTGTCAACCCATGCACAATATAGAGTTCCGTAGTTCTTCGACTATTAGTCTTTAACTACTTTAGCTACCGTAGCCGTGATACTATTTCTTTTAAATAATAAATTCATCATCTTGGACTTGACTATAACCAAAATTAGTATTTTCATCCCGAATATTTCGCAAACGGAACACTGTAAAGGAAAATGGTATTTGCAAGTCAAAAACATTTTTATTATAATATAAATTTTTAATGATATTTTTTTATCTATACTATAATAAAACTCAAAGTGTCTGTTTGTCTGTCCGGGCATCACATAAAAAACCTTTAACGGATTTCGATGAAAATTGGTAAAGTTGTTACTGATACCTTGGGTCATATTTTAGACAAATTTTCGTCCCGGAAAATTAAAAGGTTTCCCAGGAAAACAGGATAAAAGTTTGAATAAGTTAAAACATAATTTCCGTATGCAAAGCTGCGGGCAACAGCTAGTTTTATTATATTTTACCAATTTGTAGTTTTAATTAGTGTGTATATCAAAGCCAAATTACAGCTTTGCCACTGCGATGGATATACTGAATCGACCCAAATAAAATGTAGCCCCTAATTTATTATGTCTTGCTTTTAAATCTTTGATTATCTATAATCATCGTTGTTTGAGTATGGAAAGTGCATAAGTAGTTTAACCTTAGTTCTTCAATTGTCTTGTGATCGTCTTAATCGAATCCAATTGCCTCGATCCGTCTTCCCAGAACGTTTGATGGCCCTTGACATGCCATTCGTTATCGATCTTACAGGGAATTGTATGCAAAGCACTGATTTTGTATATTAACCGCCTAATTACTGAACGATTGGATGCAGGTAAGAAAGAATTAAGCGACATTAAGGTCCGTAACGAACCGATCTCGGTTCAAGAGAACCTCTGATCTTACAAATGTAATTTTTACATACGATTTAAGCAACTTTCATTTCACCAACTCAAATGAAATGAAATGAAATGAAATAAGTTTTATTCGAAGTAGGTTTGTTACAAACACTTTTCGAAATTCACTCAACGCCATCGCTTCAACAAACTGTACTGTGAGTGGTCCCGGGAGAAGAAGCGGCAAGAAACTCCCGGGATTATTTTTTTCCTACTCACAGTTACAGACAGCACTTAATACTACTTATTGCAATATTTGATATAAAAAAAACTCATGTCCAAGCAGTCTTGTCATTTAAATACTCATCAACTTTGTAATATGCTTTCTTTATGAGCATACCTTTTACATGAGTTTTAAATTTACAGTATGGCATTTCTGTTAATTACAAACACTAATTATTAAATATTCTGTGCTCAAACCGAATCTTGAATTCAGTTTACTAAAACGGCCAGAATAAACTGAGAAAATGAGCTTCAAAGTTTGAAAAGTTTATAGGTAAGTACACCTAAATACTTACAGGCCGTTTGATTCCACCTCATACTTTAGGGCACTAGGTAGGTACAATTATAATTACTTATTATATTATAACTATATATTATTTATGTATACTTACGAGTACACAGAGCTTCATTAATAATATTTTTCCAATTTTGTTGCTTAATTCGATCTTACATAACGGAACATGAATTAGGTGTATTATTATGAAATACATATATTTTGAGAAAACTTGTTGGGTATATTTATTTATAGAAAAGATTCCATGACAATGATTTTTAATGTCACTATCAGACTAACTGACTTGATACAATTTTCACTTACAATTATAATCTTATTGGAAAACTATTCCAATCCACAAAACTAATTTTATTTCACGCTATCCCAAATAGAAAACACATATAAAACTCCACCTACCGACTAACGACGTCGTTTGAAAATTATTTTTCGGTTGCGACATCGGACGTAAAAACTAATGGAGCGATATAATTACAGAAAAACTATAAAACTGAAGTCTGCCACAGTTAATTCAATCCAGTTGAGAGACATTCGGAGAACGTCAGCATTAATTATCTTTACAACCGCCTATGTCCTGATTGGGCCGAATTAAGAATTTATGTTGTTCTTCTTCCGTGACTAATTAAATGATACGACCTGTATCCACTATACTTGGTGTAAGGGGTCCATCCAACTTGCAAAAATTGCTCGTTGTACCCTTCTCAACTGCTGACGAAGTTATGGGGCTTTTCTCCTATTTAAGTAAGGTGATTCTGAAGCCAATTGCACTAAAGGAGACATCGATAAATCGTCATCGATAAGCCAATGTTGTTTAGATAAACTCGATGACTGTGTGTCGAAGACCAGAAATTATCCCCGGATTCTTTTTTAGCCAGCAATGTGATGATGATACCTTTGGTGTTCTGATGTTCATGGACGACGATAACTTACCATAGCATTAAGAACAGTTTAATACAAAATATTTAAAACATGTCATATTATTTGTCTTCATTGAATAGTAGATAGCTTATGGGTTGTTTCCAGTCGTTGAGCTCCCACATGGGTTTACATTGCACTAATCGCCTCAACGAATCAAGGAGCAGTTCTCAAGTGCATCTAATAGACAAGTAATAGCTCATCTCCCGCATCGGCAACGCCAAGGTGACCATAGAACGAACCCGCCGATTTGTTGTCGTACTACTCTTAAGGTTAAGTGATGTGCCTCAACAAAATATCCATATCTACTGTATGGGAAGAGACTGTATTACAAGATAATAGGAATTGAATACATCCCGTTTGAAGTCTAGTCTAGTGAAGAGTGCCACCAGTAAAACTTGAGCCATCTGAAATCAGCGGATACTTATTGTCCACATCAGGTCGTTAGTCCGTTTGGACAGGAGGCATAATTCGAGGACATTTCTTCCTTAATGAATACAGATTCATATTTCTATGTGGCCAGCTTTTTATTCTGCATTTCACTTCAATAGGCAACAATATCTGAGCTACGCCGGTTTCTCGTTTGTCTCCTATCATAATGAAATATTTATACATCTGATCCTGGATTTTGTTGACTTCCTATCTACTCCATACACATACACGCAAACACATAGTTACACTAAATTACACAAACAAATAAATGTAAGGGAAAGCTGACACAAGCGAACTGTTTAAACTGCTGGAATCTAGGGGGGATCTCAATGGCCACTAACCAATATATGTATAGCATAATTGTCTGCTATGTCAAGACAAGTCCCAAACATTTAACTTATCGATAACAATCTCGACACAACACTAATCAAAACCCCCGTCCTCTGCACATTAAAATCGTTATTCAATTGACCGTCTCGTATTGTGGAGCAATGCCGGCTGATAGATTGTTTCACTATACGCACCCGCGTCACTGCAAGATTGTTCTAGATCACCAGTACACAACGACCCTGGATGCAAATCAGGTCACTGGATGGGGCGCAGCTACTCCTAGCTGACGTATTGATGAATCTGTTGGTCGTATTGGGTGAACCGATTTTGATGATTCTTTTTTTAATCGAATGCTAGTGCTTGCCCTGTGGTCCCACATAAATTTGAGCGAGATCTGATAATGGCATCCATGGCATCCATAGTATACATAAGTCTTAAGTTTGCAATAAGTATGTGCGCGACAAATGGACGAATAACTCAGTATCACGCCAACCGATTTTGATGATTCTTTTTTTATTGGAAAGTTTTTTTTATTGGAAACATGTACTTCATTTGAAGTTGGTTTTTTTGTTAAAATTTATATTATTAGGTTCGGTTAGTCTATCTATCAGCATTTTCAAGTCCAATGTTAGACAGACCTCTCCTAATTGGCACCACTCCGACCGTTTTTGGGCCCTCTGAATACTGTCGTTTTCCGCTGTCTTCTTTAAGTCATCAGTCTACCTGGTCAGGGGACGACCTATGCTTCTTTTATCGCTCGGGTTTACAGTTCGTTTAGTAAGAGGTGGTAATATTATTTAACCGGGATAAATTAATACTATTGCGGGATACTCACATGTATGGCATTTTTTTACACTTTCGCTGACTTACAGAGTTTGGTCTTTGGCTCAGTTAATCAGACACGTCTTCGAACCCACTAGTAGACTGATTGTGTACTTATTAATATTCTGTTGTTTGTTAACTATTTGCTAAAATATGTAACTACAGTTGAATTAAAATAGCGGAGTTATTGTCCTGGACGACTACTTTCGCTTCAGGGTATTTACTTGTTCGTTTCGCCATTTCGGATCGCCGCGCCAAGGGTCCTGGGTTCGATTTCCAGCGAGGCGGAAATTTGAATGATGAGTTTAAATTTCTGTTCTCGATCTGGGTGTGAGTGTCCTTGTCTTGTATGTTGTCCATGGCACCCACGACATAGGACATCCTGGTTTGGGACTATGAGTGTGAAGCGTTATTTATTATTTATTTATTTTCAACCGAATGAAATTTCTATCGAAGTATAATAATGCTTTGGACGCAGTGTGAGGGCTAATTTATCTGGACTGTAATCTGTGCGGTTGCTAAGGTTGTCTCATTAGTCCCACTTCACAGTAAGTGGAAGATTGATCTAGACCGTGTAGCCAAAGCTAACCAGTTTCATATGGGAATTAGGTCGCTTTTAAAGTTTTAAAGAGGGCAAAATTTGTACTTAGTTATTGGAGGTTAGTGGTTATCGGAGTAATTGAATAAATAAAAGTCCAGAACTTTTACTTTTCTCTTTTACTTTTTTTGAAATATCTGTAGGTACCATTTACATTTTATTTTGTAATAGTTATATTATTCACAACGACCAAAAAGAAAATTCCATTGTTACCACCAAGGTATATCTCGTAAATCGTAAAAAATTGCAGTTTTAAAATGCGCGAAACTTATATAGTGTGCTAAAAATATCTTATTTTCAAAGTAAGTTAACAGTAGGCAGGTACATGATTTAATTCCAGAATCTCTAGTTCAGCCCTTCAATTCATGCTTAGAGTTGAGGTGAGATGTTCGCGTTTAATTAGTGGGCCGCAAACTGGACACACACGGAGAACTCTCAGGAGGTAGAACCGCTACACTGTTTACAGGAAATATCATCGTTATGACCTGTCCTTAGCCTAGGCTAGTTCTTTCATATAACAGAGGTTGAGATCTATGACTTGATCAAATGCGTCCACATCTTTAAATCTATGCATAAATTTTATTATAAAGCTGAAGAGTTTGGTTGAACGCGCTAATCTCAGTAACTATTGGTTTGAATTGAAAAAATATTTTTGTGTTTGATTTTGAATTCCATATACCGAGGAAGGCTATAGGCTATATAACATATATGTTTAAGTAGTTAGTTTTTCCCACAAATTAACGCGGGTGAAACCGCAAGGCACAGCTAGTACATGAGACAAAGATAGGGAACCCTCAGGTCCTACCTAAAGTCCAAATTAGTCTCTTATTGAAATTGATAAGGTGTTTTGTAACACCGGCATATTACAAAGGTTAACTCGCCAACTAGTTACATCATTAAGTTTGAACAAATAGCAAGTAATTGGCAAACATTTACAGAAAGATTACTAACCACTTCTCATGATTACTTAGCAATAGTTGCAATTTGAAACAGACAGTAATGCGGGAAATAATATTATCAATGTCCTTTCGAAAAAAACTAAGACTTTGCTTTTGCTTACAATTACCGACTAATTAGTAGCTGCATTTGAAACATTTATTATGCCATCGTAACTTCTATTTGCCGACAAATTGGCTTGCAGTTTGGCACAGATGGGAATGTGGAACTTGTACACTCTTTTGTCAGAAATAAATGAAACAAAAAGTTAAGAACTAAGAAAAGAAATAAGAACCACCATCCCAAAAGAAGCTAACAACTTATTCTCAGACTCAAGTTTATAATCGTCTTGGTTCCCTTTAATAATCTGTATACACAAAAAAATGTTTGTACGGATGTCCTTTATATACCCTAAAACCATCGATCCGATTCATCCAACCGATGTGCCTGAAACTGGTCTCATTTGAATTGAAAGGCAGTAATGCGAAGATGGTTTGAGACAACTAAAACAATGCATTAGGCACATTGGATCCATTGATAAAGTCGATTTTTCACTTTACCCATACAAAAATTTGAAGATAATGTAAAGATGGCCGCATCAAAGCCAACGCCAACACAAAAATAACTTTACTATACAAATACTCAAAATCGTAGCATTCATCGATCATATTTTAATTTGTGACTTCGGCCGGGAACCCAACTCAGAAGTCTAAGAACCCCTAAAAAGCCAAGGAGAACCAAGCAACATGTAGTCTTACAGATTTAAATCATTGTCAATCGCAGTAGTCGGTATCTAATTGATTCCACAAATAGATTTATTGAGGTCCTAAAACGTAGGAATGTTTGACGTTTTACGGTTTTCTTTCATCTGTCTTTGAATTGGTTTTGCGGATCCGAAGTTGATCGAATGGGATCTTTCTGTAAACATCTCACGCGTTTGAGATTCCTTTTTATCAATCGGAAAATAAATGGTTCCTATTTGAACTGGTGCGGATGAAATGTACTTACAAGCGGAATTTCGATTGACCGAAATTTCAAGATTTGTTTACACTGCTGTCGAATCGAGTAGATAGGTATTGGTTAACCCAGGCATGTTAAGAAAACTAAAAATATCTTTACAAGTGCATGTCCAAGACAAGCTAGTTTTTCAGTAGATCATGAACAAAACATAAAGGTACACATAACTGCTTCATAATATTACTATGTTCTTTATGTTCTTTCAGTTTCAATCTATATTTAGGTATATTAGTATTACCACAGAAGAAATAATAGTACATAATTATAATAGTATTATTATACTTCAACTTATAAAATTGATAATTTTTGTTCTCCTTCCTATCTACTACTTCTCCTACTTCTTCAAATAACAACTTGATGGTCTGATTGCGTACTGTTTCATTACTTTCAATTTTATGTTAGTGTGCATGTACATCGTGAATTCACTCCTTTGATCAATATCTAAGTTAACAAAATCCTTAAAAACAAAATACAGAAACTTTTACAAAACAATAAAGGTTGTTTTGGGTTAAGTTAGACCAAGGACGCCGCAACCAACCAACCAAGGACCAAGGGAGATCGCAGGACGCCGCAACGAGCTGTGTCAGCGCACCATCTTGGAGTGGAGCCGGAGGCTGGAGCAGCCCACTGCTGGGCGTAGGACCGTCGAAGCGATCCGTCCAGTTTTAGGCCAATGGTTGGCGAGGCGACACGGCTCCCTGACATTCCGTTTGACACAGATACTATCCGGGCATGGTTGCTTCGGGGGGTATCTGTGCCGAATGGTGGGCCGGGAGCCGTCTGCTGTTTGCCACCACTGCAACGGATGCCAGGACGAGGACGCCCAGCACACCTTAGAGGACTGCCCAGCCTGGACCGCGCACAATTACGTGCGGTCGTTGGGGACGACCTCTCGCTGCCGACCGTGATCAAATGCATGGTTGACAGTGAGACGTCGTGGACAGCGGTGCAGGCCTTTGCGGAGTGCGTCATGCTCCGCAAAGAGGCGGCGGAGAGAGAGCGCGAGGACTCTACAGACCTTGCCATCCGCCGCCGGCGCACAGGGCGAAGAAGGCGGGCTTACGGCCTGCACCTCTTGGCCCCATAACAACAGCCGGTCGGGTGACGGATACGGGAATTCGTCGTCCGGCGTAACGGCTCGGGTTGAAAGGCGCGCCAGTGTCGAGCGCGCCTTTACCCTAGCGGGAAATAGTAGGCTGATGGGCCATCCCGCTGGCCGCTCCAACCCTCTCGGCAAGGAGAGGGGCTAGAGAGCGCGCCGTGCCGAGGCCGCCGTGGTAGCGGCCGCCGCGCCGGGGCAGTGGAGCGAGAATAGCACACAGTCCCGGCACTAATGCGGTAGGCGTCGACACCGTGTGGTTTTGGTGGGTTCAAGTCCCACATACCTGTCCGGCTTCCCGTGGCCGGATGGACGAGACGAAGGTCTTTCCACACGTTAAAAAAAAAAAAAAGACCAAGCGAGCGAATTTTCATTACATTTGCACAAAACGTTACATAATACCAGGTAGATTATCTGTTTGTCACCTCAACTTCAAAGGGACCAGTTCACTAATTATTTCGTTACTAATTAGTTCAGTTCATTAATATTGCAGATCCTAAGATTCAATTACTATAATACAATCCGTGGTCCGTAGGCAGTGACAAGAGGCTGATATAATCTTACTCTGAGTGCTCAGCTTAATTACTGGGTATCGATTTATGTGACTTATGCCTACGTAAAGGATCTTTCCGATTTGATCTTCTCATTCAGTCCGAAGCGGTTTGTAGAATGATTGTAAGTTTTGTATTTACCATAGCTTAGTTTCGCTAAGGACTCATTACGACTAAAATTACCGACTGTCCGGATTTATCCTGATTTTAAGCATGCTGAGCGACTTTTGAATTTGTATGGCTTATTGGAATTTATCTGGCAATTTTCTTTGAGTCTTGACTTTTAACCTCTGTCGGGGCAGACATTTAAATGTGATAAAATAAATGTTTTTCCCGGATTTGACCTATAATGAGGCCGGCGAACATCCGGGCGGGTTTTCGAAATGGGTCCGGGTAAAAGCCGAACACTTTCGACTATGGGTTCGAGTGGTACTTCAAAAAAAGGGCGACAGGCGAGCGTTTTGTAAAAAGGGAGCCATGTGTCAAAGGTACCGAAGAGTTTTCTTGCGAATATATAATTGTGTAAGCTTTTATTTTAATCAAAGAAAGCACGAAGTAGAACGAACCCTTTAGTAGATAAAGGGCTCCGAGTTGGTCCATGCGTCGGTGAGTTCTAAATTTATTGCGAATAAATTATGTTAATGTGCGTATTGCATTAAACTCATCGCGGTTAGCAATTACAATCAATGTTATGTTTGGTGTTGTTCGAAAGTGGTCGGGCTTGTTATCTGATATCTGTATTGCTCGTCAATAACAATGATATTATTATTGTCTGCTCGTGGTCACTCTGTCATTACACGACGATAGACAATTTTGTCATTTTGTTGTTGTCAGAAGTGCTTGAGATTTGACATACAACGTTAAAATGCCTTCGTGTGTAGTGTGATTGGTGTAGTAAATCAAAAGATAAACGTGTGTACGTTGTAGCTCTTTTTGGAATAGATTTTTTGGTTGATTTGTAAGGGCATGACGTATCTATATTTTTTTAAACATCATTGGTCAATAACATAGTAACATCAACAACTAGTTATTATATCGTAAGTTTGTTGCGGTCGTGAGGCAATGCGTCGGTGATACGTTTGGTATTGCTGGTGTCCATGGACGACGGTGATCACTTACCAATAGTCCTGTTATGATTTATGTCCTGTTACAAACAATGTATAAAGAGGACGTTTAAATAATAAACAATATTATTTATTCAAAAGCAAACTAATTAGATCAGTATGAGGTAACAAAAATGTCTATTGACTGCAGTCAGCCAATATAGTCAAATCAAATCAATTTATTGTGGAATATAGGTAGGTAAACAGGTTAGTATGTTATATAGGTACATTATCCGCTATATCCCTGACCACATATGGGCATACAATAATAGTTCAGTTACCTCAATAATAAAATAATTATACATCATTAAATAATAACAATTATAAACTTAAAATAATTTTTAAATGTTAAAATTTTGCAGAACAATGTAATTAAATTAATTAATTAACAATAAAGTAATTTATACTAATATTATAAAGAGGAAAGATTTGATTGTTTGCATTGAATAGGCCCCGAAATTACTGAACCGATTTGAAAATTTCTTTCATTGTTGAGAAGCTACACTATCCCCGAGTAACATAGGCTATATTATATTTTCAAAAAAATTAGGGATCCTTAATAAAACTCCAATAATGTAACCCTCCAGTAATGTAAAAAATAGAGAAAACCGAAGCAAAGCGAGGGCGATTTCCTAGTTAAATTATAAAGTAATAACATTAATGGACTTATCAATAGTAATTGTAATTGTAATTTACTATTGTATTTAGTATTGTAATAAGTTACTGTTTGAAACATAACGTGTATGCAACTATTGCAAGCAGCTACCATCATTAAAAGAGTAGTAACTCAGGGCTGTAGATTTATTTTCCATACAAACATTTTTGCGGTATCTGTGATCACACCTGTGAGTCCTGTGACCTTTACCGCTAACGAACAACACTCAGTAGGCGTAGGCAAGAAATGTAACGTATGGTGTTACCAGCAGTGTATTGAAATTATACATTTTGCAATAATTCCACCGGAAATCTGATGGTTGCAAAGCGACTTTCCACTGACTTATTACATCCAATATACGATAGTTTACGTTGACCGAATATCCCCCTTATATCACCCTTATATGGCCCTAATCGTTACTTTAAATTGTCAAAAATTGCTTGTCTTACTACTCATATCTAAGGGTGGTATTTGACATATAACAACATTTTATACGTCCAATCAATCTTTAAATAAATAAACGAAGACCTTTTTCTAAATAGAAAATTTAACACTTTTCGAAAAACTAAATTTGGTGGGAGGAAGTTTCTGGTTAGGGTCTTAAGTCATACTTAGTGTAACCGAAAACAAAAGCTTTACAATAACATCCACTTACATTCTTTAAATGGTCTTTAAAATTCTATGCAACTTATGACTAAAAACCGTTTTTTCTATCTTTATTTTTCAGAGCGCGAGTTTTTAAGCTTATCATAAAAACACTAAAATTCTATACTACAACAACACAAAGACTAAATGCAAATGAGCTTCTAGGCATTCGCGCCTTGCCTTGCATGCTAATTGTCCGCAAGATTCTCCCAGATACCACCAGCCAAATACCTTCTTTCTCTTTTATTTACCACCAGCCTCTATTAATTAATTTCTGATTCTTGACAGGTAAGGTACATTGGTTATGCTTAACCAACAATTTGCACGTACAACTTTTTATAACAAAACGTGCAAAAGAACCTCTTTCATAATAATAACCGGCGAAGTGCGTGTCAGGCCACATGCAATGCAGGGTTTCGTAGTTCATCGACTATACATTAACTGGTGAAGCTACCTTAGCCGTGATAGATTTCCTTATCAATTAATCAATATAGGTACTACTGACGCGAATTTTTTCACATTTCCAATGTCTACCCTAGAGCGCACTTGGCTCTAACCGAAATTAGCACTATAAAGCCGAATGTTTGGCAAACGAAAAATGGTCTTTGCAGACCCTTAATATTGAGAAAAAAAATCATCCCTAAATAACTGTGAAGAAGTACCTTGAAAAAATATTTTTTAATTATTCTGTCTCTGCGCTATGCTTTGACTTCAGAACCAATTTGACTAAGGAACCCTACTTTAATAATTATTATGGTTGAATCTTGAGGCGAGCACTATACTCGGTAGGTAAAAGAAAAACAAGTCAATCTTACACTTACATTAGCCTTTTAGAAACTGCCATAACAGTCCCAAGAATCTTGGGCCAAGATTAATGTCCTTCAAATTGCCACAATTCTTCGGAAGAACATGTTTTAAGGCATTGAGCTAATCGGTGAGTTACGACCGAGCTAAAGTCTGATGACAATGCTTGTTAGCTTAAATTGTTCCTATTCAACCTTCGCTATAAATATCATCAGAAGTCAGTACCGTACTCGTGTAAATCAACTATTATGCGTTTATTTCGGATTTGGGAATAGCAATACTGATACTTACATAGATTCATTTCTTGGAGAGTTCGAGGAAATTTTGAAGTATTTAATAAGAACACGCGGTCATGTTTAAGTGCGACAAATCCATGACGCAAATTGTGTGACAGATGAAATAGTCCTGAGTGTTATTGTCTTATTTGTGTTGCTCATGCCACCCGCAATACAAGGAATCTCACTAATGCCCCAACTCAGAGTCACTAACGGTTGCTTTAATCACTCCTTAGTAAAGAATTACACAACACAGTACAAATTCTGTACTAAGGAACGATTTAAGTAACCGTTAGTGACTCTTGAGTTGAGGCGTATGATTCATTCAACATTTATTTAATGTTTCTTTATTTTTATTTTAGTTTATTTATATAAAAAAAACTGCCAGCCTTTGCCGGTCTTGGGCGGTTTTTTTATTACCTTTTATGTCATGAGACACTAAAAAGACGAAGAGTTGAGATTGCTTGAACTTTTTGTCACTTTTTCAATTCATGCTTACAAAGTTCAACATCTTTTAACTCTTCTCTTAACTCTTCTGGCTATGAGCCATAAAGATATGTGAATATAAACATAATTTCAAAATAATATCTCTGGATATATGATTCCATTGTACATTCCTTGAATGTTGGCTTACCGACTCCAATATGTCAAGCCAATTAAGAATAAGGGGCCGTCAGACGAATATGGACCCTATTCTCTTGGATTAATGCACAGAGATCCGGTTTACTTTTAACAAATTTGATGCAGAAACTGTACTCGTACAGTACGATTAAATTAATACAACGAACGTCGATGTGATAGTCTTATTAAACAATGAAAAATTGATTGACCAGGATGTCATAATCATAATGGATTAGTGGATGTGGTATCCACAAATTTTAAATTATACTTACCTACTGAAACTGACAAATATGGTAAGTAAGTAAACAAAGATAATTTTAACAGTAAGTAGCCTCTTTTTAATATATAATATCATTGGTAAGTAGGTAATAATCCTATATTTTACTCAATATTTTACTTTAATAATATAAATGTGATAGTTTTTGGAGATAATTAGATATTTGTAGCTAGCCGGCTAGCATGACGAAAAACATCACTCCATTACGAGAAATTAGGAAAATTAATATTAGTATTTGAGAATAACACCATTGTCATTCATTGTCAAGCTAGAAAAATAGCAAAATATTGTATTATTGGAAATATTGAAAATATAAACATATGTAATTGTATTTTTATTGTAAACGAGTAACCGCTCTCACTTTGCTTCGGTTTTCTTTATTTTTTACACCTTGGGTTACAATATTAGAGTTTTATTAAGGATCCCTAATTTTTTTGACAATATAATATAACCTATGTTACTCGGGGATAGTGTAGCTTTCCAACAGTGTAAGAATTTTTCAAATCGGTTCAGTAGTTTCGGAGCCTATTCAATGCAAACAATCAAATCTTTCCTCTTTATTATTAGTATAGATAATCTGAGATCCCTGACGCTATCCATTTTATTATCCCAGAAAACGCAGGGAAAGCCGCGGGTGGAGAGCTAGTTTACAATATTAATAGGATTAGGAATATCACGTCCATTATTCGCATATCAACATAGGCAGGAAGTTTACGCGGCACGCGCGGCGTTTCCTCGTCAGCAGGATGTTTTGCGCCCGTGAGTTGCTATTTTCGCTCATACTGCCATTTGCACAGTTTGCACCTAGTCCAGTTGCTATGGCCGTATAATGTACTCTGTAGGTACTCTGTGGCTTTGGCCCACAGCTTATGTCAATTTACAGTGGCGATTGTTTTGTTTTTGGCGGGAGATGTGTGAGTGTTGATACTTGATTTCACTTTGCTATACATTGTGCTAATGAACATTGAAGTATCTGTATAATGTCATAGAAAAGACATCTCGAACAAAATGTGTGGTCCCGCCCGGAGGTTCCATTTTCAAAATCGAGCCCCCGTTCTCCTTTCGAAATCGAACGAATCCAATGAAGATTGAAGCCCATTGGCACCAATTTATTGTGTATTTTCGCGGTGTCGCGGTCGGTTCAATACGCTAGTAATAATACTTCAATGCTAATGAAGTGTATTAAAAATGTATTTTACCTTAAATGCAATGTTAATAATTTTAATTAATGCTATTAAATTATATTATTATGCAAAATGTTGTGCTAAATTCTAATTGCTAAATAAAATTGTAATGAATTCTGTTTGCTTTTCATGAAAATCAGTTTATTACTTTTACGTGACAAATATCCACACACCCAAACAAAACAAACTTTGACATTTATGATATTAGGTACCTATGTATAAGTAGGAAGAATTATTTTATAATGATCCTAAAAACACTTAAAATTTAAAAATATCTGCATAAAAACAAAATGTCTGAAACAATAAAGTATTCCTGGTGCATAAAAGCATTGTAGATATTTTTATTGTTGGAGGTATAACGGTTTAAGAGCCATCTGGCGGCCGAAGCAGTACCTATGTTTACAAGATTCGACTTCAATCCAGTCACAAAACCCGTCAGGGCATAAACTTTATGCAACAACTGAATATAATATCTACTTTGTAGCTTCAGCAGTTTCGTTAGGGTTACTCCGTATTAAACTTATTCTTATTCTTGTTTTCTAAATATACCTACCGTGTTGTACTCTGATACATGGACAAACAAAGAGACATTAAGTATGGTATACCTACTTTATAGATGAAATTGAATGAACGAACAAAGATTCGAAGATGGAGAGTTTTGGTCTCAAATACAAATCTTATAATCACTGGTTACTTAGTTTGTATGGTTACTTACTTAATTTGTATGTACGTTAATAATAAAACGCTGTCGCTTCTAACCGCTGCAAATTTTTATATCTTCACAATTCAACTTAAACATATTTCATCGGGATTAAATGCAAGTTATTAAAAATAAACTTAAAGACTACTTAATAATAATAATAATAATTACAATACTCAAACAAACATTAACAACGGAATACAAGAGAAGAATGAATGCCATATGCAACACACAGTTATCTGGAAGGCATACTATAAAAGCTTTAAATACTTATGCTATCCCCGTATTAACCTATTCATTCGGAATAATCAAATGGTCTAAAACAGATATAGAGCAAATAGAAAGAAGTACACGTACTACATTAACAAAACACAATTATCTACATCCAAAATCTGCAATAGAGAGACTCACCATCAGAAGAAACAATGGAGGTAGGGGTTTGATAGACTTACATCACCTTTGGCAAAAACAAATCTTTCACCTTAAAACATTCTTTCATACAAAATGTTGTACAAGTAACATACATAAAGCCATATCTTTTAATGACCAGAACTTTACTCCCTTAAATCTAATCGAAAACTCCTGTACAGAAGACCCTAGAAGTATAGACCCACAAAAACAGAAACTAGAAAACTGGAAGAAGAAATCCTTACACGGAAGACACCCCTATGACCTAGAACAAGCCCATATAGATCCTATAGCATCAAACAAATGGCTTAAAGTGGGCAGCCTATTCGCAGAAACGGAAGGATTTCTCATAGCTATACAGGACCAAACAATAAATACCAAAAACTACAAAAAGTTTATAATTAAAGACCCATCGATAATAAACGATAAATGCCGCAAGTGCCACAATCAATCAGAAACCATCCAACATATAACTGGGGCATGCACAACACTCACACAGACTGATTACACACACAGACACAACCAAGTAACTAGCATCATACATCAACAACTTGCACTCAAACATAATCTCATACAAAACACTAACACTCCATACTATAGATATACACCCCCCACAGTTTTAGAAAATCCCTCATATAAATTATATTACGACCGTGCCATACTGACGGACAAGACAATACACTACAATAGACCTGACATAACACTACAAGATAAAGTAAACAAAACTACTTACCTGATTGATATCGCTGTCCCCAATACGCATAATATATCTAAAACCATTACTGAAAAAATAAATAAATATGCAGACCTAAAAGAGGAAGTGTTAAGAATTTGGAAGCAAGATAAAGTATACGTAGTGCCCATTGTCCTCTCTACCACTGGCGTAATTCCAAAACACCTCCATCATAGCCTTAAACTAATAGGATTAAAAGAAACACTTTATGTAACTCTTCAAAAAGCTGCTATATTGAATACCTGTAGAATAGTGAGAAAATTCATGCAAATAGATGAAAACAATATAACACCCCATAACACACAATAATCAATTTATATATAATACAACACGCTGCATTTACTTGGCTACGGCCCGTAAATGTAGTAGTAGAACCAGCTCAAAAGCTGAGAAAAATAAATTCTTTCCGAAATAATAATAATAAATTATTTATTGCCACACACATAGGTTAAACGTTACAATATGCGGAAAAAAAAAGTTGCAATAATTACAAAAAGGTTTGTGGGCAAAAGGGAGTAGCTCAGCTTGTGCTGACATAGGACAGTGGTCCTATGCAGCGCTGTTTTTCAGCCACTCCCTTTCCCTTAGTTGGTGGACGGGAGTAAAATTCAGATGTCCCCGGCTTCCTCAATTTCCAACAAAAGAAAAAACCTTATTTAAATTATAGCTATTAAACAAACAATATTGTATAAATTAACAAAATAACAAAGAATTATTAACACCCTTATTGTAGTGTGTAGATATATGTGTGTGCTTGTGTGTGTGTGTGTGTGTGTGTGCGTGTGTGTGTGTGTGTTTGTGTGTGTGTGTGTTGTGCGTAAATATTGCTGTGATCAGAAAAAACGTTTGAGATCAAGGACTTTCCAGTAGGCATGGTTCAAATTCTCTGCAGCAATTTGCCTTTTTAACAAAGCCAATCGATACTTACATTTGAATGTTTCAGAACTCATTTTCAATCGCATTGGAGGTGGTAAATCTTTCCAGATTTTTGCTGCAGAGAATCTGAAACACCCCCGGTACCGAGAAGTTTTGTAATTGGGCAACTTTAAAAGATCGTCCTTACGCCGATTTCGTATTGCCAAATCCTTGACCCATAATAGCTTCTCGAATAAATATTCAGGCTTTTTGCTCCATATCACCCTTTGAGTAACACAGGCGAAATGAAGTTCTCTTCTCCCACTCATATTTAAAATGCCCTGATTATTCAAATACGGGGTAATATATTCTCTTCTACCAATATTAAAGCAAAAACGTGTACAGGCGTTTTGTACTCTTTGTATCGCTCTCGCTGTACTGGCCATAAGTCTTGGACCATAGACAGAGCTGCAGTAGTTAAGTTGAGAAAGTACTAGCGATTCACATAAGAGCACACGTAATTTCTCGCTGATATACTTTCTGATTTTATAGAGTGTCTTAAGTTTAAAAAACGCAGTCCGAATTTTATTATTTATGTGTTGCGCATATTTTTGTTCGCCATCAATAATTAATCCAAGATTACGAGCTGAGTTGACCCTCTCAATTACAACATCTTCAATTTTTATTTCCATTTCGTTATCGAGCACTTTATTAATTTGCATTTTTGTACCTAATACCATCATTTGCGATTTCATCGGATTAAGAAAAAGTGAGTTATTTTTCGACCATGCATGAATGTTACTAAGATCTTCATTAATTACTTAAGTACAAAACAATCAAAAGGTACATAAAAACTGACTCAATTCCGACTGCCCAATGGTCAATAAACGGATGACGGACGGACGTTTGATTTTTGCTTATTAATATTGATTAGCGAACTGAGCAGTCCCTGTGGCAATTGTGCTTACATCCGGCGGCTGATGACCGGCAAATTGAACTTAGATGAGATGCTGTGGACGCCAGGCAAATGGCCAGTGTGAATGGACGAACCTAGTGGCCGACTAAGTATTGTTCTAGTCCAGCCCTAATAATAGTAATAACAATAATTAATAATAATGGATATGTTGGACCTATGTCCACAGTCCACACGCATGCCTACCAAAGTACCAGGTCCACCAATGATATTGTATATTAAAAAGAGGCAGATATGTCATAAGCGCGCGCGTTGTGTGACTCAAAAAGTTCCCAATTGGGAACTCTTATTCAGGTGAAGAAAGAGATAGCGATGTAGTTTTGACGCGAGAGCGATAAAGACGTGCGATAAAGCAATAAAGCATGCCTTGCGGACATCGGAACAGATTTTTCGGTTGATTTGTAAGGGCGTAACGTATCTATATTTATTTAAACATCATTGAAATCGACTAAATCCGTAATCGCTTATCTGGTACAAATAAGACTCGTCGTCGCGGGGGCACTACCCATATAATATTCATGTGCCCCCATATATTCAGCAGCCATAGTCAGGTACCATACACCAAATTCGAATTTAGACACAACAATTAATACACACAACCGAAAATGTATATTATATGTATATATATGTATATATAAGTATATATATTGATATTGATATCGTTATATAAATATTTATGTTTTGTATTATTAATTTATGTATAATATGAGTAATATGTTTACTTTTGTGTTATATTTATCGTATGTACATTTTTGTGATGCATTATTTCCATTACACAAACTTTTGTTTTGTGTTCTTTTTTTTTCTCTCTTTTTCTTCTTGTTTTACTATCAGCTCTTTCCACATCCACCCAGGGTTGACTGGTGGACGCATTGTCCATTATCCATTAGGCATTAAGTTTTACCCTTTGTTACTTAATTTAAGAGGTGACATAAATTTAAATAAATAAATAAAATCTTCACAAACATTCCCATTTGTAATATTAGTAAGAAGTATCTTATGTGAGTGTGGACCTCTATTTTTTCTCTAATAGCCGCAGTCACTTTTCAATACTGTCTCAGTAATTGATGTCTATTGTTTACTAATTTGTTTGGAGTACAACAATAGCCACTCAGTTCAATGTACCGGAACTACATTGAACTTATTATACTTCGTTAGGAACATTATGTTTTTGACGACCCTGTACCCTAGTGGGACCCTGCCTGCGAAGTCCCGGGTTCGATTCCCGACCGGGGAGGTATTTATATGACAGATAAATATTAGTACTCGGGTCACGGGTGTTATTGTGATGTGTTATATGTGTCGTCCATGCCAGTCGCAGAGTATGAGTGTCTTAGAGTAATAATATTAGGTACATAATGAGTGTGTAGGCGTTTATTTATTTATTTACCCGTAAACCGAGTAAGGTTAGGTTATAGGAAGATAGACTTAAATCATTCATATAATATCTAAACCCTTGCTTGTCACACATGGTAAGCGGGCGGCGACACTCTCGATAAGACAAGGTGACGTCTGGTTCTTTTTTCAAGTCTGTGATGAAAACCTTATAAAAATCCGTTCGGCAGTTTTTGAGTTTATCGCGTTCATACAGACAAACAGACGTGGTCTAGAGACTTAATTTTATAATATGTGTATGATCTCAGCGTATGTATGTAGATGTATTAATTATAGAGCGGTAGGTAATTTCTCAACTACTATAATAATATAGTGATATTAGTTAGCAAGTTGCATCCGTAACCTGCCAGAGCGACAGGAATTGAACACTTAAATCTAAATTATTGTGGAAACATGTCTAGATAAATGTTAAGTGCCAGTACTTAGATCTTCCCGCCAATGTGGTTAATGGATGATAAAAATGTATAAAAAAATAAGTAAGTGCTTTATCACTTACTATTAAAATAACTCTCAGTCGTAATGCCGCTTTAAGTACTAGTTAATTACGAGTACCTTGTTGCTAATTGAAATAAATATTTATCCCGTATGTGTTTTGTTTAATTTGTGTGTGTATCTAGGTATCCTATAAGTGTAGGTAAGTAAGTATTATTTATATCAAACTGTTTTAGTGTGCTGTCACCAATCTGAACTGAAGCAGCGTAGCCCCATTACTATGGCTCTGAGTAGGCCTATCTATGGCCTAGTCCTTCTCAGTTTTGAGGAAAGACCCGTGCCGGAAATTGGTTGAAGTCAGTTTGGTATATAATGCGGGTAAAATCAAGTTTATCCGGATAAACTCGACATTATTTATTTCTTTTGTAAAGTATCAATAACCACTAAAATTAATTTTAATTTAGCGTCTTAACATGGTCTTAACAACATTATCTACGAGTCTTCCAATTTTCGAAAAATGCCATAAATGCATAAATGCACATAAACGAGTCAAATATAGTTTTTATTATAATTTTATAAATAAAATTTTTTAATCTGTATAGGTATTATACTCAGATTAAAGAACATAATCTAAGGGTATATAAAGTACAAAAAATTATTGCATGGATGTCCATTATAGACTCTGAAACCATCCAACCGATATGCCTCAAAATGGTTTCATTTGAAAGGCAATTATCCGAAGGTGGTTTGAGACCACTAAAACAATGCATTGAGCGCATTCGATCCATTGATTAAGCCGATTTTCAACTTTCCCATACAAAAAATTTAAGATAATAAGCAATGATGTTTATTAGAGATACGTTATGCCCTTACAAATCATAACAAAAATCTGTTCCGAAAACACACACGTTTATTGTTTGTTTCGGTACACCAATCAGCGCTTGTTAAATTATGTAAAAGGGATAGCATTACTAAAACCATAATAGTGAAAAAGATAGCTAGTGTTTGTCGCTCGCGTCACAAGTACCTTACGTTCGGCTGGCGCCAAGCTGGCGCGCTGTCATGCCGCAATACTTATTTTGCTCAGATTAAAGAAATAAAAGGCAGATATATTCATCCAACTACAATGTAAAGCTACCAGAGCAAATACAAACTAAAAAACCAAATACAAACCCGAGTCAGTACTAATGAAAGCGTCAAATAGCTTGCATGTCACAATTGTCAAAATTTATTAAATAATTTTCTCAGATAAAATGTCGTCTTGCAATTTTAAACACTGCTAAAGTTGTTCCCAAAATCAAGGAAAAGAAGATAAGATATCTTTTCATAGGTAACTGTTCATTATTTTATTATTTATTTATAATAAAATTTTTGCGGTGCGCTCGGAACACAAAACCTCGACAATTATTCAATTGTATACCAGCTATATATGAAAATCGATTACCCTAAAAAAGGGGAAATATGCATGGGTTATTTGAACATTGATCGATTATAAACTTATAAAGAAAAAAAATATTTTAAAAGTAAATAGTTGTATTTATTTAAATCTAAATATCAGGAAATGCAGCCAATGCATAAATACCTGTCGCTGGGTTAATACAAACATAAGATAGATTGTACAAAGGATTAAAGGGAGAAAATAAGGATTTTAACATAGGTAAACCTGGTTGATTGAAAATATCACGTTTGCCTACGATAAAATGCACGATTGAAAGAAAATATTATATTCTATTTTAGTTCCTGTTTAGCCTACTCAGTAAATTATTTTATTTTGCAGATTACCGATAAATGCTATTATACGAGATAAATGGGTTATTATTATTCCTTAAAGTAGGCAAGATAATGATTGGCCATCCAAATTTTGCTTTGTTTATTTATTGCATTTTAATGAAGTTGACGTATATTATATATGTCGGAGAAAACCCATCCTCTTCGACATCATCGTTAGCGGTCATAGGACCAGTGGGCGACGTCTGGGTTAAGTGCGAGCACAAAACATAATATTCGCTCTCTTCTACTCAGTGGATGGCCATCTCCGACATTTCATGTATTTTAATTACAATAAATGTATTAAAAATTTGGTATTTTTCAATTAAAAATAACTACCCAAAAGAGAAAAAAAACATAAATTAAAACAATTCAACATATTAAGTAGTAAGTAAGAACATTTGACATATTTAATATCTATACTTTTTGATAACTAGTGATATAATAATAAATAATTTGCCAATTTAATTGTGCATAATATTTCAAGTTGAAAATAATTATGGCAAAAAATATTTACTAAATTGCGGGAGATTGCGACTTTGTTTTCAATGTCTGGCAACTTACACACACAAAGAAGTATGTGTCTCTACGATGCCACT
Organism: Thymelicus lineola; assembly: GCA_963932265.1. Taxonomy (NCBI): domain Eukaryota; kingdom Metazoa; phylum Arthropoda; class Insecta; order Lepidoptera; family Hesperiidae; genus Thymelicus; species Thymelicus lineola. Next base: position 2,925,086 of record OZ010701.1, on the reverse strand, counting down.
GCTAGATGTCAATATGGTTGTCATGCACACATAGTGAAAAAGCGGCTTCACGTCATTCGTTGCATTTCTTTGCGAATGTTATATCTGCCTTTTATTTCATCTGAGTTATTTTGTTAGATAATTATTGAAATGAAATAAAATGCAATAAATCATGATTCCTTACTTGTGGTATGTTATTCCATAAATTTTATTTTTTTTACGTAAGTAATTAGTGCATTTACGCATAACACACGAAGGCATTTTAACGCTGTATGTCAAATCTCCAGCACTTCTGACAAAAATAAAAGCGTGCGTATCCACAGAGTATTGAGAGAGCGACTGCGAGTAATGCGAGCAAGCGTGGTCAATTGACTACTCTTTCGCTCTTCGCCGTCGGCGCGCTAATAACCCATCTACCTCTTTTATACATATAATATCATTGATAATAAGTATGTGAAGATGGCGCATAATGCAGACTGTCAATATTGACTTTAGCATAGTCATCAGAATTTTTTTAGCATAGTGTAACACACAGACATAGATAGTAAAGTAACACGCCGGGTATCCACTAGTTTTAATTATAAACGTCCTCAAAAGTAAATTTAAAAAAAGCCAATGAAATGGGAGTAGGTAGGTTCTAAAACAAGTTCTTGTTACTTGAAAAGGAGGCAAAGGAGCGTCATTTACGCGCGAAATAAACTTTTTTTTTCTAGAGATGACAAAGAGCCGAGACCAAGACATTCCGTTGAAATCGGGTAATATTCATTATTCTGTCACATCGTAAATAAAATAGACTTGCGGTATTTTAATTCTGTCGACACTTCAAAAACCTCGCATAAGTTGCCAATAAATTTCCAAGCCGTTACAGAGCTGTAAACGAGTGCATAACACCTAATTGGAAGTTAGTCATACGGAAAATTATTTTGTTATTGTTTTTGTCTGTTCTGCCAAACGAGGCTGGTGGTTTTGTGTATTTGTTCGGTTACAAAACTGATATGTTATAAAAAAAGCGTGTGCGTATAATTTTTACGCGCGATAGAAGTAAAACTTCTTTGACTTTGGTGACACGTATTAACTTAATTTAAACTTAATAAAATTATTATAGTTGACTCATATTTATTAACTATATACTTTACAAAAATGTATATACAGCTATAATTACCGTTATTCGTTACCCCGTGATGTTTATTCATTCATGATACTTAAGTATTAATAAGAAAACGCTCGTACAGCCACGGGCAGAACGGCTACATTACCTCTACTTTTCGATTTTCCAGCCAGCGGATCAAATGGTTGTATAAATAGATACTCACACCTACTTACATATTTAAATTCATACAGGACACCTTACCTCCTTGCTTTATTTTTTAATCGCAATGTCAAGTACTTTATGCGTCCTTTTATTATCTGTGAGAAAATTCCTTTGTGTATGAATTAAAATGAGCAACCGCATCAATGCAGTTCTGACAAATAGCACAACGTGTTGCTATTTTATGCATATAAATGCATTATGATTCTTGTAAACAAGTAAACAATGTTGTTCCCTAGAAATTGTTGACTTATGTTATCTTTCTTTATGTGATTAATTTTTCTTTATGGCTTTAACCCATTTCTGGCCCACTACTGGGCACGGGTCTATCCTCTTGAGGAGGCCTAGAGCATACTCCACCACGCTACTCCAGTGCGGGTTGGTTGAGGGGTTAGTGGCCAACCCGAGTGTCGGAAGTTTTCAAACCGCCCAAGGGCCTCTGACATGGCTTAACGACTGTTATCTTATGATAACAACTGGAACCGACGGCTTTACGTGCCCTCCTAACCACGGAAACGCTCAAGAATTTTTTGTCACTAGCGGTCACCCAAATTTTTCTTTATTTTATTATTGTAAAATCGCTAAGGTAGAATAGGGAATTACCTACCTGTGAAGAAGAATAAAGTAGATCATTTGTATAGGGTTAGGTACCTAGTTATTGGTCACGATTTCGTAAATGGATAACAGGACACGTTTTTGGAGAGTAATTAATTTTTTATAGACTTTAAAGCACCTATCCCAGACTTTTCGAGAAATCATTAAAAATTTACAAGGGTACACTTTTAGATAAAAGTTTTATTGGGATTGTAAGTAGTACATAACATAATCTACTATCCCTTCAGGGGATCGTGACCAATAACCAGTAACCCTGTATAAATCTTCTAATACTTATTATAAAACACAAAAAATATTAGATATCCTTTAAAGACTCTGAAACCATCTAACCGGTAATGTCTCAAAATGTTTTCATTAGAAAGGCAACAATCCAAGGTGGCTTGAGACCACTAGAACAATATTTTTTTTTAGATATTTATATTAAACTATATTTGTGCAACAGTTAATTTTATATAATCTGTGCGATATTTTCTTAAAGTATTGTAACGTACTCTGTGGTCTCTTCCGTAATAAAAAGTGATCAAGACGTGTTTTTTCTTGGTGAAATAATAAATATATTAAAATAACTCGGTTAATGGGTGATTATGTGATCTACGGGAATCTGAACATTAAAACTCAAATAGGTTATGGGCCCAGACCCGCACAAACATGTTTACTAATAAAGAGAAGTAAATAGAATTGCGTGGTAAAGCGCAGTAAAACAAAAGCCGAGCGGCGTGGTCAAGCGTCAAGAGAAAAAGTAAGATTATAAGAAATATTATGGAGAGCGAATTCGGCGGAGGTAGTTTTGTCCGATTGGATGAAAACAACTGGCAAAGCTGGAAATTCCAACTTAAGGTTTTATTAAAGGCATATAACCTCTATAATGTGGTGAATGGAGAATACCCATGCCCATCAAAGAAGGAAGACCAGGAAGAGTGGACAAAATTGGATTCTAAAGCTCAAGGTATAATTGTCACTCGTTTAACTGAAAAATCGATTGTACATGTGCAAACATGCGAAACGTCCAAAGAAATTTGGGACAAGCTTTCAACGATATACGAATTAAAGTCCGATATTTCGTTACATGTGTTACAACAAAATTTTTTTGAAATGAAATGTTGTGGCGAGTATAATATTGCAACATATATATCCAAAGTAGAAAATTTAGTGTCACAGATAAGACAAAGCAAAGGTGAAATGCCTGATAATATGGTGATAACCAAAATTATTACATCATTACCAGACACATACAGAAACTTTATATCTGCTTGGGACAGTGTACCAGTCGAGAAAAGGACACTGAAAGAACTAACTGTGCGTTTAATGATAGAAGAAAAGAGAAATTGTAAAGAAACTGAAAAAAGTGAAGCATTTAAAGTATTATCCAACAAAGAAAGAAAATGTTTTAATTGTAACAAAGTAGGCCATTTTAAAAAGGATTGCAGAATAAATAAGCAAAATTATAGTTCATCAAAGTATAACGTCATTCATTGTGATATTTGCAAGAAAAATGGTCACTCTAAAGAACAATGCTGGTTTAAAAAGCAAGAAAAAAATAGTCCTAAAACTAATAAGAATATGGCACTGCATGCTGAAACAAGCAATAATAATAACAACAGTTGGTATCTTGATAGCGGAGCATCAGAGCATATGTGTAATAATAATAGCCAATACATAACATATAATGTAATTGATAAAGACATCATTATTGGTGATGGGTCAATAATAAAAGCCATTGGTGTTGGGAATATGGACCTGGAATGTTACAACGGTAAGAATTGGTCAATTGTAACATTGTATAACGTATTGCATGTACCAAACCTTAAAGTTAATTTATTCTCTGTTAGTGCTGCCTTAGACAAAGGCTATAATATGGTATCAGACAAAGATACATGTACTTTTTTCTTAAATGGATGTACAATTGCACTGGCGAAAAGACAAGGTAAAATGTATGAAATGCAGCTACGGAACATATGCAATGCTATGATGGGAAAATGTAATTCTAATCTACTAGAATGGCACTCAAGGCTAGGACATCAGAATATAGAACAAGTGAAAAATATTCTTAAGAAAACAAATATAGAATATGATATTGGAGAAGAGATAACTTGCTTACCATGTCTGAAGGGTAAACAACATAGATTTCCTTTCTTAATTAGTGAAAATAGAGCAGAAAAACCTGGTGAAATAATACATATTGACATATGTGGTCCAATGGAAACTAAATCTCTAGGAGATTCAAACTATTTTCTATTGTTAAAAGACGACTTAACAAAGTTCAGAAAGGTATATTTCTTAAAGTATAAAAGTGAGAGTATTAAATTTATTACAGAATTTATAAATGAAACAAAAGTTAATCCAGGACATACAATAAAGTTTATTCGCAGTGATAATGCAAAAGAATTTTGTAGTGAAGCAATGAAAGAATTGATGAGATCAAATGGTATTCAGCATCAAAAAACTGTAGCGTACACACCTGAACAAAATGGTTGTATAGAAAGAGAGATGAGAACTATTGTAAAATCGGCAAGAACTATGCTACAAGAAAGTGAGTTTAAAAAGTCATTATGGACTGAAGCTGTAAATACAGCAGTATATGTAATAAATAGGACTGGACCAAGTCGACAAAAAGGAAAAACCCCATATGAACTTTGGTATAATAAAGATTTCTTTGAAATAAACAATCTACAAATTTTTGGATCAAAAGTAGCAGTTCACATACCATATCAGAAAAGGCAAAAATGGGACAGTAAAGCAGAAATTGGATATTTTGTAGGATATGGAGATAATACTAAGGGATATAGAATTTATTTACCTGAAAAAGAAAAAGTTACTTTAGTCAGAGATGTAGTATTTATAAAGGAAAAAGATAAAATTGAAATTGGACAGCGTAAACAATATAATATGCCTATAGAACAAGAAGTAGATAAAACTGTAGAAGAAAATTCAAGTATAATACAGAATGAACAAAGTGAACAAATTACAGAAGAAATTCAACCAATACAGGAAGTCAGTAATGAAAATATAGTTTATGAAGAAGTTGAATATCTTGATGAAGATGAAAATGATATTCAAGAAACTACAGTAAATACAGAAGTGAACAATAAAAGATTGACAAGAAAACCTAATTGGATGATTGATTATGAAACGGAATGGGAATCATCAGAATCTTTTTTATCTTTTTGTAATGATGAACCAACTTCATATAAAGATATAATGGAGCGTCCTAACAAATGTAAATGGGAAGAAGCTATACAAGATGAATTAAAAACACTAAGAGATCTAAATACTTGGGAAGAAGTAAGTGAAGTACCAGATGGAGAGAAGGTGATAAGCAGTCGTTGGGTTTTCAGAATTAAGGATAACAATGGTGAACCGAAGTATAAAGCAAGGTTAGTTGCTCGTGGCTTTGAGCAGACTAATATAGATGATCAAACTTATGCACCAGTTGCCAAGATGACTACATTTAGAACAATGATGGCGGTAACTACACAGAAGAAACTACCAGTCTATCAGATGGATGTTACAGGAGCATTTTTATATGGTGACATAAATGAAACTGTATACATGAAATTACCAAATGAAAAATTATGTAAACTTAAAAAGTCAATTTATGGTCTTAAAAAGAGTCCTAGATATTGGAACAGTAAATTTCATAATTTTATGTTAAAGGAAAATTTTATTCAGTCAAAGAATGATCCATGTTTGTATTTTAAAAATGATAATAATAACTTCATGTACTTAATAGTATTTGTTGATGATCTTCTATATTGTGGTAATAATATTGAACTCCTTAAAATGTTTAAAACAAACTTGTGTAAAACTTTTCAAATGAAGGACCTTGGAGTAGCTTGTAATTTCTTAGGTATAAATATAAAGCAGGATCTAGAGAAACATTGTACTGTACTGAACCAAAAACAATATTTAGAAAGATTACTTCATAAATATAATATGTATAATTGTAAGACTGTATGTACACCTATAGAGGAGAATTTTAATTTTGATTTATTATTGAGAGATAAACCTGAAAATGATGTTATTGAAAAAAGATGTAGAAGTTTAATTGGAAGTCTAATATATGCTTGTACAACTAGACCTGATTTGTCTGTTTCGATAGGTTTTTTAAGTCGATATTTACAATGTGCAAGTGTGGCTCTGTTTAAATGTTTAAAGAGAATTTTACGTTATAATAAGGGCACTATTGATATGTCTTTAGTTTATAGATGTGATGTTTCATGTGATATTGTGTTGCAAGGTTATAGTGACGCAGATTGGGCTGGAGATGTTAGAGATCGTAAATCTACTACCTACTGGATACATTTTTTATGTATTTAATTGTCCTATCTCGTGGGGTACAAAAAAACAGTCAAGTGTGTCACTATCATCATGTGAAGCTGAATACATAGCCTTAAGTTATTGTATTAGTGAAGGATGTTGGTTAAAATATTTACTAGAAGATTTTGGATATAATGTTAATATTAATATTTTTGAGGATAACCAAAGTGTAATTAAAATTGCAAATAATAATGATAGCAACAAACGTTTGAAACATATTGATATAAGATATCATTTTATAGTTGAAAAGGTATTATTAGGATTGGTAAAATTAGAGTATGTTAGCTCAAATTTCAACATTGCAGATTTGTTTACTAAAACATTAGGAAGACAGAAGTTTGTAACTCTCAGAGATTTTATTTTGTCTGTTGTTTAGTATTATTGTAAAAGTTGTATTAATGATAGAGAGGGTCATCTGTCTTTATTTATGTTATTTTTGTACTGGTAAATTAACTGTTGAGGGGGTGTATTAAACTATATTTGTGCAACAGTTAATTTTATATAATCTGTGCGATATTTTCTTAAAGTATTGTAACGTACTCTGTGGTCTCTTCCGTAATAAAAAGTGATCAAGACGTGTTTTTTCTTGGTGAAATAATAAATATATTAAAATAACTCGGTTAATGGGTGATTATGTGATCTACGGGAATCTGAACATTAAAACTCAAATAAGTTACAATACAAAAATTTCAAATAATTTATATTTATCTTGGCCTGTGTCATGGCCTTCAATCAAATGTAGAGCTTGAATTACATGTTCTTGTGGCTAAAAATTCATGATTTTCTACACGGAACTTGGCACCCATTTAGATCTCAATTCTTTTTTTTTATTTGGCTCTCATTTCACATTTAGGTTTTTGGTGTAATATATTTTATTCGAAGGATCAATTCGAATTGCATTAGTTCAAAAACATGGTGTCCAAGACAATGCGCAGCTGTCAAAGTGATAACTTGACAATTCTGTTATTGTGTTGACTTGACACAGATGTTTCTGACGTTTCTAAGTGACGTTCCTTGTCACAGTCAGTTGACATTGTCAAATAATTGTAATTAATTCCCTACAATTTTATTGGATTCGATTGGACTAGCAAACCAAACGAGAGTAATAAATTAATAATTCCACTTATTATCAAGCTATAATTTATACAACATTCCGGTTTAGGTGCAAATTGTGTAAGCTATCAAAAATTGTGAAATACCTTTGATGTTTAAAATCTTTGTTCAATAGTCAGTGCAGTGTTAGTGATTCATCATAATCTACACTAACAGGTATCTTTATTTACGCTGTAACTTTCTCAAAAACACATTAAAATCTAGTATATATTCATCAGATTTTGTTCTTATGAATGGAACCGATCATTTAGAGAAGACGCAAAAATGTCATGTTCAATTAGGCCATTGTAGGGATAACTTTTTTAAATACTTTGTCTAGTTTTTAGCTCCTGAGAAGTTTAATATGTGGTTAACGTCTGTACATTTCATGTACATTACTCTTCTTGGGTTATTATAAATATCTTTGAAATCCCTCACGCTTAGCACCCCTTGACATTCTGCTTCCTGAATGAAATCGAAATCCTACACTCTTACTGTTATTCGCCTCTGGAACTATTTATCGCCTTCACTTTATTCACTTAGATCAAAGAATCACATCTAAATTGACTTTGCCGTTTCTGAGTTCGTCAGGAACAAACATGCATAAGGTCAACTCGTCGAAGACCGGCATACTTCATTAAAAATCTGATTCATTAGGCAAATTTTGCCATTTCTATAAAATTTTCGGCAAATTTTATTGAATTAGGTAATCAAATATTTAGTTGACCATTAAAAAAAACTCTAAAAATTACTTTAAGGTTATCGATTAATGAAATAAAAATTAATTTTGAAAAAATGGTGAAATAGACGGACTTTACTACCACGTCGGATAAGACCGTCTTGTGGAAAAAAAACCTACAAATAGTCGGTTTACGTGAATATAGACATTGTATACGCGTATGTATTTCAACGCCATTTAAATGTGTGCTATCGTTTTTCATATTAAACGCTCTTATCGTCATAAATCGCAAAAAAATACGTATGTCGGGTAAGTCCGGTATAGATCGAAACTCAGGGGTAAAAAACAATTAAATATAATTAAAAAATCGTTTTTTTTGTATATCAGTTTTATTAAAAGGAATCGCCTTCTTTAGGTCTACCATTTAAGAGATCAAAAACCAACTTACTTAATCGAAGTAGGTACTAAAATACACCTTCTTCTATATTCATATTATAATTGGTTTTTTTTCAGCGCTAGTGCTAATAAATTCGTCGAAAGTATAAAATAGAATATTATAATAAAATAAATGTATGAGTCAAAGTAAAATAATAAAATAACACGGCAATTAAAATGAAATATCGATTATCGATTTTAAGAGTAGACCTTAAGAGGTTTTAAGAGAGACTCACTACGCAGGAAGCTTAAATATACGAATCATATGTATAAGGATTAATTTTATAAAATTTGCTTAGGCGTAAAAGGTTTATTACATCTGGAAACGACGAAGACCGGCACATGCCGATCTTTCCCTCCAAGAACTAGACGGACTTCTCCACTATTGCAATTTGAGGATTAGTTTTTTTCACTAGATGTAACTTCGTAAAAAATATGTTTTATTCTATTATAATATAATATTTAGATAATAATATTGATAATTAATTAAATTAGCTACACAAACCTTGATAAATATGATGAAAAACTACTTAAAATATTTTTTTGCCAACATGTTGCTAGGTCGTGTTGCAAGTTGATAGCCCGACTAAATTTTATACGTATTTTTTTCTCTTTGTGTTATAAATAGCGCCATCTATGTCAATTTATTGAAACTAAAACAGTTTAAAGTGTTTGTTCGCTGGGTTGTATTTGCTGTAGTTATTCAGAATTCGTTGTATTTCTTACTGTACGGTCCTACCCTCCAGACGGTCTTCGCCGAGTTGACCTTACATTATTTTTGGAATGTTTGTCTGTCAGTGTTTGTTCAGATGTTACATCGGTGACTCCTCAGGTTTTGTATGTACCTGATAGCTACTGGCCACACTGCCAGCTAAACTGATCAGCTGTTATTTTAAAATGATAATAATTAAATTCAATAGAAAATAAACTATTCAATAAATGTAAATTCTACTGACAAGTCACCTGTGTGGTAAAATTTTCTTACCCTTAAGTAATTTCCAAAAACATTAATAAAATGCAGACAATTGCAGGGTTAAATTTAGATGTCCTCTTTGCTGTGTTATTTTGGATTGTTTTCTAAATATTTGCGTTACTTTTGATACAGTAAATTTTGTGTGATATTACTGACTAGGTATTAAAATAATATGACACTATATTCTGTGCTATAATTTTACATATTTTTGTTTTTAATAGATAACTTTATCAATAATTTGATGTAACTCTGTTTTTTTTTGGTCAAATGGAGGTACCATTGTTGTTTAATTACCACCCAAACTCCACTTTGTATTCATATTTTTATATGGCACATACAAAACAAAACAAATGAATCTAACACCAAACCATGCACCTTCCAGAAACAATGTCAGAAAGAGACCCAATGAATGGATCATCGAGCCGAGCGTATGGGGCTACGGCTGCAGTCCCCACGGTGGGGTTTGCAGACTTCAGCCCCACTGAGCTGTACAACCTGAGTGAGAGCATCGCGGACAATGTCAACACTATCAACAGCGGGCTTCGAACCCTGGAGAAGATGATGAAACAAATTGGTGGACCCACTGATAGTGTGCAGTTTAGGGATAAAATGTAAGTTATTTATTTGAGATATAATATGTCTCTGATGTCCGGCTTTGAATGATACACAGATTTTTTAACATTTTGTGTATGTAAAGAGAAAAATTATAACCCTGTTGGGGAATAATAATATGCACTTAAAAAAGTGATAGTTCCATAGTTGTGTTGTACATGAAGAAGTGCAGATAGCTAAATTTTGTATGGATATAAACCAATTACATATTAATTTGTGTCACTAGATACAACCGGAAATTAAAAAATAAACAAAAAATGTGATATGATCGCTCTCTCATGACGAGATTAACAGATATCTTTTATTGTAATTTATTTGATTTGTCATATCAGTATTGATGAGCACAAACACTTAGTAAATAAAAACAAATATCTCTGCAAATTGAGAATGTGCTATTGCGTTTTAGTCACGTCATTGTTCAATAAACACTGACAAAATATTGGTAGTTTATATAAATTAATGTTATTGTTGTTAAAAAGACATTGATTAAATTTTCTTATAATCATTAAAAAAATAAGTCGAATAATTACTAACTTTTATTTCCCAGGATGTTTTACTTTTGACTAATTTTTAATAATATTACCTCCTACTATTAGCTCTATTCATGCATCACATAACACATAGACGTCCCGCTAATAGCCCTAAACAAAATGACGTAAAATTTAGAAACCATGTATTGAAATATAAACCATATTGCCATTTAATAAAGTCACAAATTGTCACAAGTCACAATAGATGTTTTCCACTGTGACTTAGCATTACATGATGGTTATGATCTGTACTCGATCGTCGATTATTGACATAATTAGCCATCACAACGTGTATCAGACAGAAACGTCTATCAGACAGAATTACGATTTTTTTACCCCTAAAAAGTAAGTAATACCATCCTAGTTTCTTAATTATTATAGTCTAATAATAATCTAATAAGCACTTAAGTAAAACAATTCAACTCATTTGGTCCAGTAGTTTCGGAGTAAATTGACTGTAAACTTTAAAGGTGGTCAGCCAAACACACGAGGATGTGTGAATGCATTTGATTACTTAATTCCAAACTCAGGTCTGGCTACAAATGAGGGAACTCCTCAACGGTTAACAGTACAGTCACTATTTCTTTTTATCCGACTTCAAAAAAAGGAGGAGGTTCTCAATTCGACTGTTTTTTTTTTTATGTTTGTTACCTCCGTACTCTGGACTGGGTGAACCGATTTTGATGATTCTTTTTTTAATCGAAAGCTGGTGCTTGTCGTGTGGTTCCACATTAATTTGAGCGAGATCTGACAATGGCATCATGTACTTCATTTGAAGTCGGTTCTTTTTTTTGTTAAAATTTTAGATTATTCTCTAGCACAAAGACACTATAAAAGCGTGTATTTAGTTTTTAAACTTAAATTGTTATCGGTTTCAGCCACGATACGCAACAAAACGTCAATAGCTCAGTATCGGCGACCGCGCGAGACATACAAAGGCTGGGCGTGGTGGTTCGTCGTGGTGATAAGCCGCAAAAGTTACAAGTGGAAAGATTGACTCAGGCGTTTAGGGACGCTCTAGCTAATTACTCCTCTGTGCAGAAGGTTAATGAGATTGTTATTGTTATCCTAATAATATTAAAATTTTATAGCACACCGATTTCTTTAATAGCTACCGATATTTAGTTAAATTATGATTATAAAATAATGGAGATAGCATTCAGGGGGTTGCCACTTTTTATTGAATTTCATGACCATTTTTTGGCTTCAACCCATTGATGTCCCACTACTGGGCACGGGTCTCTCCTCTTCAGAAGGCCTAGAGCATACTCCACCAAGCTACTCCACTGCGGATTGGTGGAGGAGTTAGTGGCCAACCCGAGTGTCGGAAGTTTTCAAACCGCCCGAGGGCCTCCGACGTGGCTTTTACGACTGTTATCATATGATAACAACCGGGACCGACGTCTTTACGTGCCCTCCGAAGCACGGAAACGCTCAAGAATTTTTTGCCACTAGCGGTCACCCATACCGATTTTTATTTCTAAAATACTGGCAGTTTTTGAGTTATTAACTAAAATCTCAATACCTTTTTTATATTCATTATTGTTTATGTGCTGTGAAATCATCCCGGAATATTTTTCTTCGTCATTAGACATTCAAATTTACTACCCACGTTAACACATCGATTTATTTAACTCCAGAAAGTATCAGAGAAAATGGCGGCTCACATGCCCGGACGGGGGCGAATGCGGAATGACCCCGAAGCGCTAGAGAGGCAAGCCATGGCTGATGATGAGGAGGCAGCGCTCTTAGACAATCAACAGGCACAGGTGATGACTTCCATTCCTCATTCTCTTAGCAAGGCGAGGTGTAATGCCTGAGGAGATCTGATTGATCGTGTTCGGAACTTTTATAGGTATTATTTATTTATTTATTTATTCTTTATTGTATTAACCTTAGACTAGGTTTGACAAAGGGCGGACTTAATGCCCATTGGCATTCTCTACCAGCCAACCCAGTGTGACGGAGAGAAATGCGAGGTAGGCGTACACAATTAAAGACAATTTAAAAAGAAAAAAAAAGAAAATATAAGGTATGTGTTTGGCAAAGGGATATCTCCCGCCAACCGAGATGGTGTCCCACGTACATAGTAATAACAGTTTTCTTAATATTAATTCTCACAATACAACTTCAAATTACAACAGATGCAAGCTAAGAGAGTTGAAAAGTTCCTCCTAAAATCTATCGAAGCATTATAATAATGGATATATATAATGTATAACAATGTATTTAAAAGGACGCGTGTTTGTGTGTGTGCGAGTATATGTAAGTACATGAGTGCAAGCGTCTTGGTGTCAATTTAATTGTTAACTTTTGTTTCCAGGCGCGTCTCGTTCAATTCGAGACCAGCATGTTGCTAGAAAGAGAAGCCTATATGAACAAAATTGAAGCTGATGTACTAGACGTGAACCAAATAATGCAGGATTTAGCCGAGATGGTCAATGTGCAGTCTCAAGTTGTCGGTGAGTTTAATATTGTTGTGAAAATGTACACTGAGCCCCACAAAATAGTTACAGCCTATAGATATTTGAAGCGTCTAAAGAAATAATATTGGTGTACAGTTTACAAAAATATTACATACACAAAAATATCTGCCCCAGTTGGGAATCGAACCCGGGACCCCTCGCTTCGTAGGCAGGGTCGCTACCAACTAGGCTAAAGGGTCGTCAAAATTAAATTTATTATTTGACTTTTCCTTATTTATTATTATGTTTTAAATATTATTATACATATTTAGCAATGCTTATTAAATGTAACATAATTTTTTATTATTATAAACTGTGTTAGTATAATCGCATAATATCGACTAACACTGACTGATTTTTATTATGTTGTAAACAATGTATACTATTATGATATTGTACATTATATATTATTATGATATTGTACTTTATTTCAATATTTTGTATAATTATTTTATGTACAGCTCAAAGATTTCTCAGTATACGGGACAAACCTTATTTTGTGGTTTTTACGGATATTTTCTAACAATGTTATGTAATATAATTTTTGTTTTTGATAATAAATAATAATAAAAACAATAAATAAATAAATTTCAGACACAGTAGAAAGCCACATTGAGGCAGCGGGTGCTAGCGTAGAGACTGGTGTTGATGAGTTAGCTAAAGCCGCTGAACACCAACGAAGGTACCGGAAGAAAATGTTCATCCTTTTTATCATCGGGACCATCCTAGCCATCATCTTCATCGTTTGGATTGTCAAGGCCTTCAGATAAGTAGTTTAAAGTGATTATTGGATTTATTACATAGTATAATTATGTTCTGTATGGTTTTATGTGTCAATACCGTGATATTTAGGAGAACAAGATTTATGGGGGTGAAAGAAAACTGTATAAACGTACAGATTTCCAATTTGTTACTTGTATTCATAGAAAAATATTACTTTAGATTATGAAGGAACTATATGAAGCCATACAAGTAGAATATTTGGTATACTTAAAGATTAAACGATATAATGCAACTAAAAACGCCAATTAAGTAAAGGAAATGTATGCCTTATTTCACTGGGTTAAGAGATTAATTATCAATGGTTCTTGGAGTTTTTAAATTTTGGCTACGTTATACATATAATATGAGGTATTGGCACTTTATCATCGATATTATAATGATATGGCAATACTTATTAATATCTAATGTTAGTATCCTAGCATGCGTATGTCTATCAGTGTTGCCCTGTTAAAGATATATTTGCGTTTCATTGTGATGGGTACTAGGAATCTTTGTATTATATCGATAGTTCTACGCAGTTGTCTGGATGATTATGCCTGTGAGACATTAGTGAAGTGTGACATTACCCATAATCGGCTTCATTATAATATATTAGCAGAATAATATATCGGTTAACTAAACCCATGATATATCCCACCCTCAGTGGAAAAAAAGCAAGTTTTCTTACGTTGAATTTTAGTTATTAATATGATTGGAAAGAAGGACAAATGCTGCATATGCTCATTTTTTTAATAATTTTTTTTAATTTTTTTTTTTTAATTTTATGATATTTTAACAGTTTTTTTGATCTCCTGTAAAATTGCAATTTTCTTATGCCTTTGTTCCACTGAAGATGCGATATATGTATAACAATTTTATATATTGGCCTGTGAATAAATAAGTGACGTCACAATGCATATGCATCATGAAATATCGATGAATCTCTCGCACGTGAGCTTATGAACGGGACAAGGATAGTTTTCTTTTTATCGTGATGTTTTGTTTGAATTTTAACAGAATTAAAATTTTATTCAAATAGCCAAAAGTCAAAAAAAATCTTTAATACATTAAAAATAAGAACAACACAGACGTTCTAGGTTTAGTTAACCGACTTATATTATTATATAAAATGTATTATATAATAACCGCGATTGTATAATTTTAAAAGTATAATTACTTTCAATCCATACCTTCATAATGGCGACAGATTAGGTGTTGCCAGGTACATAAACGACAAATTGTGATAAACATCTTTCTTGTCGGTGGTTATTGTTATTGTTATTAAAATATGTAAATCATTGAGATTAATCACCACCTAAAAGTTGGCGGAAATGTTAGATAATTAAAAATTCTTACGATTATAATTCTTATTTATCATAAATATTATTATAACCTTATAAATAAGCATTCCTATCAAAAATTCGTTTTTCAAAAAACATAGAAAAAAGAACGAACTTGAAATTAACTGATATTAATTTTCTCTATTCCACCTTTTTCTCTGTTCTATTATTGCGCATGTCTCATTGGTGGAATATGAAATACGACTCCATTATTAAATGTATAATATCTAATTAATAACTCATTTGCATATTCTGTGTGGCGCTGATGATAAAAAAACCTACCTACTTAATTTAGGACCATTAATTATTTCGACACATTTAATTCTAATGTTGAATAAAATAATATGAGTGTATATTGCAAGGATGTTAATATTATGTTAGTTGTATTTATTTATTTCTTCACTCTACTTCGTAAAACAAAGTACATAATGACAATATAATTATATTTTTTATTAGTTAGTATATTGTTTTGTATGTTTATAATCTTACGTGATAGATGACTTGGTGTGTTTGTTATTTTGTGTGTAAAATATTCGCCTTCTTACTACAGAAAAATATGAAAAGTGCATCGAAATTGTTTCAGTTCTCGTTGCTATAGAAATAAAAATAAATTATTGCGTGCATAATAAACGCTAATGTGATCGAGATATAATTATTATTGTTCATAATTATTTAAGCACCTACACTCTCAACCGACAGATAACATTAAGACTTGAAAACTAATCCATTACTAGTAAGGGAAATAACCAAAGTGATGATATAAATCAATATAATAATATGAGCATGAAAAGTAACAACTACCTTATTCTGGGAATGTCCAAAATGTGTTTTGTTGCAATATTTCCTCGTCGCCAAACATTGACGTGACGTATATTTGCACAAGATGGCGGCAGGGGTCATTAAATATAATGTCATAGAACAGACATTTCGAACAAAATGTGTCCAGCCGGGAGGTTCGATTTTCAAAATTGAGCCCCCGTTATACTTTCAAAATCAAGATTGAAGCCACGTGGCGCCAATGCATTGGGACAATGGCTTCAATGGCTGGGGTTAAATAATAATGCCTTATGAATTATGAATATTATGATGCATGTCATTTACATATACCTTTTAGCAATTTTATGAATATCTTGTATTTTGTAAAACTGCAAGAAATTGAAGTCTGATTGTGATTGATGTGTAGGACTAATAATAAGTATGACAATACTTTCAATCCCAGCTGCAAGCTATTATAACCAATTGTATTATCACAGTTTTGCATCAAAATTACTATACATTTAAGTGGTAATAAAATAATGCCTATTTCATTACATATGTACAAAAATCTACAGAAAATGACCATCTACTTCTAATCGAATTTTAATCGTGTTTTTCTCGAATTTACGGATCTTTAATTTGGGTACTTGAAAGTACATAAATAAGAAATAAAATAAAGTCATAAAAAATGTTGCGTTTTATATAAAGCTTTACGAAGATAGAACTTAAGCAGACAATTTGTTACATTTAAGTTTTTTGAAGCTGGTTTTAGTTGTTTTGCTGTTATCATTTACTAAGGTAGACTGCATTTTTATATTTCGCTAACACCCATATAATGTACCTTTTCCTTAAGAACTTATTTGGCAATTTTAGTAGCTTGTACTGCTGTGGATAGCCTTATGTACTATAAATAATAACATTATTTATAACCTCACATCAACAAAAAAGTCCAGATAGAATATCTGCTTAAACAAAATAGGTAATCAAACCTTAAAATACCATCATACCTTCTATAAATGTACGTACCTATTTATTCGTATGCAAGAAAAAAGGTGTAATTAAAGTACTCTGTGTTTTGTTTCACAGATCAATTCACCAAAATGACATAGACGTAGGTAAATAAATACAATGAATGGTTATAAAGAAAGATAAATAAAATGTTTCAAATAAATCAATCGAAATTTACTTTTATACTTATACGAAATTTTAACTTTTTTCCCTCGTTTAGTAAATTATTTCTGAAACTCAGATAGATTATTTATTTATTAATACTTTATAAATTTTATTTAATTGTTATACATTTTCTTTCAGACTTTTTTGATGGTTTGA
This sequence comes from Thymelicus lineola, assembly GCA_963932265.1. Classification (NCBI taxonomy): domain Eukaryota; kingdom Metazoa; phylum Arthropoda; class Insecta; order Lepidoptera; family Hesperiidae; genus Thymelicus; species Thymelicus lineola. The sequence continues at coordinate 2,907,893 of OZ010701.1, read as the reverse complement.
GCTATCAACTAGTGATGTAGATACATTGAAGTATAATGTCATAGAACAGACATCTCGAACAAAATGTGTCCCGCCCGGGAGGTTCCATTTTCAAAATTGCGCCACCGTTCTCCTTTCAAAATCGAACGAATACATTGAAGATTGAAGCCACGTGGCGCCAATGCATTGGGACAAACATGGTGTTCGCGGTGTCGGTTCTATACGCTAGTAATAATACTTCAATGTGTAGATATGATTTTGTAATAGATCTTTAATTAATTATTCACCTATAAATGTTTTCTAGTTGTAGTTATTGTTGGCACAGGCGACATTGTCATAACAATTGTCTGATTGATTCTATATTATTAATGAAATGTGTTAAAACGAAAATTCTTATGAAAAACTATGAAAATAATGACAATAGATCATTAAAGTATTATGTCATAAACAGACATCTCGAACAAAATGTGTGTCCCGCCCGGGAGGTTCCATTTTCAAAATTGAGCCCCTGTTCTCCTTTCAAAATCGAACGAATCCATCGAAGATTGAAGCCACGTGGCGCCAATGCATTGGGACATCGAGGACATACATCGGTGTCGGTTCTATACGCTAGTAATAATAATTCAATGCAATAGATTCATTTATTTGGACGGACTACATTTTGTGTACTATATTGAACATTCCGGAAACTTGTATTAATATTTTAAATATCTTCTACATTTAATAATTCAACTGCTAAACGGATGTAAGGTGACGTTTAAACAGTATTTATTGTATTGTAAATGAAAATGTATTTTGTATTTCTGTTAGCTGTTTCTGTATTTAGACGTAGGACAAGAGTGTAAGGAGAAGTGAGACTAATCTAATTTAATACCCAATTCTCTCCTTATTTGAGCTATAAGTGTGGAATCAAGCTTAGCATTAGACATACAAGTACATCACATAAAATTAAGCCTTAAGTAGCAAGATTATTTTTTTATCTAAAACTTAACAGGCCATCAGTCATAAGATACCTAGGTACTACAAACATCAGGCGCTATAAGCGTCTGTTTGAAATTTTGAATAAGCCATGCTTTGGACTTTATTTGCATTCTAATTATAGTATAATAAATTACTATTAAATTAACCAACACTTCTATTTCTACTTTTTATATTAATCAAGACCTCATCACGGGTTTAAATTAGAATTATGTTCTTGTTATTATTTAATACTTTTAGTTTAAACCTATTTTTGTTTAACTTCCGCATATATACGTAAAGTTATAATTCGAATCATTGCACGAATTACATGAATCCCTTTCCTTGTCCATTGTATGATACAATGTTACTCGATAGTATTTACACGTTCTTAAATAAATAATTATTGTCTTAAACACTGGTTTTAATTTTTCCCATAAAAGCCAAACGAAAACATATTACCTAAATGGTTTCCTTAAGATTTAACTATAATAATAATTTTGAATTCAATATTGATTTAACCATAAGTAGGCCTGGCGCACTCCGCATTTTAGCTAGTACAAGTACATGCCGCGTTCGACATGTCTGGCTAATTCAGAAAATTCATAATGGCTGTCATGCGTTCCTAATCTATGACACATATTAAATATGACACATATTGTTAATAAACTTTCAGATTAATTTTATTCTTTCAAAATAGACAACCCTGACATTGCCAGAGAGGATAAGCGATAGTGTTAGAAAGAAAGGAAGGCAACTCATTACGCGTTTTTGATTAGCGCTGTGCGACCTGAATTACATTTTATTGCGTTGGAGCTAGAGTCGCTATTTATTTAAATGATTTTGCGGAGTTCGCTGTACTTATGAGTACTTTTATTTCTTCTGTGCCATTAGACAATTTCCTCCTAATCGAAGGCGTTTATAATAATTGAATACCAGTCACTTGTAAGGAGGAATGAAATAAAAGTTGTTGTTTAAAATACTATCTTTATTAGTGTACACACCGAGTCATAACTGAGCATGCATCAAATAACAGATAACAAATTGTTCTACTTACAACACCTAAAAACTAAAAGTCGAACACAAAACCTAAAATACTATACGCTAAGTTTTTTAGAACCATATAAAGCCTCTATACAGACTTTACCTGCAATATTGCGCCAAAATTCAAGTTATAAAGGTGTTATTACACTCCATAATTTCCATATAAGAAATACGCTCTTTAATGTCTAAGCAGAACCGAAGTACAGGTCTGCTAAAACTTGTTTTAATACTAAATTGTTAGTTCGCGTTGAGAATCGAATCAAATCGGTCAGCTAGTAGCAAAAACTTTACTTAAACAGTAAAACCAACTTATCTGTGAATTGAAGGGAGGCGCTGGCGGACACATTAGACCAATCATTGGACGCAATTCGAGAGGTAGTAACTGACAGATGAATGACCACAAAGTACTTAAGAATGACTTTTAAACATGGCGGCATTAGTTCCAATTTTCGCCACTTCACAAATAAGGGAACATACAAAACCACGTGACCCATTTTTTCCAACTTTTTACCCCTCTCCCCCTTCGTGACCATCGGTAGTATATGAGAAGACCCCCCCTCCCCCCTATCTGACGACTTAAGTGGCGCAATGGTTGCTAAAATATTGACTACGTGAAAAAACCTAAACTCTGTGACCAATCTGGGTGTTTTGAAGACACCCCTCCCCCCTAAATGGGTCACGTGGTTTTGGTATGTTCCCTAAGTTGGTGGCACTGTACAACTGGATGGTAAGCTTTGAATTGAAGAGGTACCTGAAGAAGTGAAGACAGTTTACGTGACATTGAATCATGGAATATAGAGGTAAGGAGGAAAATAACAATATAAATATATCAAAAACTGAGTAAAATAGCAATTCCTTAATCGATTCCCACCCACTTCCACAATAAGTTTAACATTCGACTTTTAGTCAACAACTGAAGTCTTTAAAGAAGTTTACATAAAAAACTTTGTAAAGATATTTCTATATTGTTTGAGTAAATATCCACATATTGTTGTTCAAATCCATTTCAAATCATAAATTTTATTAATTACTTAATTTGCAAACGAGTTCTTTACATTACTATAACCGCGTTTATACTTCCTACCGCATAAAAATTCCTACTGGGGAACATGCAAGAAATTCCTATTCCAACATAATTATTTGTATAATGCGAAATGCGATCTCTAAAAACTAAGACTATTTATTTAATACTTTATAAGTCGCACCTTTAGAATTGAAGTGGCTTATCTAAGAATTTTAAGAAAATGACTTTTATACATTAAAAGACATTAAAACATAAACATATTGTATTCTATGCCCAATAAACAATAAAAAATGCCCAATTCTTCAATTACATTTTTGGCGTTTACCAAAACATACGAATTTTGGATATAAGTCTAAAGGAACAACATGTTTTTATGCCGTTCAATGTTTAAAAGTCATTTTCTTAAAATTATTACATATGTAAGCCACTTCAATTCTAAAGGTGCGAAGTATTAAATTATCGACCACGAAAATACCGACAAAGGCAGTCTTTATAACCAGTTACCACAGAATATAGTTACCTAGTTTGTTATATCGATTAGCTCAAAATACAATTAAAGACAAAATATAGTAAATTACAAAAAAATCACAAAAATTTTGACCAATATAGAAATATTTTAACAAAGGAAGTAAGTAAGTAACCTGCTTACTTAATAACAAATGGCTGTGGACGACATTTCTTAAGTAATCCATCTCCAAATCACACCTATACACAAAGATAAGCTAGAATATTCTAGAAATAGAAGTATCCTAATATTAAAATAATGTACACATATAACATCAATAGTAAAATTACTAAAATACCCGACATTACCACCTAATACAAAAATATTACGATGAAATCTAATACATTTAAGATGAAGCGAATAAAACATTAATTATAATACTTAAACTATGTGTTGGGTCGTTTGTATATTAAAATTGTGAATTAGGACCATAAATGGAACGACGAGTTAGATCTTTATTTGATGGGTATTTTTCAGCTCTTCAATGCTTTATAAACGCATGTAAGCCGTCGATTCCAAGTAAGCATTCGTCAAGTCATATGAGAAGACTTTAAGCAATATAACTTCCCAGCCAAGCCTCTAGCTAGCCCCACCACTGATCAATATTGGGCTTATAAATCGAAGCCAGATGCTATATAAATCTATTTTAACAAACGTTTATTCTTTAGAGAATTCAAAACACTGAAATAATATCGAAATTATGAATATTGTGAAATTAAATAGATGTTACAATATGAATTATTGATTTGTTCTTATACACATTATTTTCTACCTATTATGGAAAATTACTTTTTAAGTTTTCTACATTCTGATCCTACTAATGTTATCAAATGCAAAAGGGTTTTAATTTATCTTTTTTTTTTGTATTTTCAGTCTGATCTCGAGACAAATAAGATTATATAATAATATACTTATCAAATAATATGGAAGAATACAACATTAATCAATAATAATATTTTATATTATCAAAGATTCCTAACAACTAGCATTCACATTACGAAATATCATATAACATTAAAGAAATATCTCTCTCAGACAGAAAATGTGCCACATCTAAAAAGTTATTTGTATGTAATTAAAAACAAGATTCAAATTAAAAAATGTACTTAATTTAAATTCTGTTTTGATGAGATGGTCATGTACTGAGAATGTAACTTAAAAATATACAGTACAATATATTTTTATGTGATGTTGACTTTGAAAAATTAGAACTGAAAAATAATTGCATTAAAAAAAGAAAGTCACATAATTTTCCATCATTTGTTAATCATTTGTTTCTAAAAAAATCCAATAGGTTTTTAGAATATAGAATATAGGGAATAATTTTCCGATCAACGGATATTTCGATATCTACATATTAGTGAAGTTTCGTTGGGGTAGGGGCAGCGTACGTTAGTAAATCCTATTTTATTATTAGTAATGTGTATTTTATTGAAAGTCATAATATACATCATAGTACAATAATTATTTCATTTTTAAGGCATCACTAACGACTCTATCTATAGATGTCTGGTCTTCATTAAATTAATCTTTCTGTTGAAGAAGGAAGTAGTACATAAGATATTCTGCATAAGAAATCTCCACGATCTACCCAAATGAAAACATGGGTACATTAATTCCAATATAATAATTATGTCCCATAATATAAAATGATAATCATATATTATAATTTCAAAAAGCTGCCACAATTAACTAAATCCTACTAGAGGTACAGTGCTTATAGATATACTTATTTGACCAAATATGATAATTATTTTTTTGTATTAAGTTAGCCTTACAGACTGTAAAATAGACGTTCTTAATATAGTACGTTATTTTACGGTACATAATATTCATTTAACATCACATCGAGATGAAGTCAAAAGGAATGAACGATGGTATAAACAATGAAATATAATACATCTAAATAATCTACAATAACATTTATACCACATAATGGTTTATCATAATACAAATAGTCTTGTAGGTGTTGCTGATTATATTATGGTACATTTTTAGTAACAATGTGGTACAAATGCATAATGAACTGTAGTGCATAATGTATAGAAGTGCATTGGTCTTAGTACTGTGTACTATAAAATAATATGTTACAATTTTACTGTAGATAAATCATACACTAAAATATATATACGGGCTGTTTCAAACTAAATCCGGGTCACAGCCGCGCTAGCGTGCCGGCATAGAATGGGGCGACGCTTACGCAAAAGCGACAATCATACATTTATGCCTATTTCCAGTTCGCCTCGAAGAGACTACTAGGACATATTTTTTTAAACACCGTAAGTAAACATTAATGATTTAAATATGTGTTGTATGCATTGTTAAAATATTCAGAATTCAATAGGTACATCCAATATCTAAAACAAATATTAAATAAGTAAATTTTATTACATGTCTCGTATTGAACATCACTTTCTACCTATTTCCGCATCTTTGTCTTTCTGTTTTTTCATACTCTGTGACAGTGCTTCGTTCGGTCAAGTTCGGTTCAAGATGGCGGTATCAAATATTTTGCACTAAATATATTTTTTAATGTAAGTAAAAATATAGTTACTTACCAATTATAATTTAAATAAACTCAAATAAAGTTCAAACGTAAATAATGAAAACGTTTTAACTGTGCACAATAAACAATAATACGTTAATTTGTGTTCTTGAACGGTCGCGGTTCTTCAAAACATGACATCTACTTGTCTCACTTGCTCGCAGTCGACTAAAATGCGTTGGCACCACTTGGGGTTAATTAAAGTGTTCGTTTTTTTAGTACTGAACAGCCTGTCTAGTATAGTATATACATTATACATATAGGTCTATGTAATATTGGAGCAGTTATTTAAGTATTTGAAGACTCCATTTAATTCATAGCATTATTTTACAAAAGCATAATTATATTTATTTACAATTAGCTGCAAAATAGTCTTACTACATAAAAATTCAAATTTAAATTGAGCAGTGTTATTTCATCTATAATTATTGATTTGCGCTTAAAAATATTTTTATATCTAATTATACTCGAGTTCAGAATTATCGGCTCGTGGTTGGGGATTATTAATGACAGCTTCAGGATTAACAGAATGAACCGGAGCCGGATTCATGATCCTATTCGATGGCATTCTAGAAAGATCTAGAACGGGTAACCTGAGTACATAATCCTGGTCCCAAGATCTGTCTTGCCGGGATCTTTCGGACCAGGGAATGATTCTGAAGTCCGTTGGTGCTGTTATCCCATTGAGACGAGGGATCCGTTGTGCTAAGTTTCTTAACCTAGAATTTTCTGGACGTTCCTGCCTGGTCTCCGGTACTGTGTTTTGGACTTCTGTCCGTCTGGCTTCAGGCCTGGGGTTGGAAGTAAACATGTGTTGATACCTGGCTATCTCGCAGGGCAGTAATGGTCTGGCATCCCTGCCAATCCGTTGCACAGTGATCTGTCGTTGGCTTTGATTCGGTGATGAGATTGATGCCGGATCAACAGTTTGTGGTTGTACGATAATGCTATTCTGGATCCGGTTTTGAGACGGAAAGTTCATTGCTAGGAAGTCTGGTAATGGTACGCAGAACACTCCTAGTTCCTCCTAGAATTATATTGAGTTAATAAAATTTTTATTTCAAGACCTAATTCCAAAAAAGTATAAAGGTAAAAGTATGTATGTGTTAGGTTTGAATTAGCAAGGGTGCAGAATGCGGGTAGAAGGTAATCTATGGCGTGATACAGTGTATAAATATGGATGGTGGGGCGGTTTGCAGTTCAGTTGGTTGGAGCGCTTAGTGGTAGCAACACGTAGTTTCTGCACCCGTGCTAATTGTGGCCACAATATTGTAATACGGATTGTGTTGTTATGCTGCAAGTTACTGTTACCGTTTTAATATGTAAAACAAGTGAGAAAGTGAATTGTTAAATATAGTGTATTGTGAGACGAAGTTGGATTATATGAACAATATATTTCGTGTGATTGGTAAAGTTGTAGTTTTTATTACACGTCAGAAGTGGTAAGTACCTACTTTGTTACAGTTTTATATTACGATTAAAATCAAAATTACCTACGTAGAAAATATAATAAGCTCAGGTGAAATTATGAAATGTGTCATAACTACGCGATAATGGCAAATTATACGAGTAAATATCCTCCGTAAAACGAATATAGATGAGGTGTCATTTCAAGGACTTACAAGTGCGTGTAAGCGAGTATGTCAAAATATACAGCTATTATTTTAAGTATTTTCGTTCTAGAACATCACATAAGTACATATTTTGTGTTATTCAATAAGAATTCATTATTACACTGCCTATCGCGACACTTAAGGCACGGTGACGTTAAATCAAAGATTAATTCTACTAATAAAAGGCCTTGTATTTATGACATTATTTAATTTGTATATTGCAGTACAAAGACTAATTGTGTTGCTCATGATCCATTAAGATAAAGTTAATAGTATTAATATAACTATTATGAAATAAAAGGTATGGTTAATATTTCTTCATATACAGCAACTGGTTTCTTGACTGGTACAAACAAAAACATATAATTATTTTCTGTAACGTTATTCTAGTAGAACATTTACATAGTTGTTTTTTTTTGTGTGAGTCATAGATCATGGAGAATAACGGAGAACATCCGCGGCGTCTGTCAACCCCTGGTCGAGTGTCCTCGCGGCGAGCAGAGCGCAGCCGCAGCCGCGTGCGGTGCGGCAGCAGCGTGCGCCGCCACCGGAGCCGAAGCCGGCTTCGCGTCCGCAGCCCTACGAGTGAACGGGATCGCTTGCGAGAGCGCGAGCGACTACTCGACGCGGAGAGAGAGCGACTACAAGATTTGGAAAATGAAGTTCGTCGGAGAAGGAGCATGCTGCGTTCTTCGGAACGCCGCGATCGTCGCTCTGCATCTCGACGTGCATCGCAGCGAAGAACTGAGAGCAGCTTTAGCCGTGAAAAGGAACGGCAATGTCCAGGGGAGTCACGTGATGTCGAGGCAGGTGCACGTCGTACCAAAAGGTCAGACAGTCCATCTTTTTCATCACACGACATTGTGAACCTCCTTAGTGCCCTTAAGGATTATAAGCCGCAGCCGTCAACTTCAGCTGCAATCATTCCCCCGCATAACATTAACCATAGAAACATATTACCCGACTTTGATCCTTCTTCAAAGAATCAAAGAGTTGACATTTGGCTCAGGAAAGTAAATGAGTGTGCTGAAGTTTACGGCTGGGATGATAAGACTACAGTACATTTCGCGATGCAGAAACTACAAGGATTGGCCAAGAGTTGGTACGAGAGTCTGAACTCTATACTATTTGATTGGACAGAATGGCAGCAAAAACTAATTAACGCATTTCCTTGCGAACAAAATTATGGCCAATCCTTGGAGGAAATGCTGAAACGGAAAAGTAGATATAACGAGCCGATAGAAGTATACTTTTATGATAAATTGGCCTTACTGAACCAATGTGACATCGATGGCAAGCGTGCGGTTGACTGCATAACGGTCTAAGCGATAAATCCTTAAAATCTAGTGCCTTGGCTTTAAGATGTAGCCTTCCAGAACAGTTACTACAATTCCTCATTAGCAACAAGGATATTTCACAATTTTCGGATCGATCTAGTTTTAAAAGTAGACCGGGACTTAATTCGAATACAAATCTTTTAAATAATAAAAGTAGACCATCGAACATTCACGGCGATAACGTATTCTGCTTTAATTGCAAAGAGGTTGGACATCCATTTTTAAGATGTCCTAAACCCCTAATCCGGTGTTCACAGTGCTATCGTGTTGGTCATAAGGTAGAAAATTGTAGAGTTAAAACAGATAACCCAAACGCTAAGGACAATTCCGTTAAAAAGACTATGTGCATTTCCTTTTCGGGCTCAAACAATAAGTATGTAAAGGATGTTAGTGTTAATGGTAAATCGGTGAAAGCTTTCATAGATTTTGGGAGTGAAGTAACATTATTGTCTCAATCAGTGGTAACGTCCTTAGGCCTCGAATGCAAAAATGCTCCAATAATTATTAAAGGGTTCGGTAACGTTGCTATACCTACTATAGGACAAGTAAAGGTCAAAGTGACAGTTGACGCGGTTGAGGCTGTTGTTTCATGTCAAGTGGTAAGTGATGAGCATCTCGAGTTTCCTCTGCTTATAGGCCAAACGTTCACTGAGCAGCCCCATGTGGTTGTGTATAAAAACTCCGAAAAGCTGCAATTTTACGATATGTGCAATGAAATGCCCTTTTCTCAAGAACACATTGATGATTGTGGGTTATTAAAAGTCCAAGCCAGTTACCTCGTACATCTTTATGGTCCAGCCTCGATTAGAGCAATCGTCGGAAGTCAATATAATGGGAACCTACTAATAGATAGTAAAATCATTGGGAAACCGACACAACAATGCATGATTGAAGGAGGATTATACCGCATCAATGATGGGAGAGTTAACATCTCTATTGTTCCACTCTCGAAATCATGCACAATTCCAGGTAATATCATAATTGCTCGTGCTATGAGAGTCCAGGTAGTTAATCGCATAGTTTCACCGTCAACCCGAGCAATTACCCAAAGTCCAAGTAGTAAAATTAATGAAAACCATATTAAAATTGGAGAATCTGTGTCTCCGTCCGAAAAATGTCGACTGATTGACTTGCTTAACAAATACAATCATTGTTTTGCTTCCACCCTAAAAGAACTCGGTTGCACTCACGTGACGGAGATGACTATTGAAGTGAATAGTAAACGCCCAATTGTGTATCGCCCTTATAGGCTCGCGCATAAAGAGCGCGAGCAAGTGCGTGAGATGGTTAACGAGTTGCTAGATGCAGGAATCGTTCGAGAGTCTGTATCGGAGTATGCCAGCCCAATAATATTAGTTCGTAAGAAAGATAATAAATTAAGACTATGTATTGATTTTCGTATGTTGAATTCTGTTACTGTGAAGGAACGTTATCCGATGCCAAATATTGAAGACGAAATAGCACGGTTGTCAGGACAGGCATACTTCGTTACATTAGACCTCGCATCGGGCTATTATCAGGTGCCCATCTCGGAGCAGTCTAGGCCACTTACTTCATTTGTAACACCGGACGGCCAGTTCGAGTTTAATAGGATGCCGTTCGGTCTTGCAAATGCCCCCGCTGTATTCCAGCGAATGATGAACAAGGTTCTAGGTTCTTCTCGATATTCTGGGGCAACAGCTTATATCGATGACATCCTGATATATGGGAAGAATATCGAGGAATGTTTGTCAAGGCTCGAATGTGTTCTTCAAATGTTAGAACAGGCTAATTTGACTTTAAATTTGTCCAAATGCGAATTTCTAAAAGATAAGATCGATTATCTCGGATATGAGATTAGTGCAGCAGGAGTGCGGCCGGGAACAAAAAAGATTCAATGCGTGTTGGACTTTCCACGACCTACAAGTCATCATACCGTCCGGCAATTTCTTGGTTTAGTGGGATACTTCCGGAAGTTCATTAGAAACTTCGCTGGGCTGGCTCATCCTCTGAATAAATTACTTAAGAAGGAAGCGACTTGGGTTTGGGCGGACGAGCAGGAACAAGCATTCCTTTCTTTAAAGAATAAACTCGTCGATCGTCCAATTCTCGCAATCTACGACCCTAACGCTGAGACGGAACTTCACACTGATGCCAGTAAAGTGGGCATCGGTGGGATCCTGTTACAGCGTTTTAAGAAGGACGAACCATTTAGAGCAATCGCATTTTATAGCAGGCAGACGTCTCCAGAAGAGCGGAATTTCCACTCATATGAACTGGAGACCCTGGCTGTTATTTGCTCTTTGCGAAAATTTAGAGTCTACTTACTGGGACAGAGCTTCAAGGTTGTGACAGATTGTAACGCGTTAAGATCAACGTTCTCGAAACGCGATTTAATTCCAAGGATAGCAAGATGGTGGTTGCTCATGCAAGAATTTCAGTGTACCATAGACTATAGACCGGGTGCTAGGATGTCACACGTTGATGCTCTGTCTCGTAACCCAGTCTCCAACGAAGAATTGTCTATTGCAACGGACGACTACCCATCTGTAATGCGAATTTCGGGCGAGGATTGGTTGCATACTCTGCAGTTGGGTGACTCTGAGCTACGTCGAATTCGGGATATTCTTGTCTCTGAATTGGACACTGACGGGCTTCAGCACATAAAGGATAACTACATCATAAAGGATAGTAAGTTATACCGTTATTTAAATGGGGACAAAGATAACCTTCGCTGGGTTGTTCCGAAAGGCGCGAGATGGCAACTGTGTCGTATGAATCACGACGAAATGGGACATTTAGGTGTAGAGAAAACTATAGAACGGATTCGTAAGTCATACTGGTTCCCGAAAATGGCGCGATTTATAAAAAAATATGTCAAGGCTTGTATTGAATGTGCGTACGCAAAAAGGTCTATTACTACTAAAGAAGGTTATTTGCATACTATTAATAAGGTAGAAGTTCCATTTCACACGCTTCACGTTGACCACCTCGGGCCCTTCGTTAAGTCAAAAACGGGCAATACTCACCTCCTAGTGATTGTCGATGGATTTACGAAATTTGTCTTCGTTAGACCAGTTCGTAACACCAAGTCTCAAAATACAATTAGGGTTTTGCAGGACATCTTTTATATCTTTCGAAATCCAGACCGCATAATCAGTGACCGTGGTACTAGCTTCACATCACATGCTTTCAAGAGATTTTGTTTAGATAAAGGTATTAAGCATGTTTTGAATGCGGTGGCTAGTCCTCGGTCAAACGGCCAGGTCGAAAGGTATAACCGTACCATTCTAAGTTCACTCGCTGCTCAAAACTTGAACTGCGACGAAAGAGATTGGGATGTCACTGTAGGAAAGGTACAGTGGGGTTTGAACAACACTTACCAAAAAACTATCGGCAAGACACCCGCCGAGGTAATGTTCGGTACCGTTATGAATGCAGAGATAAATCCCCAGCTTAATGAGGTTAGGCAAGAGACACGTGATAACTGTGAGTTGACTAATATTCGAGAAGCAGTGAAAGATAGAATTGATTTAGAGCAGGAAAAACAGAAGGAACACTATGATAGAAATAGACGTCCGGCTCGCGTTTACAGTGAAGGAGATCTGGTTAAAATATTAAGGACTGCGTTCAATAACGACGGGAAAAGTAAGAAGCTACTGCCATCTTACATAGGTCCCTATAGAGTTGTCGAAGTATTGGGAAATGATAGGTATAGGGTGGCAGCGGTGCCCGGATTAACGTGTACTAAAAATAAACGTAAGACAACCGTAGCTGCCGATAGGATGTTGCCTTGGGTTCACGTGGCCTCTTTGGAAATTCATGGATCTGATAAGGAATCTGATAGTAATGATTCAGACAATAGCGATGGTAATAGTGATTCTTGAATGAATTTACTGTTATGTTATAATATAAATGTATATAGAATGATCTGTGTTAAGAAAATATAAATAAGTAAATATTATCACGATTATTACCATATGAAGGTTATTATCTTATAAGGTGCAGTATTGTTTAGTTTCGATCATTAATTTTAGATGAGTTAATAAGATAATAATTATATTTCAGATATACAAATAAATGTAAATAAATGTAGATAAGATAAAATGTGTACATAAAAATAATAAATTGATATAATATATTTTATAAAATACAACTATAGTACATGAGATGATTTACCTACAGTGAACAGAGATTTAGGTAAGCATTGCAAGAAATGATTGGTTTGCAATTATAGACTTTTACGAGTACAGGTATTTTAATGTAAAATACTATTGCAAGAAGTGATTGGTTTGCAATATGTAACAAGTTAGATATATACAATATTATAGCATTGCAAGAAGTGATTGGTTTGCAATATGTAATAAGTAAGATATACATCATAGCATTGCAGGAAGTGATTGGTCGGCAATGCTTTTTCCGTAAGAAGTGATTGGTTTACGGTTTAACACTTAAGTATTTATATTCTTGCGTGAAATGACTGGCTCGCAAGTTATAAACACATCCGTTATCCGTAAGAATTGATTGGCTTACGAATTCCGGAATAAATGTATTTAACAATGAATTATATGTGGTTAATAATGATATTATAATTAAACTAGGATTATATATTCTAATGTAATAATGATATATAATTAAATAATGATAATAAATATATAATAATACTATCCCAAATGTCCAGGATCATTAGGATCATTAATAATAATCATACTCGTAGTAATCAGAATTATACAACCAGGGTTATTGATAAAATTGTAATCTGCTTTGTATTTTTTTCCCTCCCTTTTCTTCACTTTTGTTACTTATTATTGTGTAAGCCTCTTACTGGCCAAGTGTTAGGGCTATCTGTAGGTCGTACATGAGGACATGTACGGAGGTCAGGACGGACGAGTGTTAGGTTTGAATTAGCAAGGGTGCAGAATGCGGGTAGAAGGTAATCTATGGCGTGATACAGTGTATAAATATGGATGGTGGGGCGGTTTGCAGTTCAGTTGGTTGGAGCGCTTAGTGGTAGCAACACGTAGTTTCTGCACCCGTGCTAATTGTGGCCACAATATTGTAATACGGATTGTGTTGTTATGCTGCAAGTTACTGTTACCGTTTTAATATGTAAAACAAGTGAGAAAGTGAATTGTTAAATATAGTGTATTGTGAGACGAAGTTGGATTATATGAACAATATATTTCGTGTGATTGGTAAAGTTGTAGTTTTTATTACATATGTGTGTGTGTGAGCGAGAGGGGGGAGAGATATTGTATGTGAGAGAGAAGTTGTGTGTGAGACAGAGAGGGAGTGTGTGTGTGTTTGTGGGTGAGAGAGAAACATTTTGTTCACACAAAATATTATACTCTCACGAGAAGTATGTGTGTATGCGTAATTAGCGTATTGCTTAACATATTCTTAACAATATTACTCACATTAGTGCTAGGTGTCCGTTCCCCACCACTATCGGGTATAGCCATGAAAGGTTTCGTGTCAATCTCAGGCGATGACTGGTTGACGGGTTTTTCCTTAACCTCCTCATCCAACGGAATGTCGGGAACCACTTGCAGGTCCTCTGGGGGGTTGGGTACGATCACGAAACTCGCTATGATGCTGGACAGTTGGTCTAATACCTGGTGAGGTAAGAGCAACGTTAATTTGGTGTAAGATGGTTATCTTCTTAGGAGTTTCTTGCCACTACTTCTTTTGGCGATGAAGAGTTGCTGAAGTTGGAACAGCTTTCAAAAAGTATTTCTTGAAATATGATTATTCAAATAAAAAAATAACGAGAGGTCTTGGAAAAAGGTTTAATAATCTCTTACGTTGGCTGTCCTGAAGAAGTATGTGATTTTTTTCATGTAACTAGTGGATAAACGAGCATATGATCCATTGCTCATGGCCATCACCAATACCATTAAGCATCACCGAATCACAAGAATGAAGAGACAGAAAAGAAGTATATTAGACAGAACAAGAAAGACTCCTCAACCCTCAACTCTGATTCAATGAAAGTACAATACGGCCGACGTATCTTGGCACGTCTGAACTTCGCGCAGAAGGCTGCACAGTAACATAATTCGGCAATGCTCGGTACGCGGCATGTTACATCTCAGTCACACGTAAGCATGTTCGTGTCGCTATCTCTGTCTTACATGAGCTACAGGGTGCTTTTCCACGAGGTGCTTGCGAAGATGTGAAATCAAATAAATATGAATGGTTCAATAAATTGATTGATTTCCACCAATGAATATGATTGGTGGATATCAAACACATCCATAGCAACGTAACATAGCACATCTCTGGTGGAAAAGCAGCCTAAGTTCGCAAAGCCTATGTTCAGACGCACCAAGATACGTCGACGGTAGTGTATATAAATACTGGGTATATACACGACAGCAGTATGACGTATTACCTGATGCGCAAGCAACCGGTGTTTGGGATCCTTGACCAACAGCCGCTGAATGAGAAACACCGTGTTGTCTGACACTTGCACTGTGTTGCCGTCCCTGTTGAAATGTATTTCTGTTTCAATAAGGTTCAAATTCGTTTGACGAAACAAAACAACATTTTATTTGATATTTTAACTTCTTTTTGTAACTAGGTTTCTGGCCTTTATATGACACATAAATATTTCTATTAGAATAGAGGAATTTGTGATGTGTCAATATAACTAGCGACACAGAAAATCTAGAGAGCATGTGAGTGTAAAAATTTACCAAATATATTTAGCAGTACGCATAATAAAATTCGAAGCAAAGCGCACACAACTTCATGATTACTTTATACTAGATTATAGAACTCTACGATTAAAACTCACGGTGGTATATTATAATTAGCGGCCTGTATCCGACTGAAGAGTTGGGCTAAGCTGGTGTCACAGAATGGAAACTGTCCATACAGCATTGTGTATAGGACAACGCCCAAAGCCCACATGTCCGAGGGTTTCCCGAAATACGGCTTACACATTAGCACGTCGGGCGAAATGTAGGCTGGGGAACCTAGAAATACAATTACAAGCTAAAATTACAAATACATTTAATAGCAAATTAGAGTTCGACTTATTGGCAATCATATCAGTAAAAAGGGGTATGGAACTGAACGAACAACGGACGGATGGATGGAAGGACAGCGAAGTCTTCTTTATTATATTTTCGGAT
This sequence comes from Thymelicus lineola, assembly GCA_963932265.1. Classification (NCBI taxonomy): domain Eukaryota; kingdom Metazoa; phylum Arthropoda; class Insecta; order Lepidoptera; family Hesperiidae; genus Thymelicus; species Thymelicus lineola. The sequence goes on along the minus strand of OZ010701.1, from coordinate 2,891,771 downwards.
AAGAACCCGTTCACACAAGAAGTAAACAAAAGAAAAGGAGAAAAAAATAGTAATGCACAGAACACAAAGATATAATTATTGGAACGAAGTTCCTTATCGCGCGTTGTGAAAGGGGGCTAGACGGAAAATTACGACACTTTTTGATTCTTACGAATGACGACACTTTTTTTGAAGTGATTCAAAGCGTTTTACAGAGATGGCGCTGTACAACAAAACAATACTCAAATCGAAAGGAACTTCGTTCCATCCGGGTGTCCCTTGACACCTCTCATGTTTTTTTATATTTTTTTTGTTTCCCAAAGGATGCTTGGTTTATATTATTTATAATAAACAAATAATCTGTTACCTCTTTGGTCTTTCAGTAAATCCCTGTCACTCCCAAGATGAGTGCCCAGACAGAAATTTGTGATGACCACCCTCCCTGTCCTTTGATTCAACACAATGTTACCCAGTTTCAAATCTCTGTGTACTATGTTTCTCTGTAAAAGGAATGCATTTACATATTATTGCTAAAGTCAGATGGCATAAACAATTGGTAATCCTTAATGCCAAAAGAGAGGTGTTATAAGTTTGATATCTGTGTCAGTCTGTGGCATTGTAGCTCCTCAAGAAATGAACTGATTTTGATGTGCCTTTTTTATCTGAGAGGGTGAATGTTGAATAAAGACAAGTAGTTTAAACAAGATTAAAATATATATCCTATCAGGGACATGTTGGAGCATAAAATACATCAATATTGGACACACTTGAGTATTTCCATGTCATTGTTTTTTTTTTACAGCGCTTCCCCCACCACTGAAAATGGAAACATTGTAGGAACATTTCATTCCTATCATCTAATGTACCAAATCTAACAGGTTTTCACAACACTCAAGTACATCCACATTTAGTATCATGGGCTCCCCTACTATTCTTCATTCCTCGATTCTTATTACATAATAAGAATATGTGTCATCATCACTCATGTTCTAATGCTCCAAAAAGGTATATGGTTACTTTCCACCCATGTGAAAAAATAGTTTTTTTTTTAAAACAGAACTGTCAAACAGACTGACAGAGAGCAGATGAGGCACCTGATGATGAGAGGTCTCTGGCCATAGACATTATTCGCCAAAGGCATCAAGGAAGTTCTGATGGCCTAAAAAACAGGGAAGAACTAGCTTTCAAACTCCCAGCTGAAGTCGAAGGCAGCTAACTCATTGGGTAGCGATCCAAGTAGAATGTATTCATGCCTTATAATTAATTTTTTTTGGGCTTTAGTAATGTTATTCACAAACTGCTTGCTAATATCATGCTTCCATATTATTTAAAAAAAATAGGGCGTTTAACCTTAATTAAAAAAAAACTGTCTGCTATCAAAAAGCTATCATAAATTCGATAGCCATATTGCATTATTCGATTTATTTTTATTTTTTGATACTTCAAACAATGGCATCTCACAGCCATCATATTTTTTCTAATAACACTTGGGTTATCAAGACAAATCCAACAATATCTTATTTATATAAATCCGTTCAGCAGTTTGGAAGATATGAGGTAATAAAGAATATTACATACATACAAATATACATACAAGACACGCGAGAAAACAACCCTTTGGGTAAGTTGGGTTTTTACCCAATTGGGTAAAAAGACTCAAATGTCTAATAATAGCAGCTACAATCAAAATTGTGTTTATATTATGGATACAATCTGTCTTTGCTACAATAAGATTCCTTGACACTAATTACCTTGAGGTGATTGCACATAATTACTTGTCCAAGACCTGTTTTTACTGCTTGAACAATTGAACAAGTATATTAAAATAATTAGTCCAACTAAGAATTACATAACTTAAATATAAACAGGTTTTAGACATGGAAAGAGACATCTTTATTCCTATGCCATGTAATTTGCCAATGTTTTATTAGCAATGTATTGGGGGCTTTCTTACTATTATGAAATGTCATCGATGATGCCCCAACTCAGAGTCACTAATTGCTGTTTAGTACAGAATTTGTATGGTGATTCTTTACTAAGGAGTGATTAAAGTACCCATTAGTGACTCTGAGTTGAGGCATATACTTAAATACAATTTAAACTTTAGATACCACTAAGGTCTAATTTCTTGCCTGCTAAAGTGCAAAAAGGTTACCTAGGATTAGAACCTAGGACTATTGAGACTAAGAAAAAAGTAAGGATAAAGGACAATTGTAAGTCTCTTTAAGTCAAATCAACAAGAAATTCAAAACATAATTTTACAAAAACATACATACCTCATGCAAATTTTCAACTACCCTCACTATATCATAAAATATCAATATTGCTTCCTTCTCTGGAACTTTCTTCACTTTAGTAACATATTGTTGCAAGTTTATCAGCTCACTACCTTTCTCACTGAATGTGTGAGCAGTGACACAGTCAAGCACTAAGAACAGCCTCTCCCTCACTCGTCCAGTGTAAACTGAGCCCGGGCCGTTGGGATTGGGCTTTTCTTCAAGAGCATGATCCTGAAAATAGAGATAAATAGAATAATATTATATGCTATGTAAGCTATCATGCAGTTATTGGTACTAAACAGCTGCTCTGCACACGAAAATCAAACATAATTCATATTGTTATTCATAGTGTATAATTGTATTATGTTTTTTGTCCTTCGCTCAAAGGATTGTCTAGAAGAGATTGCTACTGTAGCAATAAGACCGCTTGTTGTGTATTACTCTATTTGCTGTGTTAATTTCTCTCTTTTGCAATTTATTAGTGTGAACAATAAAGAATATTGTATTATATTGTCTAAAAGTTACTTCACATTGACATTATTTAATAATTTTTATTTGATTGTGTACTTACAACACAATATATTAAATAAGTTAATAAATTTTGCTTGGTGCACTTCTTCTCTGTGTAAACTTAAAGAACACCCAATCTCAGAGAGTCAGAGTCCTATATGCCTGCATTATTCGTAAAGAGGTACAAAGATTTTCTCTTCATATTCATTGTGATGCATAACATAACTGTCAAACTATACTCAGGTCAAAATTAACAGGATCTCCTATCAAAATGTACAGGATAAAGGCAACCTATGCCTTTAGACTATTACTATGACAAAGTAGGTTACAATAAAGTTGTAATATTGCTTAAACCACATAGTCAGTGCTGGATTTATATTTTTTATGTGTGTAGGCAAATTAATTTTCGCCGCCCCATGTACAGTCACGAGCATAAATATATGACTATGGACACATCAGCAATAATATCTGCCCAAGAATGTGTTCAATAATATGTGTCTGCACGGACGCAACAAAAATATCTGATATTCATAGACAGCATATTAAAGTGACGACAAAATTATCTGATAAAAAAGTGCATTAAAAAATTGTGACAACCGCCCAAAGCAAAAATATGTGACAACATTTATAGTCACAAAATAATGTGATCACTCTTAGAGTGCAAATATATGTTTGCCGTTTACTAATTCTACATTTCTGTAAGCATTTGCATTGATTCCTCAATCATAATTATGCATAAATATATGACGTTCAATAGTTGGCAAAAATATCTGACGATCTTTTATTTTTTATACTTTTGGAACGAAGTTCCTTATCGCGCGTTGTGAAAGGGGGCTAGACGGAAAATTTCGACACTTTTTGATTTTACGAATGACAACACTTTTTTTGAAGTGATTCACAGAGTTTTACAGAGATGGTACTGTACAATAGCTTTTTATTTTACACGCTTTATATTAGCTTCCCCTGTATGTTTGTTTGTCTGTTTATTTGTAACTTCTTTTTGGACTTGATTTTGACCCACTTCAAACGGTCAAAGTTCTTTCAAACTTCGTAGAATTATCGAGGATCGATGAAGGTTCAATATTTAAAGAAAAAAAAGAAAGAAAGAAAAACCTAACTACATGCTTTAATTAGCTTTAAATGGTCAGATTTCTTTCAAACTCAGTAGACTTATCGAGGACCGATGACAATTCAATACTTAAAGAAAAAAAGAAAGAAAGAAAGAAAGAAAAACCTAATTACACGCTTTGATTAGCTTTAAACGGTCAGATTCCTTCAAACTTCGTAGACTTATCGAGAACCGATGACAATTCAATATTTAAAGAAAAAAAGAAAGAAAGAAAGAAAGGAAAACCTAATTACACGCTTGAATTAGCTTTAACTGGTCAGATCTCTTTCAAACTTCGTATACTTATCGAGGACCGATGACAATTCAATATTTAAAGAAAAAAAGAAAGAAAGAAAAAAAACCTAAATTTCATTTCACGAAATCAAACAAAAAAAAATTAAAAATAAATAATAGTTAAAAAAAACTAAAAAACACGCTTTTATAGAAAATCCAAGTAAAAAAAATAGACAATAAATTTGAATTAAGCGTGGGTGTTTAATTAAAGCGTGGGGTGCTTTTTAATATATTATCAAAATGATAATCCTTCTACTCATTGAGACCATGCACCTCACGCTTTTATTACAATTACACGATTCTTAATTCAAATTTATTTTCTATTTTTTTTAGTTGGGTTTTCTATAAAAGCGTGTTTTTTAGTTTTTTTAAACTATTATTTATTTAGGTAATTAAAAAACAGTTTGTTTTTGATTATTTTACTAACCAACGAAAAAAAAGGGGGAGGTTCTCAATTTGACACGCATATTTTTTTAATGTATAATGACGCAGCAATCGGCACAGGGTGGTCCGATTCTGATGATTCTTTTTTTAATGGATATGTCTTGAAGTTGCTGTTATTTTTTTTTTGAAAAATTTTATTCCTACCCTAAGGTACGAAAATAGGGGATAATTGATTGTTCACCCACGGAATTTTTACCCGTTACCCCAATAATTTTGTACTGGAAGATCCGATTTCGACGATTCTTTTTTTATTGGATAGGTAGTGTATGTATAATAGCAAAAAAGCAAAGCAACAACCCATAATTGTCTCACTGCTGGGCTCGGGGTCTCCTCTCACAATGTGAGGGGTACAGGCCATAGTCTACCACGCTGGCCAAGTGCGGATTGGTAGACTTCACACACCTTTGAGAACATTATGGAGAACTCTCAGGTGTACAGGTTTCCTCACGATGTTTTCCTTCACCGAAGCAAGTGATAATTAACTTGTAATACGCACATAATATTTGAAAATTAGAGGTGCGTGCCAGGATTTGAACCCGGGCCCCTGCGTTCGGGAGATCAACGTTCTAACCAATAGGCTATCACTGCTACTCATAACTACGCTACGCATAACTTCAAGGTATACGTGTATGTATACCTTGAAGTTATTCTCATTAAAATTTGGAAACAAAATTTTACCCCTAAAGGTATAACAATAGGGGATGATTGATATTTCATCTACTACTTTTTTACGTGGTAACTGAATCTACCACCCATTACTTATAAGTAATAACTTATATGTAACTGACTGTATACAGTACACATGATACATATTGGAAATTACCCCCAATATTTATAATTAATACTAGGTGACCCGGCAAACTTTGGACCACCTAATAACTCCCCCCTCTCCCTCCCCTGTCCCTCTCCCTCAACTGCCAGTTATAAAATAAAAAAGTAAGATATGTTCCTAAGGTTACATTAGAAAGTTATATAATAATTATGGTCCTAAGTTTTCAAAGAGATCGAACCTTATACTACAGCTATGAAACAGACAAATTTCTGAACGCACCTATAAATATTTGACGACCAAATGACAATTTGACAAAACGCATCAAATGTTTCACAGCTAGGAACATTTTGTATTGGAAAATTAAATTGTCGTTTTTAGTAATTCTATTACTTATTATTTACATATGTTTCTCACCGTTTAAACATTCCCTGAAGTTCTACAAATATTTCAAGATCAAAATTAGCCAAATCGGTCAAGTCATTTCGGAGTTTTAGCGAGACAAACGAACAGCAATTGATTTATATATGTATATAGATTAAAAAATTTTATAACAACTAAAAATTAAAAAAAATATTACTTTTTAACAAAAATATACCCAGCGAAAAAATTGACTAAAATAAACCATTTAGTATTATAAATTAAGATCCTAAATTAATAGTAAATAAATAATTTTGATGAAAAAACAAACTGTGAAAAGATGTGCGCCGCGCTGCTGCTGCCGTGTGCATCGCATGCCGTTGCCGTTATTTTACGCTCCATGTAATTAATGTTGTCTGTTTGGCATGGTCTCAAAATTATTTATTTACTGTTTATTTAGGATCATAATTTATAATACTAAATGGTTTATTTGATTTTTCGCTTCTGAGTTTTTTTTCGTTGGTTTAATTTTTTTGTTAAAAAGTAATTATGTCAATCAAATCACTCGAGCCATGATAAATAACTTCATAAATGTAGTCAAAACAGTTCACCAAACATTCACAAGCAAAAATCTCAAATGTAACACCGCGGCGAGTGGATAAAAAAGAAACTAGCCACTAAGATATTTTTACCAATTATTGAACGTCATATATGTATGTATATTTATGCCTAATAATTATGATTGAGGAATCAATGCAAATGCTTACAATCTTAATGGGTATTTTATCTTTTATCCACTCGATTACAGGATGCACCAGATTAGAAAGGGTCCGGATTACCGCGGGTCCACGGATAAGGTACTAAAAATGTGAATTTTAATGAAACTAAACGTTTTCCTTAAATTTGCCGTATGTCATCACTTCCCAGAATTTTATCCTTTTCAATGACACTATCGAATGGTGTAATAATACAGGGTGTGTTTTTTTCAAAATCAATGGGTTCGATTCCTGGCTAGGAATATTTATTTTTCAAAAATGTAATGATGTAGTTTTAGTTTTAATCAAAATCGGTCTTGAGACTCCTTTAAGCATTTTTCGATATTCCTTATAGTTTCGGATTTGACCATTCTTGCACACTTGAAAAATTCACCCTGTATATCCTAAACTGTCACTTAAAATCAAAAATGATGAATGAACCTAAAAATCATTTTTGATTATCTATTTAACGATACCCCACTTGACGTAGTTCGTCAAATATTTTTTTTTTTTTCATTTAGATAATTATGGTGTCTGGTTGTCCCTGTTTATTGTCATGACTTTAGTGACACTCGCAAGGTTAAGGCGAATCGATTGATGTAAGAATCATCAAAATTGGTCAACCCGTTTGGTCTCTACAACGCGACGCCACATAGGAACATACATAGACTGATAAACACATTACCCTGCTTTGCATCGCGCAGTCGGGTAAAAAGCATAAAAATAAAAGATTTACGTCAGATATTTTTGCCAACTATTGAACGTCATATATTTATGCATAATTATGATTGAGGAATCAATGTAAATGCTTACAGAAACGTAGAATTAGACGGCAAACATATATTTGCACTCCGAGGGTGATCACATTATTTTGTGACTAATGTCGTCACATATTTTTGTTTTGGGTGGTTGTCACAATTATTTGATGTACTTTTTTATCAGATAATTTTGTCGTCACTTTAATATGCTGTCTATGAATATCAGATATTTTTGTTGCGTCCGTGCAGCAGATATTATTGAACGCATTCTTGGGCAGATATTATTGCTGACGTGTCAATAGTAATATATTTATGCTCGTGACTGTACCTTTCTAAAATAATAATTTTCCATTCATAGTAAGGAAGGCACTGAATTATTCACTAAGAAAGTGCGTAAAAAAACAAGAATTACAATTTTTTGCGACACCTTTTAATAGCAAAATCATCTATAATAATTATATCATCTTCTAGAACCTAGTGCCTATGACGCTGCCGCCCCTAGGCCGCGGCCTATACGGCCTATTGACAAATCCAGGACCATAGTATTTCGTAGTCTTTACATGTGGCGTTTTTAACTAGGTTAGTGTTTACAAGCGTTACTTTACCTTGAATAGTCCATGATGGTGCACAACACCATCTTGATCCTTTAACAGAGACAGGAGTGAATACTCCGTATGAAGTAACATCTTCCCTTGTCTATCATCTTGTGTTTCACCCTGCCCATCACTTTTCAACGTTAAAATTTTGATCTGGTAGAAATCGTCAGTCTTTTCCTTCCTTGCTAAGCATTGCACTATACTCTTAACAGGACTGGGGCCCAGCTTAGGCCCTAGTAAGTACGGTCCAGCCTTACGAACGTATTTATCGGGCACTGGAGTACCAGCTGCAGGCACATCGCTCGATTTATAAAGCAACTTAGCTTTCTTCGGTGGGGTTGGCCCCAATTTATTCGGCACTGAAGAACTCGCGTACGCTGAAACCTTTGCACTCTTCGGAGTTGACTGCAGCATCAATGGTCGAGATCTCTTTATACCATAGCCCGTATTGTTTAGAGATCTATTTTGATCCATATCGAGGTTCTGCCTTTAACTGTTATGATTGATGATGAGTGCCTCCAACTTTGTAGATTGTTACAGGAGGAGGACACCTATATACCTGTTCATGCCCTCTTACTATACAATATTTAATAGCTATTTTAATAAAATGTGTGAAAAATATAGGTAGATTCAATTTTTACAATATTTCTAATTGTAATTTAATTTCTATTCAGTATTCTATCAATCACAGGCCACAGACTACTATTAAATTAACAGTATTATCAATTTCATCAATTTATTTATGAAAAAGAGGTTGTCTTGTCTGTTATTATGTTATCAGTCACAGATTAAATACAATTCAGATGGCGCTGAAGCTAGTCGTCCGTAACCGGTAAACAGACGAATAAAATTAGTTTAGTCGTCCGTAAATAATTATCATTACTCATTAGCCTCAGGTACCTACAGGTACATTTAGTTAATTATATTATTTATAAATAAATTATGATATGACCACAGAGTACTTAAACAAATTAATATAATATGAAAATTGAAATTGAAAACATCCCAACACTAAAATGAAAAGTCGTCGTGATTGACGTGATCTCTCAACTCAATCAATTTTGACATATATTTTTAACCATGTTTTTGCCGAGGCTTATGTAGCTCCCGTCGACTTATTGTGAAATAAATAGCAATATTGTGAAATATATTTTAAATATTTAATATAATCAGAATAATATATTGAAACAGCATGTGGAAAGGACTTAGGCTAACGCAGTCGCAACTTTCGAAATTACATTTTAATGGGCACAAACTTCAGCCTCTCGGAGTTCCAGCCCTAGATTCTGTATTGAATCAATGGTATGAGTTCTGCAAGAAGCCACCTAAAGGTTTCGAGAAGTACTTTCAGCCGGGCACAAGTCAGAAACAGACAAAAAAGCCGGAAAGCGATGCTCCGCCTGCACCGTCTAAAAGTTCACCTTCAACCCCAAAACCGAGTCAATCACAGGACAAATGGAACATGAACATGTTTACGGGGTCTCCCGGCAGCGGTAGAGCCGGAGGCCGAGGGGGCTACGAAGGTCAGGATAGAGAGAAATGGATGATGTTCGGTGCAATGGGTGTTGTAACCTTACTCGCTTCCATAGCATACTTCGAGCTCAGGTATCGAGAAATAAGCTGGCGGGACTTCGTAAACCTGTACTTAACTAAGGGCACAGTAGAAAAGTTAGAGGTTATAAACAAAAAATGGGTAAGAGTAAAATTGCAACCCGGATCATCTCTAGAAGGCAAAGTGATATGGTTTGCGATCGGAAGCGTAGATTCCTTCGAAAGGAATTTAGAGAACGCCCAAATAGAGATAGGTGTAGACCCACCAAACTTTTTACCTGTCATTTACAAGACTGAAGTGGAAGCGGCTAGTCTTACTGGAATGCTGCCAACTTTACTAATTATTGGATTCTTAATATACATGATGAGAAGGTCTGCTGATATGATGGGCCGAGGGGGCCGAAAAGGCGGTGGTCTCTTTGGTGGAGTAATGGAATCTACAGCAAAGTTAATAAATCCAACTGACATAGGCGTTAAGTTCCAAGATGTGGCTGGATGCGAGGAAGCAAAAATTGAAATAATGGAATTTGTAAACTTCTTGAAAAATCCCCAGCAATACATTGATTTGGGAGCGAAAATTCCGAAGGGTGCATTACTTACAGGGCCCCCTGGTACTGGTAAAACATTATTGGCCAAAGCTACTGCTGGGGAGGCTAATGTGCCATTTCTAACTGTATCAGGTTCAGAGTTTTTGGAGATGTTTGTAGGTGTGGGTCCATCTAGGGTGAGAGACATGTTTTCTATGGCTCGTAAGCATGCACCTTGCATTTTGTTTATTGATGAAATTGACGCTGTTGGTAGGAAGAGGGGTGGACGTAGCTTTGGAGGTCACTCTGAACAAGAGAACACTCTCAATCAGTTGTTAGTGGAGATGGATGGGTTTAACACCACTACAAATGTTGTTGTCATGGCTGCTACAAACAGAGTAGATATTCTTGACAAAGCTCTTCTCAGACCTGGTAGATTTGACCGTCAGATATTTGTGCCTGCTCCAGACATCAAAGGCAGAGCTTCCATCTTCAAGGTCCATTTAGCACCTTTGAAAACCACTTTAAATAAAGAAAATCTTGCCCGTAAGATGGCTGCTTTAACGCCAGGTAACTAAATGAATTTTGATAATAATTAATTAAGTATATTTTGGTCAGCAAATTGATAATATTATTTACTTATATTAAGTTTAAAATTATTTCAATACAATAATCAAGTACAAATTAGAACTAATTGTAATTATTTTTATATTCGGCTTTTACATACCTCAATCAATTCATATCAATTAATTAAGTCAAATCAATCAAATCAATTATGATTGAATTTATAAGCAGTTATCATCACAACCCAAAATTTCTCACTGCTGGGCTCTGGTCTTTTCCTCCATATATTCAGACATCACAAACCAACACCAGTGAATGTAGGATTCAAACTCAGGACACCTGTGTGGCAGGCATACAAACTACTAGAGTTACTAGACAATTGCTGCATGTAGCTAGTACTCGATTAAAACTTAATGTTCAATATGATATTTGATCGCTTAGTTAAAAAAACATATGATTTTTTTATTTTTATTTTTTTTTATGCTTTAAGCAGGCAAAAGAGCAGACGGGTCACCCGGTGGTAAGTGATCACCGCCGCCCATGGACATTAGCAACACCAGGGGCGTCACCAAGGCGTTGCCGGCCGGTTTTTTTTATGCTTTAAGCAGGCAAAAGGAGCAGACGGGTCACCTGATGGTAAGTGATCACCGCCGCCCATGGACATTAGCAACACCAGGGGCGTCACCAACGCGTTGCCGGCCGGATTTTACTAGCTCTCTGCTCGTAGATTTGCCCACATTTTCCATGATGATATATCTTATTCCAGATCATGGTCTGTTTGCAAAATTTCATGAAAATCCATTGAGTAGTAGTAAACATTCATTCACATTTATAATATTAATATTTTTTACCATATTGGGGGGGCTAAGAAACGTAACTCCAATCGCACGCCGGATGGGTGTCGTAAGAGGCGACTAAATCTGGCCCGCTGGTGGCAGGGCCTCTCGGAGGGACTATATTGGTAATATTGATTTTAATTATTAATTAATACCATTATTATTTCTCCATAGAGTTTGCCTGGATAGCTACCACCCATGAGCATGAGTCAGCCGCCAAACAACTCGTCGTGTTCTGGCTGGGGGCTTGAGAGCCAGTTCTTTCTTTCCTTTTCTTGACCGGCAACGCATCAGTGATACCTTTGGTGTTGCTGATGTCCATGGTCGACGATAACCACTTACCATCAGGGGGATCATCAGCTCGTTTTCCGGCTACTTCCATAAAAAAAATAGTAGGAAAAGTCTATTACTGAACAGTAAACATGGCCAACATTTGATCCATAGTATTTACTAGAGTCAAAATTATTATGTAATATAATATTAATTTTATTAAAATTTCTCATTCCAGGTTTCACTGGTGCAGATATAGCCAATGTATGTAATGAGGCAGCATTGATTGCTGCCAGGGAACTGGCCAATGACATCACCATGAAGAACTTTGAGCAGGCTATTGAGAGAGTTGTAGCTGGAATGGAGAAGAAATCTAATGTTCTTCAACCAGATGAGAGGAAGATTGTAGCATACCACGAGGCAGGCCACGCGGTCGCCGGATGGTTCCTTCAACACGCCGATCCTTTATTAAAAGTCTCCATCATCCCTAGAGGAAAAGGTCTAGGTTACGCTCAGTATTTGCCCAAAGAACAATATTTGTATAGTAAAGAACAGCTATTCGATAGAATGTGTATGACACTCGGCGGAAGAGTCAGCGAGGAAATATTCTTCGGCCGAATCACGACCGGCGCCCAGGATGACTTGAAGAAAATCACACAAAGTGCATACGCCCAAATAGTACATTATGGCATGAATGCAAAAGTTGGTAATGTTTCGTTTGAAATGCCACAGCCCGGCGAAATGGTTATCGATAAACCATACTCTGAAAAAACAGCAGAGCTTATCGATTCGGAAGTTCGGGACTTGATCAATACAGCTCATAAACATACAACAGAGTTGCTGACACAGCATAGAGAGAACATAGAAAAGGTAGCAGAGAGGCTATTAAAGCAGGAGATCTTGAGTAGGGATGATATGATCGAACTCTTAGGACCAAGGCCTTTCCCAGAAAAGAGCACTTACGAAGAGTTCGTAGAGGGTACAGGTTCGCTGGATGAAGACACGACTCTGCCAGAAGGTCTGAAGGACTGGAACAAGGAAAAACAACCGACCACACCTCCACCGGAAAGCATACCTACTGGTACCAGCCCCAGTAAGAATTAAGTTATTTAAATGGTAGATTGAAACTTAGTCAGTTTTATGTGAAATAAAATTACCTATAAGATTAAAGGAAGTTTTTGTTTATCTTCAAAGATTAAACGACAAATGTTTGACCTGGATTGTGAAATCAATGTTGTCAGTATTTAAAATCAAATGTACTCAATGGAGTGAGTGAATCACTTGAAATTTGAGGATTTCGCACTGCATTTGCCTGCGTCAGTCTTTGTGATAAAAATAGATGCTGTTTCGTATGTGTAGCGTGCTTATTTTGTAAAATAAATTCTAGTAACCAACAGATGTTTCACTTAATTTGAGATTTACAGGATTCAAATGATTTACTACATTTTCAAGTACCAATATATTTAATTGGCCACTGGCTGAAATCAGAAATTTACATTTGCCACCCCTCTCTATTTAAATTGATTGTAGGACAAGCACTTTCTTGCTGTATTTTTCTCTTGCGCTGAAATAAGGCGCCACTACGCAAAGAGAATTAAAGCGAGATTGTGCTAGCCCTGTACAAGATTCGAAGGAACAACTTTAACAAAAAAAAAAACAGGGTTATATTAAAATTATAATATGAAAATATTCAAATATTAGCTGAAAATACATCCAGCCTTCTTTCTGTTTATTTAAATATTCACTACATTACTTTATACATCACCAATTTCTTAAGTAAATTCAGTTTTTTGTACAATATAAAAAGAATCTTATATTAATTCTGTCTCCACGCGAGATGTACAACACGCCCGCATTCGCATTAAACTTGATCTAACCGAGCAAACGAGAAGTAAGGGAAATTTAACAAAATAATTAAAATTATGGTAATTATTACAAGTTACCTACACTATTTTTATGTTCAACATTTTATGTCAATATTCAATTATTATCTATACTTATTTCTAGCCTATGATATAACATTATAAATGATGAAAACATATCTTTTTGATATCATTCAACAATAATCCATTAACAACTCGCATTCCATTTATTCTCATCTATCAAACGGAAAATTAAAACTAATCTCAGTAACAACGAGAACTCTGTATCAGTGACAGTCTCTGATTTTTTCCCCTTTTGGTTTCCGACCGCGCTTTTTGCCGGAAGTGACACCGGCGAGTGCCATTGCCGCGCGCTTGGCTATGCACGACTTGCAAAACCAATCTTCCGTCGCACCCGGCTCCACAGTTATACCCACGCACACCCAATGATACCACCCGTCGCACCCATCACAACCTATCATGGGCGAACCGTTATCCGGTTGACCACACGCTGGACACACCCAAATCTGATTACCGTGGTCGTCCACATAATAAGGAGTCGGTAACGGTCCTAAAGGCTTGACGGCTGCCGCTGCCGGCGTTACAGGCGTCTCCTCAGATATTGATGCAGTTTCATCGTCAAAATTTTCTGCTTGACCTTTTTTCGACAACGGTTTGAACAATATCCTCTTATACTTCGATGAATGACTCGAAGGGGGTCGATTTTTTCTCGGTGGAGAAGTCCCAGGTGGCGGAGACGAAGATTGACCTTCATTTTCTCCAACGTGGTTATGTTTAAAATGTTTCTGTTTGGGCGGCCCCGTTATCAAGGCGGATATTTGCGCTAGCTCCGGAGATCGACTGTGCTCACGTGAAACTGGATCAATCTTAACAGGTGAAATTTCTTCTTCCTCCTTTTTAACAAGTGGCTTTATATTTAATTTAAATAAGTCTGGAGAACTTGGGGGCATCGGTGAATTAGAATTGGAAGAACTTAGCTTTAACGTTAGTTTCGGAACTAAACCGTCCGCTGTCTTCTCCTTCTTCTTTTCCTTCTTTTCTTTTTTTATTCTATCCTTTAACTCCTGCCTTTCTTCCTTTTCCCGCTTCTTATCAGATTTATCTTTGCTTTTATCTTTCTTGTCCTTCTTCTTTTTAATCTTAAGACCATCTTTATCTTTCTTTAACTTCTTGTGAGACTTATCTTTTTTCTTTTCAGAATTTTCAACTTCCTTATCTGTCACATTAGAACCAGACGTATTAGTAGTCTCTGGTCGTTGCGGCGCAGGCCGTGGGGGCGGACTCACTACTGTGGGTACAGGAGTAGGTAGGCGAGGTGGTGGAGGCGTAGGTTCTCTAGGGGGCTCTTGCTGCCTCACAGGTTCCATTTTGGGTGGATTTAATTCTATAGTTATATCAGGCTGTACAGGAGGCATTTTATATAAATTTGCTTTATGATCTTTATTTGATCTAGGTTTTTGTTTTTGTAAAATATTTGGAATGGTTGTAACTTTGTGCTTTTCATGTCTATCTCTATCGCGAGCCATCATCGGTGATTTATGCTGTCTGTCCGCTTCATTGTCAACAGGAATAACTTCTAAACTAGGACGTCTTAACATTTGTGGTATTTTCATAGATGAAGAACGAGGAGCGTGGGAAAAATTACCCATGCCCATAAGGTGGTTAGGTATACCAGGACCTAAGCCACCAGGTAAGAAACTAGGACCTGGTATTAAGCCAGGTCCACTGTTTCCTAGAGCAAATGGATTATTCAATAAATTTGATCCTGGTAATCCTCTTAATGCTGGATTGTTAGCTAGTGCAAGAAAGTCATTACCTGGAATCAGACCATGATTAGGTATTAAGCCAGGACCAGGCATTAATCCTCTACCTGGAGGCATTGCAGAGAAGAAAGGAAAACCAGGATGCATTTGTGGCATTTTTGATTCATTCTTTGGCCTTCCTGACTTTGGAGTCTTTGCATTGCCAAGTTTCATTTTTTTCTTCTCAGCTTGAGCTATCTCAAATGCTAATTGTTGTTGTTGTTTCTTCAGCAATTTTGCCTCTAATTTTGCTGCCTTATCTTTCTTATCTTTGTGTTTCTTCTCCTTTTTAATTTTTGGACTGACACTAGCTGCATCTTTGGGGAAAGGTACCTGCAGCGATTTGTTAATTGATATACTAGGTCTGTGTTCTGGAACTACACTTTTAGATGGGGGCATGGGAAGATTATCCATGGAATCATCATCAATACTAATTACTTCATGAGCTCTGATATCTATTTCTCTCGACAAGTCTAAAGCACAACTATTATTATTGTTTACAATAGGTTCAGGTTCAGGTTCTGTTTTTATTCTAATATTTTCATTTGTGTTAGCATTTATAGAATTTTGCAACCTTGAAATCATAGATTCTAACTGTGTCTGTGCCTTTTCAGGAACAACCTCAGGGTTGGCCTTATCTTCTTTAGATTTGTTCGATATCCTCTTAAATATATTAACTTTTGATCTGTCTGGCTGTGATGCAAGTTTTTCATCTTCATCAACAATTTCCTTTTTAATTTCCACCTCAGGTATGATAGCATTAGATGAAGGAGCTTTATTATGTACAGGTAATGAATTAGAAACAAGTGGAGACTTTGAAATGGGTATTCTTCTTGGTACAGGAATAGCATCTTCTCCTGGCAAAAAAGATTTTGTTAAAGGTGGTGGTGGATCTAAAGGTTCTTGTTTAATAACTGGCGTAATTGGTACTAAAGCCGGTACTGCTGTGGAAGTTGAAGGTTGTGGAAGAATCACAGTCTTAGCAGGTGGGGTGGAATCCACTTTTGGTACTGGCATTGCAACATGATTATGAGGAGCAGGACGAACATCTTTACTCTTCAATGGGTGTCCAGGTGGATACCTGTCCAATTTATTACTTTCCTTAGATTTACTACTTTCACCTTTGTGAGTTTTATCTTTCCTTTTACTTTTCATCACCTTGCCGTTCAATAATTTATTTTTCTTAGATTTCTTATCTTTCTCTAACAAAGAAGTGTTTGTTGCATTGGGATGATGCGAGTTAGCTTTATGTTTGTCATGATGTTTTTCTGATACAAATGTAGGATGTCTTGCTTCAGGTAGTTTACCTTCACGGGCAGGAGACAGGAACCCTGACATTGTCATCATCACACTACTGATTTCTCTAGTCCTCTCCTCCTCATCCAATCGTAACCTCGGCCTTTTGCTATTCGGTAATGACACTGGGTCAACTGGTCTCTTGAATATATCCTTTTTCTCAGGGCTGTCTGTGACTGATATTTCTGGACTTGCACAAGACGTGTTGCTGTCAACACTGTCAATGCCATTTTGACGGATTTCAACGGTTCCAGCAACCACTGGTGTGTCTCGTTCCTTCTCAGGATACATAGGGGGTAGGTGTTCATGCACATGCATGGGTCTTGTGACCACTTCATGACTGCCAGGTTTAAGAAAATTTAAATTAGACTCCTTATATTTAGGAAACCGTTCTGTGCTAACTGGAGGAGGCACAGAAGGCACACTCTCAGTATACTCTGCTAACTCTGGTAATTGTATATGAAGATCACGAAACACTAATCCTAAATCATGTAAATTTGGTTCAGTTCTGTTGAATTGTTCGGCGTATCGGTTAGCTTGAGAACCCAATGCGGTTATGTATTTTTCCAAAACATGGACCAGAATATCGAGCGGCGTCGAATTAGTTCCATTCCATCCAATAGTTTGACATATTTGCGCAACATTTCTTCGTAGTATCTCACGGGCGTACGCCTCTGACATTATGACACCAACAAAGTTATCTGGAACAAACGTTTATATCAATAATATTGCGACTGGAATACGAACAAATGATACGTGTGGAAATCGCCGATCACAAAGAGTAACTTCACATAGCAACCTGATAGGTGTAAATATGATAGGAAAGCTAATACAGCAAATCTCATGATTTTTATACCTGCAAGTGTCTACTAGTACAGAGACGATACTGTGAACAGGTGAAAACTTTGAGATTGGATCACACATGTATGCTTCTATACAATTTTTGAAATTCACAGACAAATTATTGAAAGTCATTAATAAGTTACGATGCAAAATAACGAAGTGTTTACGTAAAAACTTCTCAGCATTCTACAAACACAGTGCCCCGTGCGCCATGATTGCATTTTGGGTTGTCAATGATCGGTGTTGCAAGGCAATAATAAACAAAATGGCGGTCTTCTTAAGATGCGTTCTGAATTAAACTAATATCTAGGACAAAAAATTACTTTTTTGTATTTTATAAAATAATTGACGAATGCAACAACTTAAAAATGTTGGATATGTGATCGCTGGTGGCTAAAAGTTCTTGCACATTTATATGCTTAAGAGGGGTGTGCAGACACTTGGGTTGGCCACTAACCCCTGCACCGATCCGCATTGGAGCAACGTGGATTATGCTGGGCATTTCATGAGGAGAGGCCCATGCTTAGTAGTTGGGGATAGATAGGTTTTATTGAAGCTGTTACGCTATAAAAAGTGTTCGGTGTGGCATAGTATAGATAGCAGAATCCATAATTCGATGGACCACTTTGACAAATAGTGTTGCTATCTATTGCAGAAAATTAATGGTGAGGGTTAAGTGCCGATATTTCAGTGTCGTGACACATGATTCACCGAGAAAGTGAACATGGAAAAAACATTTCGGCGTGCAATGGAAACTTTAGTTCAGTTGTTAAAATAATGTCATATTAATGTGTTTGCATTTCTCATCTTATGAAAATACCTTCCATTACCTTACTTAATGATTCGATGCAAGTAAAATCAGTAAAGTAAGTTGTATTTAATTTTTAAACAAAATTCAGTCACATTTTACCAAGAAAAATGCATTAAGAGAGAGTTAATTTGATTTTCAAAAAACGTAAAATATCGACAAGAACATTTTCCTATTGTCGAAGAACAGAAATGCCTATGCCCTGGCAACATTTATGCGTTTGAGTTGTCAAAGTGGTGAGTGAATTTGCGTTTTTGAATTATTTTGTTGGTTTTTTAAAAAGTATGTGGAAATGAGTGCAAAACCATGAAAAAAATTAGCACATAAAATTTCCTTTCTAAGCCTACAAAAGTCCCCAAAATTCGCTGTGCAAATTACAGGTTATTTGGTCGTAAAATAATTTTTAATAAATGGTAATGATATGAGCAGCCTGGTAATGACTTCTATTTAACGGTAATGATTTTTTGCTAATGGGAATGACAAAAAGCTAATTAAAGGAGAACCCCAGTTTCCATAGAAACTCAGGCCTAAGTAGACAAGACTGGAAATTGGCTGTTAATTAGATTATTGCAAAAGGTTCAATTTCTCCAATTTTCACGGCTGCCAGCAATGGCCAACTAAGGAAATCCTAGAATGAATCACCTTAATTATAGGTTATGATTATGTCATACTCGTGTCACAGTGCTATTTAATACGTATGTTTAATAATAATAATAATAATTCATAATTTCTTTATTGCATACACATGTTACATTACATTACATAACATAATATAAATACAATGAACACATGCACCTTGTTAGGCATAGCAACTCGAGGCAAGGGAGAGGCTGCATTAATCTTGTTACACTTATTATAAACCAAACACCTACGAGTAATCATTACTATTATAAATACTAACACTTAAACTACGAGTTTAATGGCTAAAACTAAGTTGGCGGGTGTCTATTTATACTATCTACTACTTCAATGGTTTTCACCCAAAACGAATGTCATAAAAAGGTTGTACAATAAAAGCTATTGCATATTTCAAGAGATTTTATTAGTTATTATTATAATATATTAATATTTCGTGTAGTTGTGCAGGAGGCGCTATATTTCGTTAGTACCTTGCCCAATCAAGATACCATAATATACTCATTGTAAGTATGGCCACAGCAACTTCCTGATCTTCTAAAGATGTATAGGGTACGTTATCCAGTGTTCAGGACTTATTCTGAACCTTTGTCAGTTAGAAAACAGGCGATTAAGGAGTCCATATTCTATATGAATATTTGGTTTGCAAGAAATTGTAGCGAAACATTCACCAAAACACAAGTACGAAAGCGAATACAATAGACAATTAAAATCACTGTGTGCGTGTCGATGAGTTTCAATAGTAAATAGGACTCCAAATACGCTGAAAATATTTGATAGTAAAAATATACAAAACACGCGTAGAAAGATGAAAGATCGATGAGAAATATGACAATACAGTGGTGTTATTTATAAATACTATGGTTACCAAAATGACATTATTAGGGATTATATCATCTTTGTTGTCAATCGATTAATCGATGTCAAAATATTCGAAATGTAATTTAATAAAATTAGCGTAACGATTAAATGGTAATTATAATATATTACATAGTTTTGATTTATATGGAATACGAAAATATGTAAAAAATTAATTAATACTATAATTATAATCAATAAATAATACATAAAATATATTATTATGTTCCATCAATCGATCAATATCAATCGATTCAATCGATTATAAAATCGTATGTAATGAGGTAAATACTGTGAAAACTTTTTTGCATTATTTAGTTCATTTGACAAGAGCAGCTGAAGCTAAGATTTAAATATGTTTATCTTATAAATAAGACGATTTTTTTGGTATATAATTTACACTTGTCTAGTCCGATGTTCTAGCACAGATTACATATGGTTCGAGGCCGAAAATTGGGGTTCTCCTTTTATTATATTCAAAAAAACGCTATGTATAACTATGTTTTTAAGTGACATATCAAGACAAAAAATGTAAAGAGTATTGGTAACGAGACTGATAATAATAAATTACTCAATTCTAAAAATGAATTTTTAGTTATTGAAAATAAAATTACCTCTGATAAAAAGTGGCTAATGAATTTGAAATTTTATTTCAAAATATTCCTGTTGAGTTAACAAAATCCTTGACTTCATCCCCAGTAGTAGCACAATCAAGGTACCGTTGATGAATGTAGTGTTTCGTTTAAATTTAAATATAATATCTACCTCCTCATTTGAAATTGTTAGAACTTTTCTTGAATTGCACGTTAAAATAGGGGTGATTTGTGGGGAATGTCTGTTAAAATTATAAATAATATAAAAGATGTGATAGTCTAGTTTAGTTGGTACTTTTCCAGATCTAATGAAGTACAGAAATACCATACTGATTTTTAAATCTGGGCATAAAACAGACCTTAAAGATTACAGACCTATTTCTATTTTACGTACCCTCAGTAAGGTGTTCGAAAATAATTAAGTTAAATTAAATGCTGAAGTACCTCAGCGCTTTTAACTTACTCCTCCTTGAACAATACTCCTCCGTCTAGCAATTTTTTGTTTCTCTAAATGATTTTTGGCTTTATTTGCATTAAATTTTCATTTATAATTTATTTTATTAAAAAAAATGTAGCAAAATTAAAAAGTTTTGTACGTTCTTTACCAACAACTTGTAGCTTAAAACACATATCAAAAATTAATCGTTGAAAAAGAAATTGCTAGGTTACATTAATAAAAAAAAGAAAAAACATAAACGTGTACTTATCTTCTGTTTATATGTCTGTGGTACTTATGTACGCGCGTGAGAAGTTATACTTCTTTGGCATGAAAAAAAAATCAAAAAACAATATTAAAAAAACATTGTTCAAAATACAATATTCAAAAACAGCAATATTAAAAATAAAAATTAATTAATATTTTGAAATAATTTAATTTACGAATCTCTTTAGTCAAACTATATGTGTTAAGCACCATTTGTGATTAATTTTGTATCTATATACTTGTAAAACACCATCTATGTTCTATTACGAGAACTATTACGATACCATGTCACCTAGAACTAACTTCACGATGTAGAATTTAGCTAACTTCACGATGTTGAATTTAGGTGTGGGTGTGCGCGTGCATCGTAAAAATTCACTCTCATCATTTTTCTCCATCCCGCCAAAAGAAGTATAACTTAAAAAAAAATACAAAATCTCCAATCGTCATTACCACTCACACAAAATCATTCCCATTTACAATAAATAAATGGGAATGATGCATAATAATATGGTAATGATATTTTTTTCTTTTTTGCTTAAAATTTGTTTAAATAGTCATTAATTTAGGAACTCTTTTAATAATTGAAAATCATGTTCCTTTCACACATACGCGTGTAGTAATAAAATAAATGTATAATTTATATTTATCTTTTAAATCTAGTAAATGGCGTTGATTCAAAATTGGAACAAAGTACTGAACGTCATTGTTTTTCTTGAATTAAAGTTGTTTCTCCATGAAGCAATAAAAAGTTGGCCTGTTCCACTTTTTACAATGAACCATACGAGAAGAAACGAGGGGTACTTTATAGCTTAGTCCAAGAAACATTTGAGAAATGTAACGTTTAATAGTACTGACATGAAGTTGACGAATTTTCGTGACAAAATTTTAATTAATGTTTTTTACTAGTTCTGTAGTGCTGATTCCATAATATTATATGTTATAATATACCTAATTATATATTGTTTCAAAATATAAAATTAAACATGCAATGTGTAAAGCAGGTTTTTCAAAAAATATTTTGGAAAATCCATATCAGTATCCCTGCGAATAGTAATGATGTTTTGGGTGTATTATTCAATTTTTTTTGTATAAATTACTTGAAATAATATAATGAATAGTTTCATTCACAAGTTTATTATATTTCAATTCAATTACGTCAAACTTGCATACTTTTTCTTTTAAAAATAATATAATATGTGGGACCTTATGTAAAAATATGTATAAAAGAAGTTTCTACAATAAAAAATTATAAAAGTAGTAAATTCAATTTTTTATCGATCGGAATTTCTTTTTTGTGACGAATTCACCCATTCTTGTCTGTTTTTTGAAAATTACATTTGTGGTATTTTAAAGTATAGTCTGTGAATGTTTCTATGTAATCTACGGTAACGACGGCGTATGACATTTTTGTTTTGTCAAACAAAACCATCAAAACCGCAAATGGTTTTCGTTCTGACGATGTGCTTTTTGTAGATACAATTTCATATTTCTCCATGTTCTTAACCGATTAACGGATTTGTATGGTAAATGGTACGAACTCAATAGACGGACCAACGCATAATTTAGTATCGCGTAACGATGAACGAGATATCAAATTGATTTAAGTTGTGACGGCAAGGCTCACTTTTAGTTGGATAAAAGTTAGTTTGATAATTTCGCGGGACTGAGTATCAGTTTGTGAGTTTCGCGTTTTACTTCTAAAATGACTACCTCGTCGGAGGATGTTTTATTGAGCGTAGGGCATGTAAGGTATAAGAAAGGTGATGGTACTCTATACGTCATGAACCAAAGGCTTGCATGGATGTTGGAAAATCGAGATACAGTTGCAGTGTCTCATAAATATGCTGATATAAAAAGTAAGTGTTTATAATATCATATGTAGTAAGCATAAACATGAATGTGAGCATACCTAAATTTGTTAATAATTGTGAGAATAATTATACAAGTTCATTGTATGCCCTTGGAACTGTACCTATGTTAAGGTCATGGGAATAGTCAAGTTATGTATACATTACATCACTCTGAAGTTACTTTACAGGTGTCAGGTAATTTATAATATTATGACTTATAAAAAAATTGTTACATTATGTTGCAATAATCTGCTAGTAAATACTTTGCCTCATAAAAACATTGAGGTAAGTTGATTTTTTATAATTATACAATTATAATCTATAACTGTATAAATAGAATCCATTGATGGTCCACTACAGGGCACAGTTCTCTCTTACTAAAGAGACCTAGAGCATACTAAATCACCCTGCTGTTCCAGTGCATATTGGTGAAAGGTTTAGTGGCCAACACAAGTGCTTTAAGTTAGTATCCCACCTGAGGAATTAGGCGTAATGAGTTTTATTGCTTATAATGAAAAAACGCTTGTAATTACCTAATGGCCTAGAGCATACTCCACCACGCTGCTCCAGTGTGGATTGGTGGAGGGTTACTGTTCAACCCGAGTGTTGGAAATTTCTGAAGGCCTCCGACAGGGCTTAACAACTGTTATCTTATGCTAATAACCGGGACAGACGGCTTTATGTGCCATTCAAAGCACGGAAATGCTCAAGAATTTTTTGCCACTAGCAGTCCCATTCAACCACCGACCACACCCACTCACTTTTACAATCACAGGATCGATGCAAGCCACTAGGTTATGAGAGCTTCTTAGTTGTTAAAATTAATGAAGTTAATATAAATGGGAATAAATGGTGCGTGATTTATAAAATTGTATATGGAGTAACAACTACAGAATAGGAAGTAAAAAAGACAATAGCAGAAATGCTGTCATCTTCAACAGACAGCTGTGTTTTTTATTGGAAGCTGGCTGAGTTCATAATTCATCAAAAATTATTATTTTTAGCACAAAAAATCTCACCGGTCGGCAAGCCGAAAGTGCAACTTCAAGTAGTATTACACGATGGCTCATGTTCCACATTCCACTTTGTGAACCCTGCGGGAGCAGATGCTCAGGCTAAGGACAGGGATCAGGTGAAGTCCCTGCTTCAGAATCTACTGCCTAAGTTCAAGAGGCAGATAGACGGGGAATTAGAAATGAAATCAAGGTATTGTGACAGTTCAGTATTGTATTTGTATTATGCTAACAATTGATTAAAGATATGTGAATAGGCTTCTTGATGGTTTTGGCCACATCTTTCCCATTAAGATGTATCCATCAGAAGACTTCATAGCTAAAGAGATTGAGCTTAGGATTTAAGGCTCTTTTCTCTCATATACCCCTGCTATGGTTGGTTGCAGATGGTATGGATTTACACTCCATTTTTGGTAAACAAACTTATTTGGTAAACAAACCTAGCACTACTTTTAATGAAAATATTAATTAAAAAAAAATGAAACAGAAATTACTTTTGGTATTAAATGTTTATTCATCTTTATATTATTATATTTTTGTGTCTGCCTAATTATTAAAATACAAAAAACGATAAGAAGACAGTGTAACTTTTTTACTAAATAGTGGTCATAAAAATGGAGTATAGAGTACAAATATTTACCTGTCATATGAGTGTCATAAATGTCCCTCACCCAGAAGACAAGGTCACTACTACAGGACAGTTCTATGATACAATATTAAGGTATTAATAAAAGTAATTAAATTTACATCTCATCAAAATATTCATGTTTATTTCCGGTACAG
Organism: Thymelicus lineola; assembly: GCA_963932265.1. Classification (NCBI taxonomy): domain Eukaryota; kingdom Metazoa; phylum Arthropoda; class Insecta; order Lepidoptera; family Hesperiidae; genus Thymelicus; species Thymelicus lineola. Next base: position 2,867,100 of record OZ010701.1, on the reverse strand, counting down.
GCTATTGTCTCTTCATCCAACCCTCAAACATTTATACGAAGACTTAGTGATATCCAAAGTTATTAATAGTGAAGAATACTGGAACACGCCCACATTGAAACTTTATACAGAATCCACTAATATAAAACAGGAAGCTGGTGAGTATGTAATAAAATATGTTTAACTAAAAAACATGTGCTCCCATGCAGGGTTCAACTTCAGTGGAAAAAAGGCATAAGATGAAAATTGCAATTTTACAGGAGAGTAAAAAAACTGTTCAAATATCAATAAGTAGTCAAAGGAATTTACATTACGATTTCTTGCACAAAACCGTCAAGATTAATGATAAAAATTTGAAAAAAATAGAGCTCAATATGCAGCTTTTATCCCTCTTTCCATCTAATATATAAAATTCTCGTGTCACAGTTTTCGTTGGCATACTCCTCCGAAACGGCTTGACCGATTCTGATGAAATATTTTGTGCTTATCCGGTATCTATGAGAATCGGCCAACATCTATTTTTCATCCCCCTAAATGTTAGGGGTAGTCCACCCCTAAATTTTTATTTTTTTATTTTTCAGACAAAATTTTTAATTTCTATTTTTTTATGATACAACATACAAAAATACATACAATCCTCAATTTTCACCCTTCTACGATCAACCCTTATTTTTTAATAGCCATTTTAGTAATTTAATCATTTTTCCCCTCCGGTCGAAAACTGATCAATTGTTAGGCGATACGAAGTTCGCTGGGTCAGCTAGTTAATAACTAAAATTCAACGTAAGACGACTTATGCTTTTTTTCCACTGACGTTGCGATATGTGGGTAGCATTTCATTAACAATTAAACAATGATATTTAAAAACTATAGATACGTCATGCCCTTACAAATCAACAAAAAAATCTATTCCAAAAAGAGCTACAACACACACACGTTTATCTTTTGTTTCACTACACCAATCACACTACAATAATACACAAAGGTATTTTAAGGTTGTATGTCAAATCTCAAGCACTTCTGGCAACAACAAAACTGCCTATCGTCTTGTATTGACAGAGCGACTATGAGCAGACGAGGTCAATTGACTACTCTTACGATCTTCATCTTCAGCGCGCTAGTGACATATCTACCTCTTTTTTATTAATAATATCATTGCAATTAAATTGATAAAAAAAAATGTTGAATGTAAGTTTAATATTAAGGGTTGAAAATTTTATTAAATGTTTGTCGGATAACTATCTTGATAATTATCAAGAGGCATATTTATCTTGATAATTTCAAACCCTGCTCCCATGCATCAGTGGGTACATCAAGTTCTCAGTTCCGTTTGTCATGATATAAGTTGTCATATTACTCCCCTTCTATGACTTAAGAACTTCTGATACTCAGATTGTCTAACTAATCTCATCTTACTTGGACAGTAGTAAAAAGTTCGTCATCGTTTGTCCCAAGGTGTCTCCGGAGCATTCCTAGCTGACATCCAGCCACAAACAGACGGTTGCAATGGTCTCAAGTACAATCTAACTCAGGATATCATAGACGCTATATTCAAGACCTATCCGGCAGTCAGGAAGAAACATATCGACTATGTGCCCAATAAAATGACAGAGGCAGAGTTTTGGACCAAATTTTTCCAGTCACATTATTTTCATAGGTAAGACAAAGTAGATACATGGATACAAACTAAAGTATATAATGAAATAGTTTGGTTGTTTGATCTGTTTATAGGTCTATGGGATATTCCTAATCAGTTTTTAATGCTTATAAATGCTGATACTTGTTACGATTTTTCGCTCGTCCAATATGAATATACGCAACCCATTCGCGCATCTTATTAGACATGAACAAACGCATATACAAACATACAATTTTTTTAAATAAATGTTCTATTGCATTGATAAATACCCCCAATAATCTCTCAAATATATCTTTCAAGTTCAGACATCAATCTGTTGCAGTGTTATTATAATGTATAGATGTATATCTATACTAATATTATAAAGCTGAAGAGTTTGTTTGGTTGAACGCCCTAATCTCAGGAACTACTGGTTTGAATTGAAAAATTATTTTTGTGTTTGATAGTCCATTAACCGAGGAAGGCTATAGGCTATATAACATCATATATTTAAGTACTTAGTGTTTTCCACAAATTAACGCGGGTGAAACCTCGCAGCACAGCTAGTTTATTAAATTACTTGTGTTATTTCACAGAGATCGCATAGCATCATCATCGAGTAAAGACCTATTCGGAGAATGTGCAAAAATGGACGACCAAGCCATCGCTTCGGCTATGAAGCACACACCATTGGATGTTACAGTATGGGATATTTTATTTTAACATTGCTTTAAAATGGTAATGTTTTAATTTAATGTAATTAATAAAAGATATCAATTGACTTGATATTGGTATTAAATGTTGTCATGGTAACGATGGTTGACAAAATTATAACAGGCAAAGTTAGGTGCATATAAAATCTTGAGTTGTGCTTTATAAGCATTATGTATATTGTATATCATCTTTAGTTGGCATACATGTTCTTTCATCATGCCTCCATTCTGGCATAACAATGATTTCTTTAGTTACTAAGTTATCCAAAGATGTGGAGAGTATTGAAGTTAGTAATGAATTACCACTTGTTTTGGTGAAGAAAAACATGGTCTGGAAACCTGTACCAGCTAGGTGAAGCCCTATTTTGTTATATAGTTCTGTAGCGCTGGCAACTAGGCGATAGGTCTTTCTCCTTCTAATGCGAAAGTTTCTATGGATGGTCTTTACTCTTTCACTCAAAAAGTACTGAACAGGTTTTCATGAAATTCAGAACACAGGTAGACCAAGATCTGGTACCATATAAGGTACTTAATATCCTGGAAAACTTGCGAAAAGTCGCGTGCAGAGCGTTAGTTATGTACGTACCTGTTTGTGTATGAAATATATATCGCCGTATAAAAGCTAAAACCAACTAAGTCGACCATTTCAGGGGAAAAATATTTTAGAGTTATTCAATTTTTTTTTTATATAATTCCGAGGATGTACTGACTCATTTTTATTCGTATTCTTATCGTTATATCTTCGGATCTAAGCGCCTTAGCAATAAATTTGTTTTGCCATTCGAAAGTAGTTTTTCTGAGTCGAAAGGTGTAAAAAAGTGTTTTGACCCCAAAAATTGAGCTAGTCGGTTTTAGCTTTAATACAACGATATGTATGTCCTCAACCTTATATCTGTACAGCAATCTATTGTAAAAAAAATATCTTTCTTCAAAAGCTCCATAATGTTATTGTATGAAAGCCCATACGATATCACCATTTCATAGTTTCCGTTGCCCCCAGGTGGATCTACCTCAGTTGATGGAGCCCCTCCCGCTGCCCGAGGACGATGCCCCCGTGGAGAAGGACCGGGGGGACAGCACGTCCATACACCGCAATATGATCAAACGGTTCAACCAACACTCCATTATGGTGAGCGAAGCAGTTATAGTAGCTGATAGGACTGTATGGTGGAACTGTAAGCTCGTTTGCTATGCTTATCACATAAAATAATCTAAAATTTTAACAAAAAAATAACCGACTTCAAATTTAAGACTTATATGCTTTTGACATGGATGCCATTGTCAGATCTCGCTTAAATTTATGTGGGACCCACACAACAAGCACCAGCTTTCGAATAAAAAAAGAATCATCAAAGTTCTCCCAGTCCAAAGTTCCGAGGTAACAAACATAAAAAAAATACAGTCAAATTGAGAATTGATTGTTTTGAAGTCGGTTAAAAAGTGAATGTATGACTTTTTTGGCAGTCTAGAATAATATTAGGTGGTAGGGTGTAAGGATTATATTAAGATTTAATAATGGATACTCAGTGTGTTTCACTATGCTAATAATATTTCTGATGAGAATGACTGATCAGTGTTTTTGTATTGATGTTGACATTGATGTGCCATCTTTACATATTATTATCATATTGTTGTATGGGAAAAGTGGAAAATCTTTTTTTTCAGTGGACCGAATGTGCCCAATGTATTGTTTTAGTGGTCTCAAACCACCTTCGGATAATTGCTTTTCAAATGAAACCATTTTGAGGCATATCGGTTGGATGGTTTCAGAGTCTATAAAGGACAAACATTTTTTGTGTTTTATTTATCGAATATATTGTTAATATCGCTCATAATAATACGAAAAATGCATGTTTTGTAATCTATTAATAGGATAATTAAATAAATACATAATTTTAATGATTTTTACATATTAATGTCATCATGCCTTTATTGTCGTGTTGGCTTGAGAGCCATAAATTTACCTTCTCTTCTTTCTTGGCCTCTTTTTGAATTAAAATGGGACAATACTTGGTAGAGGTCTAAAATAGATTAACATCTCTATCTAAGGATTGGTTTTATTTGTTTTCTTAAGATAACATATGATAACTCTTAATATTTCCTATAAATTTTCCATCGTCACTCACATTGAACAATTTCACATTCCAGGTGCTCAAAGCTAGTCATAAAACAAACTGTAGTAATAGTAGCAGTAGTAATAGTAAAACAACAAACAACAACAAGGTTGTTGAGAACGGCATGAAGGAGAACGGCTTGGAGAAGAGGCCGATGGAAGATAGGAGTGAGGAACCCGTGGACAAGCGGGCTAGGTTGCTGGAGAAGATATATTACGAGGATCTGGATGATTCGAATAAACAAGAAGAAGCGCAGGAGTTGAAGTTAGCTAAGGTGAGGCTTTGAGTGAGAGTCAGTTCTTTCTTTCTTTTGTTCTCTTTTTCTTGGTTTGCAACGCATCAGTGATACTTTTGGTGCTATAGATATCCATGGGCGGATTTGCCACTTACCATCAGGTGGCTTTTCTGCTTATTCGTAGGTGTTTTACAGAAAAAAAGATGGCATTAAGATTTTAAATTAAAATCTGGCATAAACCTTTCCTTTTTCAAAAATGCAATATCTTTTTATAATATGTGTGTATTTGAAATTAAATCACTTGCTTCTGTAGGAAGGATATAGAGATAGAGATATAGGGTTAATGCCCAGAATCATTGGAATATAATATACATCAAGCATCATGCAATGTTACTAGATTTAAAATCTATACTATAATAAAACTCAAAGTGTCTGTTTGTCTGTCCGGGTATCACATAAAAACCCTTGAACGGATTTCGATGAAAATTGGTAAAGTTGTTACTGATACCCTGGGCCATATTTTAGACAACTTTTCATCCCGGAAAATTAAAAGGTTTCCCGGGAAAACAGGATAAAAGTTTGAATAAGTTAAAACATAATTTCCATATGCAAAGCTGCGGGCAATAGCTAGTATTTAATATTATAAACTTTCATTGCGATAGTTAACATGTCTATTAGATTATCTTATATTATTTATTTATTTATTTAATTAACTTTTTGCACCATACATACGTGCAATAGCAAAGGCGGACTTAATGCTAAAAGCATTCTCTCCCAGTCAACCTTCGGATAGTAAGAACTCAACGAAATTAATGAATAGTTGTTGGTTTACAGATCGAAAGATATTTACTAGGCCCCTCCTCCCAGCTGCAACAGACGTGCCCTCAGACAGCCAATCCACCGCCACTATCGGCTCTAGCGTCTGTATGTCAGGTGAGATTACTATATAGAAACCTTTTTGACGTGACAACGTCTATTAAAACGATGAACGCCGGGTGCACGCCGAAGCGCTCGGTTCGTGCCGCATACTTAATTTATGAATCAAAATGTAGATTTCATTTCACTCCTTTTCGTATACAAAATAATGGTAATTTAATTAAAATGATTCAATTTTGTCTATAATAAAAGTATGCAATCATTTCATCAATGTTTTGTCATGACGTTGTCACGTTAAACTACCGTCCGTAAACCGACTTTACAGACAACCATTTTTTATTTAAAACATTTCTACGACGTATACATACATGATAGATAGATACATTCTTCATTGTTTGTACACCAACATATCTACAACATAATTATACATACATAGATAGATAGATATACTCTCTATTGTTTGTACAGTGTACACCACAAAACACATAAAGACATTAAACAAAAAAAAAAAATGTACAAAGCAACAGGTAGCCTTATCGCTTCATAGCGATTTCTTCTGGGCAACCCATCAAAAGAACATACATGAAATAATCAGGAGGGTATCGGCGTACAAAGTCAACGAACACAACAAAAAATATATATGAAAAAAAAACATAAACGTGTACTTATGTACGCGTGTGAGAAGTTATTTTAAGATATTTCTTTGGTATGGTCGAGCCCCGACTGGTGACTGATGTCGACGTTCCATTGTATATATGCAATGGATGCAGAACTTCGCTAGCATGATTCAGGTCGTCGTGACGTCACAGTACAATACGATTGTATGTTGGTAGGCGTGGTCGAGTGGGCAGCAATGTGCGCGGCCGGTGCGAGTGAGCGCCGCGGCCGCCGTCGGAGCCCTGGGGGAGCTCAGCCCTGGGGGCAGTCTCATGCGGCAGCACCATGCTGCTTCTATGGCACGTGAGTACTGATATCACATCATTTAAAAAAAAACAATATTACGAAAAAATATAAAAAAACAATATTAAAAAACTATATTAAAAACAATATAAAAAAACAATATTCAAAAACAATATTCTAACAACATTAAAAAAAAAACAATATATTATAATAAATACATCATTTCTGTATCGAATACTCGATATTGGGTCATACTTCGCCATCTCGAGTTGTCGCGTACTTTACTCAAAATATTATATTAAAATTCAAAATAATTCATTTATATAGGTGTCACTGATACACTTATGCACGTCATTTTATTGAAATATTTTTTACCCATCACAGTTACCATCTCCCGCCGGCTATGGACATCAGATTAATATTTTTGATGATTGGAACCTTTACTAACAATATCTGCATTCCAAAGAAAAATCAGTTTTAGTCTGTAGTGACAAAAAGTGTTATTCTAGTCATTGTTTACGAGGAATAAACTTGCTGTTGAAATAGATTAATAAAAATAAAATTATTTTTAATCGACTTCAAAAAAAGGAGGAAGTTCTCAATTGGACTGTTTTTTTGTCATTACTCATAACTTTTTACTCGGTGTACAGATTATGATGATTCTATTCTATTATTGTGTTATTTCTTCACGTTTTTTTTTCTAATCACCATCACCTAGGGTCAACTGGCAGAGAATGCCATTAGGCATTAAGTTCGCCCTTGTAACCTCTACTTTCTACTTTCTACTACTACTCTCTACTTTCTCTAAGGTGTTGCAAAAGAATAAATAAATAAATTCTTTTTATATTCGAAAGCTGGTGCTTGTCATGTGATGAAATTTAAATATGAGTGAGATCAGACGAGTAGTTTTTGAGTTATTCTGATTTTGAAGTCGGTTATTTTTGTTAAGCACTATGTCTACAACTGTATGATAAAAATATTAATTTTACTTAACTATCCGTTCCCAGAACTAGTCCCCCCAGACGTGAAGAGTGAACTCCACCGCATCTATCTCTCGGGGGGTGAACTGCTTCGGGAGCTGTGGCGTTGTTTCCCGCAGCCGGGGGCGGGGGGTGTGGTGGGGGGCGCGGGGGGCGAAGGTGCCGAGGGGGCGGCTAGGGCGGAGCGGTTCTATGAGGCGCTGCTCCGGTTCCGAAATGTTAAGTTGAGGCCGTTTGAGGTGAGAGATTATTGTTAATTATTATTGTTGCACATTTTTTTATTTATATAGTGAAATATTTTGATATCACCATTGGCAGGAACCTTGGGAAGAGCAGTAGATTAATACATTAAGTTAGGTTCTTAACGTTTTGTTCTTTTACCTTGTACCGTATAGAGGTTGAATTTTTAAGTGACCGTGGATGGCAAAATACGAGGAATAATGAAAAGTGCTCAAAGGACTCTCGTGCCCGATTTTGATGAAAACTAAAACTGCATCATTGGATTTAAAAAAAATATATGTTCCTAGCCAGAAATCAAACCCGTTGATTTTGAAAAAAAAGTAAAAAGTAACATCCTGTATTATTACACCATTCGATAGTGTCTCCAATAAGGATAGAACTGTATTTCCAAAATCAAAATCAAAATATTTTATTGTGGACTGTGTAGGTATACAAATGTGGTACAGTGTTGGTAGTTTTCTAAGAAGCTATGTCCTACCTATTATGGGCGTACAATGTTAAAATAATTTAATAATACATTTTTACAATGAGAAAGTCGGACCAGTCTAATTATTATAAATACCTGTTACATTGTATCAATAAATCTTCGTAACATATATAAATTACGTCTCACGTTGTTATTATATATGACACCTAAACTACTTAACCGGTTTTAATTAAATTTGCAAACCGTGTGCATTCCGTAAACTAACCCCCGTTAACTCTTTACAGGAAAAAATGCTCCGAGAACTAACCCCCCTAGCGACGACTCTAACGAGGCATATGAACCAAATGATCGACACCGCGTGCGCCAAGTACGCCCTCTGGCAACAGCGGCAAGCCAAGCTCCGGTAGCGGTGTGAACCTTATGGCTTAGTGAATACGGCTCAGTTTTGAGCGGACTAGCGAACCAAATGGTACAAGTGTTCTAATGTATTGAAGGAAGGTTGTTCAACCGGACCAAAGCCTTCGCACGATGGATGGATTACTGGTGTTTTGTTAATTAACATGCTAATAATTCTCGTTTTTTGTAAGGAAAGTTTGGGCATTAAAATATGAACGAAATTTTGAAAATTCCTGATCACTAAATTATACAGGACTATAGTGTAAGCAATTGGTACTTGGCCCCTATGGGGTTATATGAGATGAAATGTTTTGTCATTGCTGTCTCATGTGCATCAGTAAAATACTTGGGGAGAATTGTAGAAGTCTAAGTAGAAGTACATGATCAGAGAAGAGAGGAGAGATTTGGGATGTTATCGTCTGTTGTTACGTTTGGAGGTAAAAAGGGTTGGGATGACAAAATATGGAAATCCTGTGCAATGTTCAATAAGATAACAGTACATTCTATCGTGTGTAAGGGCTCAAAAGTCAAAATATATAAACACATTATCAATGCTTTAAGACTAATAGAAGTTTGAAAAATGCGGGCGATTGTGAACGATTACTACACGGAGAGGAATTATTGTATTTATTTCGCTTCAAATCTTTCTTACTCTTTTATAAAAGAAGGCCAAATTATTCAGTGTATTAAAATATCAGTGGACCTTATTCCAAGGTAATAAAGGTTATTATTGAACTTAAAAAGTTTCGGAATGTTATTAGTCTCAACGAGACATGCTAATGGAATAATATTATATTGTAATGAGCTGTTCTATCATTGTTAGGAATAAATTATCAAGGTTATAACGAAAGCAATACAGCATATTATGAAAGACAATCAATGATTAGAAGTATTAGAAGTATCTAAAAGTAAAATGTAACAAGATATTTATGTTTAGGATACGACTACGTAGAAATTGCGCGCTTAAAACTAAATTTGCTAATTTAATCCCTTTTATTTGATACTGAAGGGGCCTCTAATATATTATGTATTTTAATACAAAAATCTAAATATACCATATTGGTTGAATTATTATAAATAGTTTAGAAGATAACTCATACATATTGGCTTAAATTTGCCTTTTGACTTCGTTAGTGGGTATAAAGTGAGATAGATTGGAATTTTATTTTATAAATTCTTTCTTTTTAATTTTGATTTATACTGGTTATCTATCTCTTTCTACAAGGGTTTCATAGAGAGGGATATAAAATCCCAAGGTTCACAATATGCAAGGCAAAGAGTAAAATCAGGGTTAAATATGGGATATACGAAGCATTAAGCAGAACTTTACTATTTAATACTTGTCAATTGTGTATATAAATAGAAATATAAAGCTATGTTCATAATGTTCAATAGTTGTAAAAGTTCCCATATTGTGTGATATAAAGTTGTTGAAGTTTTACATACATTCAACCCATGTAACTTTGAATTGTTGTGTAACTTTGAATAACAGGTTTAATTTTTATTTTAAATTAACTCTAACCTTATCTAAATTATCTTATTTAACTTTTCATATATATTTTTTTAAATATCGTGTTCAAAGTTGCATTGAAATGCGGAGATACCTAGATTGAATGTATGGGATAAAAATGAATTTAGAAAGTATGAACAAAATAACTGCTAGTTTGAACATAGCATAAAATGTCATAGTTAATCTTTAGAATGCGACCGTTTTCCACCTTACATAAATCATATCCCATTATGAGCTACATTTATTTATTTCAATTATTTATTTTTTCTAAAAAGGTAAAAGTTTAAATATTAACAAAATTTCAACTGTTAATAATTTTATTTATTTTTATTGTAATGTACAGTAAATTCTTGCACTTGGAGCTAATAAATACAATTACTAATTCATACATAGATACTTAGAGCTAATAAATACAATTACTAATACATACATAGATACTACAATAAGTGAAATAAGACTATCGTGCCATCTCTCACTCACATAAGACTTGAGAGTTAACACACACACACACACACATATAGACTAACACATAGACTAACACAGGGCCGAATTAAGACTGCAGTAAATATTTTTTTTTAATTATTAAAATACAAATGAAAGTTGAGCAGACATCTCGAATATTACGTTCCCATTAGCCTTATATACAGTGATATGTTCAGTATGATATAATATAATTATATATCACAATCAGTCAACATTATAGTTATGAAAAACAAATATGATTTTTTGTCAAAAGACTTCACGATAAACAACAATTTGGCCTTGTTTATCAAATTGTCTTAATATACTGAAATCGCTTACAATTGAGAAAAAAACATTTTTTGTTACTATTTATTACTGGTTTTACTAAACAATACCATAATATCACTAAAACAATTATATTATAATGCCATGTTTCAAATTGTGTGATAATATGAACACATAGATACTCGTATACTTTAGAATATAGCGATACGTATTCGCAATATTGCAAAAAGAAATATACTATGTCACTGCTAAGCTCATTTACATAAGAACAATTTAACAAGTTTTGAGAATCCAATTATTGTTAATATACTCGTACCTACATTAGGATGTATACTATCAAAAATACAATTGGGATGTTGACTAATTTTGGGATTCAATTTTCGTTCATAGACAGAATCCTAATATTTACGAAAAAAATATAAAAATAAATTGATCAATAAAAATCATTATCCACTTTCCCACCAAAAACGTCATGTGACGTCACTAAACGATATTCAATACTAGTGAAGTTAGTTGAACTTCCATATAAAATACGAGCAATGACGTCATAAGCTCAAAATGGCGTTTGAGGAGTACTATTTTTAACATTTTAAATTAATCATATTTAATTTATTGCGATTCATTACGACAAAAGAACAATATTATAGGTTTTTGAATATTTCCCTTAATACTTTAAACATTTTATATTAATTTACAGTTAGTGTCAACATCCCAATTATCATGAATTTGGCCCGATTTAGCTTCTCATTACTCTGATATTTTACTATATAAATGAGAGAACATTAAAATCATAACAAAATATATACGCATTACCCATCTCATTCTTTCACAGATAATGATTGGTGACAAAACTTGACCGATGTGTTATGTTTTGAATATTCCTTTTACTTTCCTATATTAATATTATACTGTTGAGAACTGAATATTTCAAGACTAAATAGAAAAACGTAGTACTATTTTAATAATATAATAATATGTATATTCAAATATGCTATTTCAATATTTCGAATACCAGGCTACTTTTAATGATACCATCATTTTAGTGCAGAGAATTATAAATGTTCTTAATCTTTATTTGCCTATAAGGAGTAGATTTTTGAAGATTACCTTTTGATTTTTTTATTACAAGTTTTGGAGAAACAGATGGTGATTTGAAGGTGAAAATTATACAAAAGAGTTCAAGATACTTTCGAATTAAATCACTGAAAATATCTACAAATTACTCTAAGCAACAACAGCAATTTTGACGGTGGAAACAACAACAACAATCTTTAAAGCAAATAAACTTAGTGTCAGCAGCGTATAGAGTATTAGAACCTCACACTAAAATTTAATTACATAAATTGATACCGTTATTGTTGTCCTTTTGTGGGATAAATTTTTCGCCCCTATGTTTCTAAAAGTTCGTTTCCTAAATAGCAAGATACCATATTTAATTAATATTATGTTTAAATAAGGTAATTTTTACAGATTTTCAATATTCTCTGAAATGCGAATACTTACCTCAATGCTACCAACATAATAGCGAAGCATAGTTATGTGAAACGCACTGGATGTGACATTTTCACGGTTGGGCCGAATATGTATAATATAAACTGAATGAGGTCCACTGTTGTACACAAAAAAATATTTGGCGATGTCTCGTCCTAATAAAGGTCCTAATTAATAATCAATTTAAGTTTATTACAGATTATAGCATACAAACGCATCAAAAATGATTATTATGATGTGATTGGATTGTTTAGTTTCTTGTTTATAAAAAAATATCGACAATAATTGGCGTAGATTTAAGCTGAAGTCAAAATTTTCTCACGTTACCATATCGGTTTGTTTTATTAGTTTTAAAAATTATTCTCCTTAAAATTATCTTAAGTGTTATTTTTTGTTAAAAATATGTTTTTCGATAGTTGAAAGGTGAGCAATAAATTTTTTGTAATGGTATTATATCTGTATAAATATAAAATATAGTTTTATATGTATGTATTGTAAAAATGTAAAGCGTGTTCTGGTTGATGTAATGATGATAGATCATTTGAATGCGGCTGAATTAAGTGCATTAAGTTAATGACATCAAGTAACCAATTTATTTGTTAATGGGTCCATTAACAGCATTAACTAATGATCATTTTAGTAATTCCTACATAACGTCACCTTAGTTTAGCGTGATAAGTACGCAAATCTGTACTTATTGTGACACTATCGTTTTGAAACTTTTCCCTTTTACGAAATATGTTTAAATTCTTTTTATCTGTTATTTGTGTTTTTTAATCTGCTGTTGTAACAAGTGTTATTATAGCTTCATTATTATTTTTATTAAAATATGCAGTTACAAATGCTGATAGTTTTTTTAGTACCAACAATTTGTTCGCATTTTTTTCATTAACTTGAAAGTATGTACTAAATGAGTGCCGTTACTGTGTGATAAAGCACGAAATATTTGTCGTCTCACGTGCAATTTTTCAAGACTGCAATTTTGAAGTTTAAACATCCTTTTTATCCGTAATTTATAGTTCTAAGTTTAGTGCACTTAATTTAGGATACCATGTATTTTAGTGCCGTGAAATGTGGACGGTGCCTAACAATATAAAATCTACTCCGACCATTGAAGTATAATGTCATAGAACAGACATCTCGAACAAAATGTGTCCCGCCCGGGAGGTTTTATTTTCAAAATTGAGCCCCCGTTCTCCTTTCAAAATCGAACGAATCTATTGAGGATTGAAGCCACGTGGCGCCAATGCATTGGGACATACATGGTGTTCGCGGTGTCCGTTCTATACGCTAGTAATAATACTTCAATGACTCCGACTGATGTATTTTGATCATTTAGTTCCTTGCTCGTGGTCAATTTTGTATAAATATCAAGTATTTTTGTGTTAAATTATTTTTTTTTCATTAAATCAATTCAAATTGTCACCCGAGTTGAATAAAATGTACCTACAAGAAAGAAGCCATTGTCTTTTATTTATTTGATCATTTTGATGGCAACATTGAAAGATGTGAGTAGGTATGTATTTTATCCACTTCAAATGGGTATATAAAGTAATTTGAAATCAATGGGTCAGTGGGTCCTCACGAGTAATTGGGGTAATTTAAAAACAAGAAATTATAGAACACGTTCCTAGTCCAGTGCAAAAAGCCAAAAATACACGGAAAATCTACCTTAATACTTTGCTTGAGTTATTCATAAAACAGGGTTTTGACACCTATTTGAAAGGTTTTTAATTCTGTTGGCCACACACAACACAGCAGCGTCGCGACTAGGATTGCCAGATGGTCGGGATTCGTCTAGAATTCTAGATTGTTTCGACATTTCACATGATGTCCCGACAAAATACAAAATGTCCCGACAATTCACTCGATTCAACAGAACGCGTTTATCGCACGCGGTTTAGCCGTTTTTTTTCGTCGTCAGCTCGTTTGCCGGCAAAGATGTTTAACTAACAGATACGTTATGCCCTTACAAATCGACCGAAAAATCTGTTCCGACCGAGCTACAACACACACACGTTTATCTTTTGTTTCCCTACACCAATCACTAGTACATTGGCAAATTATGTAAAAAGGATGGCATTACTAAAACCATAATAGTGAAAAAAACAGCTAGTGTTTGTCGCTCGCGTCAATCTATATACGCTACGGTCTTTATCGCTCTCGCGTCAAAACTAGATCGCTATCTCTTTCTTCATCTGAATATGGCGTCTTTGCATGATTATTAGATTGTTTAGAAAAATAATTGAAATATACTAAATAATCTAAGTAAGTATCTTAGCGTACTCACGCATGGTATGAGATTCCTTTTGTTTTGTTGACCTTTTAGTCATAATTTGTGCACTTTCTAAACACACAGGATGGCATTTTGTTATATTTTCATAACTACGTATTAACCTACGATGCGCCACGCTCGTGATTGCGCTCGACGCAGACTAATCACAAAAGTTCCCAATTGGGAACTTTTTCAATCATCACAACGCGCGCGCTTATGACATATATTATCTGCCTCTTTTTAATATACAATATCATTGTTTGCCGGCTATTTCAAAAAAACATTTTTTGTCCCGATAAATCCAGACTTTAAAGTTTTCTCCAGATATTTCAGTCCTGCCATATGGCAACACTAGTCGCGACCTTTCGTCCGCCATCAGGTATATCACGTAGAGAATTTAAAGTAAATTTTTATGATAATATCTAAACTTTTTGAAGTAACGAGGTAGGTATCTGACATCTGCTTCTAAAAATTTAATAATAAACTTAATTTATGTATGTATTTGCATATTATCATGGAGTATAGAGGTAAGGGAACCATCTCTGTATGAAGTCTCTATAAAAATGCGTCCAATAAGGGTGGCGCTGCGGTAGCTTAGGATAAATTATTATTCTACTATCCATAATTATAATAGAGTAATATAGTAATATTTGAACTCGACAAACTTCACTCCATCTACAACATCTATGTTCATATCGTAGTTTTTCCGACGCCATGCAGCGCCATTCTGGTAGGTATTGAACCAAAGGCAAGAGTGAATAGGCTTTTACTAAGTTAATGCGTTTTACCACCAATGACTACATCACCACTTACCATAAGGTGGGACTGTAGTCAAGTATTAACTTATAAGTTATAAATAATCTAACATTTTAACAAAAAAATAACCGACTTCAAATGAAGTACATTGTACTTTTGACATGGATACCATTGTCAGATCTCGTTCAAATTTATGTGGGACTACGCGACAAGCAAAAGCTTTCAATTAAAAAGAGAATCATCGAAATCGGTTGGCGCGATATTGAGTTGTTCGTCCATTTATCGCGCACATACTTAATGCTTTAAGACTTATATGATTTTTACATGGATGCCATTGTCAGATCTCGTTCAAACTTATGTGGGACCACACGACAAGCACCGGCTTTCAATTAAAAAAAGAATAATCCAAATCGGTTCACCCAGTCCAAAGTTATGAGGTAAGAAACATAAAAAAAAAATACAGTCGAATTGAGAACCTCCTCCTTTTTTTGAAGTCGGTTAAAAAAAGAAAAACATCTATTTCCAGTATACAGCTACTTTTAATACCTACCTACATTGTGTAAACATAGCAGTGCAACAAACCATTTCATATGCAAGCTTACCTACCCACTGCAAATTGAAATTCTTCGCGGTGCAATTTTTCAGTGTCCAAGTGTCGTAAGTAAAGCGCCCGTCAGCCTCAAACCTCGTTTGAATGAAAACTAATTTAAATATTAACGCCCGGTTATTACAAGGAAGCCGGATATTAATCCGTGTTGCTTTTGTAGTCTGGTTTGCTTAAGAACTTAGTATGGACGATTTTTGAAGTGAAACTTCTTTGTGATTTCAAACCGGATGCAATGGAAAAAACGACAGGTAAGAGACACAAATACAAAAATGTGTAGGATGAAGCCAGGAAAGAATGAGACAGAAATATTCCTCAGTTTAAATAAATAAAAACGACATCGCGACAGTAAAAATGCTAAGTTGTATTCATAGATGGCGCGAGGAATAAGATAGAAGATTCGTTTTATTGCTAGATAGATGGCGCTAGCTGCTCATTTTACTCTTCATATTATGTTAAGAGATGGCGTTAGTTACCACTGTTTTCTTTTTCTTATGTTCGTGGTTATCTTTTAAAAAGTGCTAGTTGTACTAGGCGCCCCCCCCGGGGGTTGCTCGCCTTGTCGTGGCGGGGGGGCTTAGTAACCGTGGACTGGTCACCCACGGTGAAGCCAAGAGGCAACCAGGGCCGGCCTGTTTGGGCTGCCGGCTGGCCCGAGGAGGGCGCTCCCAGCGGGCTGAATAAGTCCGCTGCGGACGCGCTTGGAGGTGGGACCGTGGAAGATAGGGTGCGCCGTTCTCCCTATCTTCTGCGGCCGTGGAGGGATCGCAGGGGGAGAGGCGTGTTGGTATTACGGTGCGCCACTCTCCCTACCCCCTGCGAGCTGGCGGGGCCGTTCCGTCGAAACGGCACTGGTGGGGCCGCAGAGGAAGAGGCATGTCGGTATTACGGTGCGCCGCTTGCCCTATCCTCTGCGGCCGAGGTGTGGTCGGTGGAGGAACCACAGACCTGATCCTCCACCGGGTACCAGTCATCTGGTATCCATGGCCTCCTAGTAGCAGACTCAGGGGGAGTTTGCTACAGTACTGATGGAGGCCGAGGAGGGAGGCGCACCTTACCATCTGGTGCGCCCATCGTGGAGGGCCTTCGGGCTTTCGCGATGGAGCCGCTTGTGGGCGGCTGCCGCTGGCGGGGTCGCGGATGTGTGCGAAAGCGTTCCCGTAACCCCGTCACAAGGCGGCGAGGAGGAAGATGGGGGGGTTTTTAGTGGGTATACCGTGGGTCTCATTAGCCTATACGGGAGTCCCATATAACCACTCGGGTGCCCCCTGCACCCGAGTGGTATGCGTAGTGCATTTTCCCCCCCGAAAAAAAAAAAAAAAAAAAAAAGGCGTGCCTTTTAAGTTCTGTCGTTTTCATATTTCCCTCCCGGCAATTTTGAATTTGGAACTGTTGTTTATTCGAATGTGTTTAAATTTTTAATCTCAAAACAGTTGAAAGTATTAGAATTAATGCTGTTGTTTTGTCACAGCGTCAATTGGAATCTGTCAGGTTACGTACGAAAATGAATCTTTCTAGGAAAAGAACAATGCCCAACTGCCATACATCGTTTTATTTCATTTTCAACTTTAGCGTCTTAAAATGAAAAAAATACTAAAAATCGTCGCTTTAATTTCTGAGCTTAGATATATAATCATTTTCAGCAGATACACCCCAGAACCAAAGTATTTTGAGATTGAATTCTTATAACCATTAAGTCATAGAGTAGGGGAGAACGTAATTTTTACCATTATTTTTATTCTGACTTTTTTTTGATTGACAACCGGAAATGGAAATTTGACATCATTACATTTGTTACCAACATTTATAACGAAATTCTGTGTGTAATATTGGCCAGAAGTCTCCTTAAATCTTGCTTGATACAAACTATGTATCGAAGTGAGTGCCCGAATGAAAATGGACATTGTTGACATAATTGTTATTATAGTCAATTCATCACTTATTAATGAAATTATTTTACGCTGGGTAGTACGGGCACAGGTATTAATTTTAAAATACGTAAAAAAATAAATGAATTGCTTCGGTATAACTGACGTTTTAAGACGCTACAAAAAATAAAAAATAATTTTTGGGCATTGTTCTTTTCGTGCAATAATTTTCTACAACTTTAGAAGAGGCCTGACACGGCTTCAGTGTTTTGAAGAGCTAACATCTGTATTCAGTGACGAAGCCCCATGTCTGCGGACTGTCGAACGCTGGTATTTAGAATTCCAGCGTGGACATACTAGTGTTTGTGACAAATCTCGCGAAGGACGCCCAAAATCCGCCTTCACTGAAGATAACATCATTGCTGTGAGACAACTAATTCTCGAAGATCGTCATGTGACATATCGAGAGATAGAGGCTCTATTAGGCATCTCAGGGACAACCATTCAGAAGATCTTGCATGAAGCGCTTGGTGTGAGAAAGCTAGTTTGCCGTTGGATACCGCATCTGCTTTCCGACGATCACAAGGCGGCCCGCGTCAGATGGTGTAAGAAAACTCTACAAAGGTTCAACCGAGGAGAGTCAAATCACGTCTACGACATCATCAGTGGTGACGAATCTTGGATCTATGCCTACGATCCTGATTCCAAACAACAATCTACAATCTGGGTCTTTCAAGACGAGCCAAAGCCGACTAAAGTTGTTCGTTCTCGAAGCACTTCAAAGAAGATGGTGGCCACGTTCGTTGGAAAAACCGGCCATGTTGCGACTATTGCACTTGAAGATCGTAGAACGGTTAACGCAGAGTGGTATACCACAGTTTGTTTACCACAAGTTATCGCCGAACTTCGAAAATCTAACTCAAAGCGACGCATCATCCTGCACCACGACAACGCAAGCTCACACAGCGCTCGTCAAACGATTGAGTATTTGAAGCAGGAAAAAGTAGAAATTCTTGACCATCCTTCATACAGTCCTGACCTAAACAATAACGATTTCTTTACATTTCCTAAAATTAAGAAAAGTCTTCGTGGTCAAAGGTTCCAGTCCGGTGAAGAAGCAGTCGACGCTTTCAAGTCAGCCATTTTGAACACCCCCACTTTAGAGTGGAATAAATGTTATAATAACTGGTTTGAGCGAATGGAAAAGTGTATTAAGCTACGTGGTGAATACTTTGAAAAACAATAAAAAGTACTATAAGGTTCTAGTTGTATTTTTTTCTTCAAACGACAAAACTTAAAAGGCATGCCTCGTATTCATAGATGGCGCGAGGAACAAGGTAGAAGATTCGATTTATTGCTTTTTCATCTCATTATCTTGAAACCAAAATTTTGGAAAGTTTCACTTCTACCACGTGTGCATTGCACACATTTTAATTTTTTTTTAATAATATTATGTAATCAGCTGGGCCTTAAGCCTTTGCCCGTCTATTTCATAAAATGAAAAAATGGTGAAAAATGTTTTTTAGCTAGCTAAATAATATAATTATCATCAACTAGGTAGGGTTCCCAGATTAAAATATCAAAAATTCGGAGAAAATTCCTGACATTTGATGAAAATTCCGGACTTTCTTTTCAATTTTATAATATTAATGTCGTTATGCATCGTGCAAGTGAATGGCTTCAACCCATTAATGGTCCACTACTGGGCACGGGTCTCTCCTCTTGAGGTGGCATAGAGCATACTCCACCACGCTGCTCCAGTGCGGATTGGTGGAGGGGTCAGTGACCAACCCGAGTGTCGTTAGTTTTTCAAACCGCCCGAGGGCATCTGACATGGCTTAACGACTGTTATTTTATGATAACAACCGGGACCGACGGCTCTACGTGCCCTCCGAAGCACAGAAACGCTCAAGAATCTTTTGCCACTAGTGGTCACCCATCCAGCTACTGACCGCGCCCGCTGTTGCTTAACTTTGTCTTTCACTCTTCACTTATTTGTAGAAATTCCGGACGGTTTAAGATTCCCTCCGCATTCCAAAGACCTATATTTCCGGACTTGTCCGGAAAATTCCGGACGTATGGCAACTCTAACTAGGAGTAAATTACCTAGGTACTTAAAATAGTAAAATTTTCAACCACAACCCAAATTACCCCAGAGCATAATGCGTAACCCGGTTGTATCGGGATCGCGGGTTTGATTCCCGGGGCAGACATTTATATGTCATCAAGCTGTCCACGAAAAATTCGAGACGAGCGTTGCAAGTTCTATTTTTAGCTCAGTGGTCTGAGAGCTCAAGCAGATAATATTTATAGGTAGGAACACTCCCTAAACGTTTATTGTGTAGCACGGACGTGAAAATCATCCGGACGGCACCTTGTCTTATCGAGAGTGAAGCCGCCCGCTTACCATGTGTGCGTAATTTTTAGTGCGGTCCGACGCGGTAATGGCGGCTGATTATAACAGCATGATGTCAATGTGTGCGTGTGATACTTGTACGAATAGAGTTGGTATTACTATGGGTGCCTCACTGAATTTTTTGCTGTGACTCCGTCTGTATTTTTTTAAATCTGTGCCACAGGTCTGTGCTGTGTAGTAATATCTAATAGTTCGATTTTTGTATGACACGTGTCCTTGAACATTTATTACGAAGTACTAACTAATAAGTACCTGTATTGTACTATCGTAGATGTATTTTTACTCATTTCAATAAACAAAAGGACTAGATACCGAATAATTCTAAGATGTCTATCATCTTCCGATATACAAATGCCATCCAACCATGAACTACAGTTTCACGGATAATTAAGTCCATCCCTTCCAATATTCAAAATCAGATATAAAAAGAATCGACACTAAAACAATCATAAAACACCGATTTGAGTTTCGATCGTAAAATTTAAAAATTTCAAACGATCCGATAGATTTTAGCCTTCTATTCTATTCAAAGTTTTATGAGCGTTACGTAATCTACAATCATATTCTTGGTTATATTCGCTTATTTTCAGTATATAGTATTAAGAACTGTGGCTAAGAACCTAGTTAGTGCGGTCACCATCCAAAACTAGTAGAGTAGATCATCCCTTACCATCAGATTTGCCCAAATCTAATGGTAAGATGGCAGGTAGCCCTATTGAAGCTAATTATTAAGCATAGGTATATTTATTTAGATCAAATCAAATCAAATCAAAAATCTTTATTCATGTAGGTACCTATCACTTATCAAGTCATTTTTTTAAATCTACCAGCTTTTCGGAAGGGTGCTTTGTCACGGAGGAGAAGAAAAGCCGTAAAGATTCACCACATGTTTTAGGCGCCTAAAATGTTTTATTCATTATCTTAAGTGACTGGGACCACCGTCACATCCCTCTACTTATTTCATAGTTATGAACAACAAATTAAAAGATTCACATTTTCTGAAAATAAATGTCTTGTAAAAATCCAAATTGGTTAAAATTATGTAAATTGGATTAATTGTTTTTCAAGTCTCCAATTGCGATCTTCCGATACTCCCAACTGTCGAATAAAAATGGATAATAATTGCTCGCGGCGGGGTATCGTAGCAAAACATTTTATCCGTGTGAGCCGAGGCTGTATATTTTTTATTTTCCCAGTAATTATAGGGCCTGTTATTCGATGCAAGCATGTTGCAGCCATTAGAGGGAGCATAATAAACGCGAACAGTAACTTGATGCGGTGAGTTCATTTTGTTTTTAATTTAATTTTCATCTTGGTTGTTTTTGACTGTCCGGCTAGATCAGCCCTTCTGGAATTAAGTGGGATATGTTTATTAGTTTCAAACAGTGTTGAAGTATTATAATTTTATTAAGTTGGGAGATATAGTAGAATACAGTTAGTAGAGTTGTAATTTAAATGGTCCGAACTGAAAATCAGTGCCGTTCTTATCGCGGCTTTCCCTGAGTTCGGTCCTTTTTACGGCTTTGTACTGCAGCACATATCCCTTTTTTAATATATTTTAGTTAACTCTTGTAATTTTTTTTTTATTGATCTTTTGTTTCTTTTTTGTTTTGTTTAATTTATTTACAAAATTTATTCTTAATTTCTTTTAAGATGTTTTATGTTTGTTTTCCTGATGCTGTGTGGTGAAAAGCCGTAAATAAAGATTTTTCTTTCTTTCTTTCTTTCTTTCTTTCTAGAGAGAGTTTCTGTCAGTAACTGATTTAAACATAACTATACCTAAAAGTAATACACACCTTATGGTGGCCATACATGATCAAGTGTACTTGTCAAGTTTGCAGTTTGACTTGATGCGGTATCCAGTTTGCATGAGATAGCTATATGGCCAGATAGCCATACCGTGGCCATACACCGTCAACTTTACTGGATGCCGCGTCAAGTCTGCTGCAAACTTAACAAGTATACTTGATCGCGTATGGCCACCATTTCATAACATAGCTTAACAAAATAATATTATATTTTATTTTTAAAACTACGGAAACACCTCTAACAAGAACTTACATAATAAATTTTATCTTTAACCCTGAAAACATCGTTTCACGAAATTAGTTGAATCAGTTCTGCACCCTAAAAATAAAATATAATGCCACACATTGATAGCCCCAGTCTAGGATTCTCTGTTGGGTGCCATGGCTAACTCACTAAGACATGAACACACATCTAGACCGAGAACAGAAATTCAAACTCGCTGGGAACCGAACTTTGAACCCAGGCTACACGGGACGTAGAACAAGTTCCAGGTGACCCCCATTTCAAACACATATTACAAAATTCCCAAAAATTTAATTTGGCCTCTTGGTACCAATATCGATTGCAAATAGATATTTCGAATATTAAAATATTGGACGACGCCCGAGGCGACAAATCCACGCAAGTATAAGATTTGTCAGCGAAATCCGATCGCTTTCATCCAGCCCCGTTTTAAAAGGTACCTAATGGGCATGGCGCAAGTAGAACGCTGACACAAAAAATAAAATAAAAAATATGTTTAAGTTACATACTTAAAAATATTTTTTATGTAAGTATGTACAGTCGGCAAAAGAATTACAGGCCATACAGGCTATGAGTCTAAAACCTTCTGTAATTATTGATATTACAGATTGTTTTTGTTACTCGTATTATCAATGTTAAATGATACCCGTATATTTAAAGTTTGATTTAACATCGATAATAACGTAGACAATATGTAATATTAAACATTACAGAGGGTTTTAGAAACATGCCCTGATACTTAATTCTTTTGATGACTGTACCTATGTAAGTATGCTACGGGAAATTATAGAACGCGTTATACAAAAAAAATTGCCTAAGGTAAATCAGGAAATACTGCAAAATAATGTTAATGTCTCGAGATAGCAATTCCAATTGATGAATGTCGAAATATTACCCAGGTAAAGGGGAAACAATAGTTCGTATGCAATGAAGCGTATTCTGCGATCGTAATACGTTTGATAAGGTTATTATTTTAAAAGCACTGGCTATAAAAACCGACAGCTAGTTGAATTATTGTCTTTTCTATAGAACTAGTATAGAACGAAAGATACTAGTATAGTATCAAGAAATTGACAGAGATACGATTTATTGTGTGATGTATGCAATGCATGCTTTTTTATGGAAATAGCCGGCAAACGAGCATGTCTATGTTTTATGTATGTATATTACCCTGATAATTTAATTTTAGTATTGAGATATTATTTTTTGATAAAACACATTTTTTGTAATTAGGTAGGTAGGCTAAAATTAAATCTCATGGTTAGTGGCGTAGTCAAGTTTAGTTTGGTAAGCACACCACAATCCTAGAATTGGCTTTGTTTAGAAATAAAAATTAGCTATAACTTTTGTATTTCAAGGTAACTTACATTTATTTTTTAACAAAGTAGTTTATGATATAGTTAATTCATATAGTTGAATAGTAAACAAAAACTGAAAAATAACCCAATCCGTTATGATATGTAATTTCAAGATATTTACATTTACATACACGCTAAAAATATGGACTGTTATTTGTTTGTAGCAAATAGATGTTCGCAGATTGAGTTACGTGAATAGATGCGGCATATTTTAAAGTTTTATACTAGTATGTACTCGTAACTGTACATCATATAAATTGTTTGTAATGTACCCGACAAACGAGTCAGTCCACCTGATGGTAAGTGGCCATCTTCACCCATGGCATTATACCGGGGCGTTGGCGACCAAGAAATTACTAGCTCCTTCCATCTAGGTCTATCTAACGCTATCTAGGCACTTATCTTCAAAAATAAAAAAGGCATTCCGGGAGTGCCGACAGAAGTGAAAACTTGAACAATTATTATACGTAGGTATGTACCTATTTTTTGAATCTTCAGGAAATATTTTATTACATTTTTATATTCTACTGAGTACACACTGTCTAATGAGCTGCTTGGAATGTTTAGAAATACCTCGTCACTCATGATGTCCTAGTACTACTCCATTATATGATGTTAAATTTAAATTGAAAGAAACATCGTTCCTAAAAACGACGACTGTGTTCAGTGAATACGTTCAGTCGAACCTCCTCGTCACACATGATGTCCTGGTACTCCTAAAACAAATTAATTAAAAAATGAAAATATACAGAAGTCGAGGTGTCTTTTACGGTGTCGCGATTTGAATGGTTTTTTCCCATCTCAAAAATGCCCAACGCGCCTAACATTTTCACTTCAATAAGTTCTCATTACTTCTCAGTATTATTTAGAAGGTACATGCACCCATAAATCGCTAGACATACGAGTAATTCAAGATAATTTAAAGTAAAAATACCTTGTCGTAGATATGATTACACACTCACTCTCAAAGATAACGAACGGAAAGATAAAGAACGGCATAATAATACCGCATCCTTTTTCCAGGTAAGCACACCTTCCTTCGTAGTTCTGTACAAGTGATGGAATTGAATCGAGTGTGCAAATGTGATGATGCACATTAGGCCTTCATTTTCATCGTACGAAGGGGATTGATCGTATCCATTTGTCTCTACCCGTCCTCTAATACCGGTGCTGATGTCTCTATCATTTACAGCTCTATGCAGAGCTGGTGAATTGTATTGAAATTTTTGCGTAGTGAAATTTTTCATGTGTTTCATCTTCAGTGTGAAAGTATGCTTGTTAGGATTTATGGATGGTTATTTCTACAAGATAATAATATGGTGTACTTTAAATCCCGAAAAATGAGGGCCAAGCTACGGAAACTGCCCTGGTATTGGTATAAATTGTAAAATCATACTTGTGATTACTTATGTGAGAGGTATAAGAAACAAAATATTAAAGAGTGATGTGTTTTTTTCAAAATCAACGGGTTCGATTCCTGGCCAGGGTTATTAATTTTTCCAAAATCTATTAATGCAGTTTTAGTTTACATTAAAACTGGCCCCGTGACTCCTTTGCCACTTTTCCTGATAGTTTCGAATTTGACCATCCACGCACAATTGAAAAATTCACCCTGTATAGATTGGCAATTCACATTGTTTTATACCATGTCACGCTTTTCGCAAAATAATGTATTTTCAGTTCACAAATATAAAGACGACACAATAATATTATTATTATAGGGCGTTATTCTCTATAAAGCAAAGCAAAGCAACAACCCATAATTGTCTCACTGCTGGGCTCGGGGTCTCCTCTCACAATGTGAGGGGTACAGGCCATAGTCTACCACGCTGGCCAAGTGCGGATTGGTAGACTTCACACACCTTTGAGAACATTACGGAGAACTCTCAGGTGTGCAGGTTTCCTCACGATGTTTTCCTTCACCGAAGCAAGTGATAATTAACTTGTAATACGCACATAATATTTGAAAATTAGAGGTGCGTGCCAGGATTTGAACCCGGGCCCCCGCGTTCGGGAGACCAACGTTCTAACCACTAGGCTATCATTGCCATTCTCTATAATATTAAGTTATATAGTTTACAACGTTGTTTAACCAGCATTAGGCAAATTGTAGCCGCGGGCTCGATCTATTTGGTAACTGCGCCACTGGAATCCTTTGAACTACCTCTCCCTATTTCTGAACCGATATCCGATTATCGTAAGGTACATGTACCAGTTACAGGGCATTTCAGATAATAATTAATAGTTAAGTAATTCAAGATACGTTTTTATTACAATAAATATGTACTATTAAATTACTAGTCTAGTAAGAATTACTAGTCTAAAGAGTATACTTACTAGAAATCTGAATGAATAGCATTTTAATTAAATTAAAAAATACTAATTTTCATAATGTAAATTAAATTAAAATAAATAAATAAAATTTAATCAATTTAAATCCTTCGCCTTTATTAGTATAATCAATCATTAAATCATTATTTTATATATGTATTTGGAACTTAAGGGATAGAAACAACAAATTATAAGGTTTTTTTCATATGCTTGCCAAAAGTGCCACCTGATGTGGGCACTAAGTGAAAGTCTAAAATCAAAAGTAACAAACAAATATAATTAACGTAACGTAACATTATTGCGGTGTTCATCATTGGAACAAGCACCTTATTTAGACGAGGTAGTTGTATACGATGCCGCGAATGGTATATTACATTATTTTTTCTGTTTTTTTATGTACTTACAAACTGTATTGTGTTATGTGTTAACTAATCTAAAGTTTCACTAAAATAAAGTTTTACCGGTCTCAAACCACCTTCGGATTATTGCCTTTCAAATGAAACCATTTTGAGTCATATCGGTTGGATGGTTTCAGAGTCTATACAGGACATCCGTACAAAGTACAAACGTTTTTTGTGTCTTAGTTATATAGATTAGTTCATTGCGCTGCACTCGATGACGTAAAAGTGCGAGCAGGGCGAAGCATATTGCGCCTAAGTGCGAGAGAGCGCGCAATAAACTTAGCCCTGTCAATGAGTGCAGCGAGATATTGCGACTATTATGTTGTCTACTCTTACCTACAGTCCCACTTGGATTTGACTTTTTAATTCTCATTATTACTGAAGTAAACAATGAGTGCAATGCACGTTATAAAACTGGCCATAAACACTCTAGTCTGATTCTGAAATGCGAACTCAAAGGAACGTCAATAGATTCAAAATAAGACGTTGGATTACACACAGAGCCCGAATTAACTGAAACCATAAAAGCCATTGAGCGTGCTTTTGTGAGTAGGGTTGGCGCTACTATGTTTAAATTGGAAGAAAGTTTTTTGGAACGAAGTTCCTTATCGCGCGTTGTGAAAGGGGGCTAGACGGAAAAATACGACACTTTTTGATTCTTACGAATGACGACACTTTTTTTGAAGTGATTCAGAGAGTTTTACAGAGATGGCGCTGTACAACAAAACAATACTTAAATCGAAAGGAACTTCGGGTGTCCCTTGACACCTCTCATGTTTTTTTTAAACCTCTTACGGTCTACTGTTTTATGGGACTGCATTTGATGTTGCCAAAATTTTCCGATCACTTTAAACAGTATATTCATTCTTTCAAACAATATTGACTACCCTGACGTAGCCTAGTTGGTAGCGACCCTGCCTGCGAAGCGAGGGGTCCCGGGTTCGATTACCGGTCAAATAATATTTATGTGACAGATAAATATTTGTACTAGGTTCATGGGTGTTATTGTGATGTTATAGGTATCGTCCATGCCACCCGCGACACAGGTAAAACCTTCTGCGGGGGTATGAGTGTTTACGTGTTTCTTTATGTATTATCGTGTTACTATTTTTTATTGGAATATTAATTTAAATTAAAAAAAAAATTAACTGAAATTGGTTTTGGCATGAAATGATTAATATTTGTCTATAAATTCTTTTCATTTTGGTTAGCCTTCATTTCGGTTTTATTTAGCTTACCTTGTTTGTGTAGGTCAAATCTTGTAAGCCTAATTAGATCTACTTCCTCTTATTCAAAGGAGTTGAAATTTTACATGTTGCTTTGGCTTCAACCCATTAATGGCCTACTATTGAGCACGGGTCTCTCCTCTTGAGGAGGCCTAGAGCATCCACCACACCTCCACCACGCTGCTCCAGTGCGGATTGGTGGAGGGGTTAGTGGCCAACCCGAGTGTCGGAAGTTTTCAAACCGCCCGAAGGCTTCCGACATGGCTTAACGACTGTTATCATATGATAACAACCGGGACGGACGGCTTTACGTGCCCTCCGAAGCACGGAAACGCTGAAGAATTTTTTGCCACTAGCGGTCACATGTTGCTTTAGATGATAACAATGACTTTCGTAATAAGCATGACCTCATACTATTTACAGGCTTGGCTCAAGGTTAGGGAACTTCTTAACGGTTAACACAGTCACATATTTTTCCTTTAGTTAAAGTGAAATTAGACGAGTGGCAACCCTAGTTTAGCACGAATTTCGCACTCGATCGCACATCTCGATTCATGACGTTTTATGATCGGATCGCACTCTACCTAGAATTTATTGTCCTTTTCGTATTTATTGTTCTTCCTCACAGGGTTATTGCGACGCTTCTTGGAGAACAATTGCATAACTTGGAGAAAAATTGCATATGACCAATGATCCTATCCGTAGTTCTCTAAAGATGGGAGTACGAAGTTTTTAATTTGGTGCTGAAGATATTAACCACTTTCCAGTTTTCTTTTTTGAATAAAAATCATCTCAATCGTGTTTTAAAGTAAAAAATACCCAATAATTTGACGCATTTATTATTGCTGCTATCATTTCCAAAACTTAAACTAATTAACTAAAACTTAATTTAACTCGCTGTATTTTGTGTTTTACGTTAAGACTGCTTGTGCCTTCGTCCCTATTCTATCACTCTGCTCTCCTTCTCGTTTTATGCATTTTCTTGTGTCGCGTATCAGTGTAGTTGTATTGTATTTCTTTCGTGTTTTGTGCAATAAACTTTTAACATTAATTTCGTGTTAAACTTATTGCTTACGCACCGCCTGCTACACCACACGCGCTATACATATTACCATAGGAGAACAAATATTTTGGATTATTTCCAAAAATATTTTTCATCACAACTTATAAGTGTATAAGTGTACCTAGGTTCTTTCATCGAAGCAAGTGATAACAAAAAAAAACAAAATAATTTTCCAAATAGTTACAGTTACGGGTATAAATAGCAGTTATACTCGTAGTTACGAAAACCACATATTACTCACAACCGCAAATACCAATTGGAACCTTACCCCTTCACCTTTACCCGTTTCACCCACTGAGCCAATGCCTCCGGCGATACATTAACGAATCATCAAATTACTTAATGGTCCATTTAATTATTAGGTATATCTTACGTGTATTCCGAGTCGGATGTCATTAATATGCTCATTTTAGCTTTGGGCTGTTTACTCATATCCTCGAATTCTTGAATAATTTAATGACTCTGGAAGAGCCCTTCCTTAAACAAAATTAAATAACCAATATATAACGCTAAACCTTCAAAGCCTCACACAAGGATTTCCTGTATCGTTGGAAATCGAAACCCAGGACTCTCCGAACGGCAATCCGGTATAGTAACCATTGCGCCACAAGTCATCTGTAAGTATTTTCTGCGTCTAATTTTTCTTGTGTCGTATTCTTCATTACTGAAGGTCGTGTCCAGAATGAAAGTCCTTCAAAGTTAATGTGACCGCGTCTAATAGCTGATGATAATATGCTGCAGCATTTCCATTAAATTATAGCTTACTTTATTCGTATTATATAATTCTTTATGTTTTTGTTATTTTTTCCAGTTCCAAATCAACAGATTTGAGTTACAATTATTTACAGAGTACACTCTTTCTACAAAAGTAACCGAGGGCTAATCCATCATTCGTCCAGACATACATCAACTCTTACATTCACATGAATAATTTAAAAGGAAGCTTTAGAGTAAGGCGGTAAATTATACTTCGCTTGTAGATAAAGGTGCAGTTACACGAGTAATTGAAATTGTTGAATTGCCGGCAATACTAGGCAATTTTCACATCACGGCTACATTAAAAAAAATCCCTATTTTGCTCCCTTCCCTATAATGCTGTGTGTTGCTCCATTGTGGCTCCAGTATGAATTGGGCGATATGGAACAACTAAATAAACTAGGCAATAATATTATATTATATTCTACACGAGCAATTCACTGGAGCAACAACTGGCGATGGACGAAGTTCTTGCGGCGGCAGCTTGCAGTGCACCATATTTATATAGCACAGCCAATTCCTCGTTGATGCATCTCAGGGTCTGATGACATGACTTGGATACAAAATAAGTAATTCTTTGACGGATTGGAATAATTCATCCGTGTTGATAATATTGTTTATATACCAAAACCAGTACATCACTGACCATCGCAGGGTCTGAGTTTTGGAAAAAAACTAAAAATTGAAAAATAAAAACTTTTAAATAAAAAGTCGAACCGACTTCAATATTAAAATAAAATGACTTGAAAAAGCAAAATAAAAATATTTAATGAAAAACTCAACTTCCTGCTTATTCATTTACTTTTATACGCCAAACTAATGAATGCCCTCGGAGAAAGGGACATGTGTATACATCATATGAAACGCATACAAAAATTGCCTTGAATTTTCCAAACGGAATATGCTGGCGATGAATTGCCAGCGACACAAGTACCACGTATTATATGTAGCAATCAGAGAAATAGTTGCCAAAATAATTGCAGCAATTTTTATAGATTGCTCCAGATTGTTCCACTAATTGCTCCATTACGTTTGGCGATTGTCGCCGGGCAATAATTGCTAAAAAAATTGCTCGTGTAACTTCACCTTAACATAGTGATGTCACATAAAATATCACTGGACTTACCAGTTCAATGTCCATATAAATACATATTAGGATTCCCTCTGATGCAGGAGACAGTATCAATGCAACGTATTATTTATTGTGCCTGAGCCAACCTCTCCTGCTTGCCAGCACTTACTGAACAACGGAGTATGCCATGGTCTTAGGTCGAGGTCACTTGATCTGCAGTTTAATCTCAACGGAACTCATAGTGGTTTTGGTGGTAAAGTTTTTATCCCTCCTGGATATCTTTCTCTTGTATATCATCTAAACACTAATTGAGAAGTATGAAATATTTTTATGTCTTTCGATCGCAATATCGAAGCGAAGCATAAATGATGTATTGTTATTAATGATGACCATGGGTGACAGTAATTGCTCATCCACAGTCACTTGTCTACTTCTTTATTGCTACTAATATAAAAATTTACAAAAAATATATTTACTATGTTGCCGGTTATAAATACAAACTAGAAGGTAATTGTAGTCAAATTAAGTGGTACGTGGTTCTGTGCGTATCATAGTGCAATTAGTACCGGATACGTGAAAACCCGCATTCAAATACTTAATTAATTCAGCATTGTACGGGTTGCTTCCGAAATTCAACGCCCGGTCTGATTTATGCAAAACAAGGAAAACTATGAATTCATTTAAAAATTCTACACTGTACTCGGTACGATGCACCTGAGACTGCCTTTTCGTTTATATTTCGTTTTTGGAGTCTCTTCACATCTGTTCGGATCGTATTGTAATCGAAATTGACAGTTTGTAATCGCCAGGGTTATGGAGTCATGTAAGTCATTATAGGAATCATTGCTCCTGGTCACATCTCGACCATAGAGTCATAGATTAAAGCCATAGGGCAATTGTCAATTGACCAACTGCGCTTAATGCCTTAAGCAAAATTAAATTTTTTATATTTATGATATTATTATTTAAATTTATATTTGTAATTTCCTCCATATTATTCGTGCACCTTACCTCATTTAATCTTATTCTAATCAGCTCTCCGCATCTTAAGGTTGTCTGGAAGAGATCGCTGTGTAGCGATAAGACCGCCTTTTGTACCATTATTATGTCTGCTTTGCTTGTTTACTTGTTGTTGTATTATTTTATTTGGTGTACAATAAAGAGTTAAATAATTAAATAAATAATTAAAAATGTGTGTTGTTAAATAACGCATGTTGTTAAAGTACACAAATAACGCAGTGCAGGCAACACTACTCTGGAACTCCTTGCCCGCCGAGTTGAGACATGCTCCTAGCAGGTTCTCCTTTAAGCATCGCTTGCGTGAACATCTGTTACATTCAGTTTCTGATTAATGTCACTTCTATTTTTTTTTTTTTATTACTATTTTTTAGTGTTACTTTTTTCTTCAGCATACTGTGCAAAAATTCCCTATACTTATATATGTATATGTATTCCCTAAATATTTATATATTATATATTTATATATTATTTATTATATATTTATGTTATTATTGGTATTTATGTATGTCCGTGTATTTGTTTGTATTCTTGTTATGTAGTATATCTATATCTCATGTTAGCACCTGCCATCAGCTATTTCCACATCCACCCAGGGTTGACTGGTGGACAATGCCATTAGGCATTAAGTTTGCCCTTTGTTTCTTCTTTTTAAGAGGTGACATAAACATGTAAATAAATAAATAAATAAATAACGCATGTATTTAAAACTGTTTTTTTTTTGCATCTTCATAAGATTTACTGTTAACCGTATTACATTTTATTTGTAATATACAAAGACTCCCCTCTCCATTTTCATCTTTTTCTTTCCTGACGGATTACTTTGGACGGATTTTAATTTAGATCGTAATAAAACATTTCTCTCTGAACCTGGTAATTATTATTAAAGTTATTAGCTAATGGATGTAATAAAATTATAAAGAATGCTCGGATTAAGGCTTAATTTGTGCGCTGCTGTTGTTCTTTGAGTAATTTCATACCTTTGTTTCTCTGTCCGGTACTAGAGTAGGAGAATTTATATGGGAAGATAATCCTGAAAAATACTTAATCCTCTTGATATTGTTAATTGTTTCTTTGTTTACATGCTTTACATATATTTGCATGTATGTGTAAATTAATTTGTTAACTGTTATAAATTTTTAACTCTTTTATAAATTAATAATAATAACGAATATTTAATCAATTAACCTAATGACAAAATTTTAAATTAAGTAATAACCTTTTAAACAATCTAATTCCTTTATTTGAATGTTATAATTGTTTGGGAGTCTTACGCAGGTATTAAAAACGGATGAAATTACGATTATAAAAGGTATAAATAATATCTTACAATAACATTTAAGGAGGGACCTAGGACCAAATATTTTTCCGATGTTAAGTAACGGGTACTATGGACACAGGAGGTCATCTTGGACTCAAAGACGAATGGACCCTCACACAAAACCTGCAGAAAATCTTTCTAATTTCTATCAGATACTCCTTTAAACCCTTCTAAATACGTTGGGTAGTAAATAAACCCCAGCTCCGCTTTACAGAGTTCAGAGTCAGTTTTCTCGCCGTTTTTAATCTGAAAACACATTAAACTTGATACTTTGTTTCAAATTGCATTTTCTGAAGCGTCTTACAAAAAGTTATACATAATGCATGCTTTTCCTGCAGCTGGCTTTGCGGTGTCGTTACCATTGGTTTTAGACTTAGGGCTCGTACACAAAAACATGTTGCGACGTCGCTTCATGCAGATAAAAATAGCAACTACGTCCATTAGATAGCAATCAAACTCAGGATCTCCCATTCTGCCAGGACCTGAGCTGAGATGGAGACATTAGTATATTAGTTCATTAGACAGTTTGGATTAGTTTAGTTTTACTTACCATCTTACCAGCCACTTACCATCAGGTGGATCGTCAACTCTTTTGCCGGCAAAGTAAAAAAAACGGGTCGTGATCGAATCGAGTTTCCTTAGTAATCGCAAAAGCAACAGTACAGAAGCTGAAATACAGTCGACTTATCAGCTGAAGCGATTCTCGATTTCATGGCGCCGCGAGCGCTGAAGTTATTTTGGTCCTTATCATGAACTAACTGGAATTGTCTGAAGCTCAGGTTTCTGGAAATTTATTTAACTTGTAGCATAAATATATATTTTTCCAGAACACAGAGAGGTAATTATTATATTTTATAGTATTTTTATATTTTATAGCTATGATCAGTTATTTTGTAATAGAAAGAAAAAAATATAACAAATTTTTATGACTTCAAAAATTATTTCTTAATGTCCCCAATCATTGCCATTAATAATTTAAATATATTCAAATCTTTAACATTAGGTAGGAACATAATGAAGTGCACCTTTCTTTTCGACGTCCATGGAATGAAAACATTCTCTATAGTA
The DNA here is from genome assembly GCA_963932265.1 of Thymelicus lineola. NCBI lineage: Eukaryota > Metazoa > Arthropoda > Insecta > Lepidoptera > Hesperiidae > Thymelicus > Thymelicus lineola. The sequence goes on along the minus strand of OZ010701.1, from coordinate 2,833,290 downwards.
AATTAGTCAAACCTTTTACTAAATTATAGAAAGAGCATTCTGAAACGAATGAGCCCTAAGCAAATATTTGTAAGACTTCATCTAATATGCCTGACCAATGTAATATTTGCTTACAAGGTATTAAATATTCAAGTGTGTTGATGCAATTACTTAATCAGTGGGTAATTAATTAACTTGGAAATACTAGTAATTTTACCAACACTGTGATTATAAGGATAATTTTGTCATGTGACCAACTATCCAGTATTAGATAATAGGATAGATTTTATCCCGGTTGAATGGGATTATTTTGGCATTTATATGTTTGTGAAACCACTGGTAGCTATAAAGTAGTAATATAATAGGGCGTCAAAGTAAATCTGAATAATTGTAAGGGACTCTAAACACACATACAATTGAAGGCAGCCCTAAACGTGATTGTTTAGCAGTATACCTTTAGCAACTGTAACTGCAAAATTAATTAAGCAACAAACTATGCGTCAAACGGACAGATTGACCGTTCCGATATAGCTCCGGGGCATAATTACACGAACACTGACATATGCGTGAAAATAGGTATCTGTGATATATAGGTAAAATACTTAATACTGGCAGGTTGCAGCTTTGTTGTTGTTAACTAGGGAAGAAACTGCTAGAACAAAATAAAAAACATGAGAGGTGTCAAGGGACACCCGGATGGAACGAAGTTCCTTTCGATTTAAGTATTGTTTTGTTGTACAGCGCCATCTCTCTAAAACGCTAGCGTGATTCAGAAAGTTGTACAGTACAGTGCCATCTCTGTAAAACTCTGTGAATCACTTCAAAAAAAGTGTCGTCATTCGTAAAATCAAAAAGTGTCGTAATTTTCCGTCTAGCCCCCTTTCACAACGCGCGATAAGGAACTTCGTTCCAAAATGTCCAATCACAATACGTATAAAAAAACCAGCCAAGTGCATTTACCACGCGCAATCTAGAGTTCTGTTTATTCCTCCCTGTAGGCCACTTTGTAAAAATGAATATGTGGCTATATCCAAGCCAAATTACAGTTTTCTGGCACTAAGGGTATCGGCGCTATGCAGCGCACGGACGGACTATACGTGATATTACGAAACTATAAGGGTTCCTATCATTATCATAATTTATTATCGACTAATGACCGCTCACTTAGTAAAGGCTTTTGTATTTATCGATGTCACAATTATTCACTCAAATCTAATGAACTTAGGAGAAAATTAAAATTCTCTGCGGATTATGTTATAGAGTATACGGTTAATTTATGACGAAATTGAATAATGTCCTGTCTTATGACACTATCAATATCTGCACCAGTGAGCATCGCTATGTATGGCTAAAGTAATCATGATTTATGATCTCGAAGGCTGTGGTCGGACGATAGCGGCTTAGCTTGTGTCAATTTAACTCAGGACGACCAAGTTTATCATACGTTTAGCCGGTGGCATGATTTGTGACTGAGGTGTGCTGGTTACTAGTTACTGGTTAGATGATCACTGTTAGTATAGTGTATCTAGAGTTCAGATAAGTAACCTTGCAACAATATATTGGGAGGCAGAAATGATAATAACGAATCACGTACGTAAACCGCGTTTATTCCGTGTGATACTAGAAGCGACTGTCCGCGAGGGGTGAGCGCAGGGGCAGCCGACTCTTGATTACAATGCAAAATATTATGTTGTCGCTACAGAGGCATGTTTCTGACATCTGCCTCTGTTATATTGGAGTAGAGTTATCACTGTTTCATGTGGTCTTAGTATTGTAGTTGTACTGGTGAAACGAAAGGAAAAGGAAAGTTTTAGAATGGCTGGCGTCAACCTATTAACGGCCACACGGGTCTCTCTCCTTGAGGAAGCCTAGAGCATACTCCACCACGCTACTCCAGTGTAGATTGGTGGAGAGGTTAGTGGCTAACCCAAGTGTCGGTAGTTTTCATGCCACCCGAAGGTCTTCGAATTGGCTTAACGACTTATCTTACTATTAATATATATCTAAGGTTTTAAATACACGTTTCATAGTTTCTGATAATAAAGACCATATGAAAGTGATAGACACGGTTAAAAGCTTCCGCATGGATAATCCTGATTGTGATACTGATGTCATTTTCTTGTTGGCAAATCAACATTATTAGTCAGTGGCAAACAAAAGCTATACCCGCCATAATACCATTACGAGTATCATCCCATATTTTCTAGCAGATAGTAAAAATGTTTTATAATTAAGCAAAAAAGCAAAGCAACAACCCATAATTGTCCCACTGCTGGGCTCGGGGTCTCCTCTCATAATGTAAGGGATACAAGCCATAGTCTACCACGCTGGTCAAGTGCGGATTGGTAGACTTCACAAACCTTTGAGAAAATTATGGAGAAACATCAGGTGTGCAGGTTTTCTCACGGTTTTCCTTCACCGAATTTTAATTGAACTTTTATTTGAAAATTAGAGATGCGTGCCAGGATTTGAAATCGGGCTCCCGCGTGCAGAAGACCAACGTTCTAACCACGAGGCTATCAGTGCTATATCAAATATGTTTATAAAGAAAGAAAGAAAAAAATACTTTATTCCAACAGTTACTTACTACAGATAACAGGTATGGGTAAAATAAAAAACAAAAAAAAATTACACAGTTAAGCTCTCTGCTGTAAGCACTAAGGAAATGGATCGCACTCAGTAATTGCTATGGAGAACCACAGCACTGATATTCTAACAAATATATAATATTATAACAAATTAGTATTTCAATACCGTAAGTACAGGTCCCCTACTCACATGGTTAATACGAATCAAAAAGTATTAATTTTCCGGTCAGATGGTCAGCGCTTCCTTTGTCATGAGCCAGTGGCCCGCGGCAATTAGTGTCCACGACAAATCAACCACGTGGTAAATTACCTGTCAGTAAAACCATTAATCCTCTAATAATCTTTGTAGAAAAATATTTCGTTTATTGCAATGGCAGAATCAAAATTATTTATTCTTATATAGGTATAACTAATATTATTAAACCTATTATATATGAATGTATATTAGTATATAAAGGTACTTTGCCATGTAAGAAAAGAAATGCAGAAAGAAACTTTTAAAATAAAAGAAAGGTAATACAAAATTGTCTTCAAATGTACGCGGGACTGGAAGCGGTATAGCTATTTCCAGGGGTTCTTATCATTTATATTAGTATATTCGCCTATATTGTAGTAGTAACCTTTACTGGTAACCTTTTTACCTTTACTGGTTGTATTTACTGGAGCTTGAATGCTTCTTAAGTTAAATCAAATCATAATCAAATCATTTATTTATTGCTTCAAATATGGTTACAAAAGATGTTATAAAATAGTTAATAGTTCATCACATATTTGGCTTTCGTGAGCATGGCACATCAAGTGAAATTTAATTTTAATACAATTCTTATTAGGATATTAAATCAATAAATAAATTGATGTCAGATAATCAAAATAATGTACTTAATAACAGTCACATAAATAACTTATTTAACTATCAAATGTCAAGTGCATAGTCACGAGTAAATAACATAAATCACAAGTTAACTTGGATTTGCTGTGATACTTTATAATCATCTGATTTTACGTCTTTAGCTCATAACAGTCTACCTACGTATTAAAGGAGGCCTAGGGCATTCACTGTGCTGGTCAAAATTTTTGGAGGTGCTAATAAAATACGGATTCTCCGCTTTTTCCTTATGGAAACAGCCGGCAAACGAGTTGACGATCCACCTGATCGTAAGTGGCTATCGTCGTCCATGGACTTCAGCAACACCAAAGGTATCACTGATGCGTTACCGGTCAAGAAAGAGAGAAGAAAAAGAAAGGAAGCTTCTTTTCGTTACCGAAACAGAAACATTTATTAATTAATGCTTTTGGCACGGCTTACTTGGTAGTTCAGAACCCAGAAAACCTAAAAAGGGCCTAACGCTGTAGCCATGCATTGTTCAATACAGTGCACTACGACTCACTTAGTTAGCTTGAACGAAATAGTAGATTGCCCGGATCACTTCATCCTAAACTTGTATCTAATCTCTAATCGTGGAGGTAATCCGTCTCATAGCGGTCCCACTGTAATACGCACTATTAACAGACCTTTAGCATTTAATCACCTGTACATTTCCATCTCCTCCATAGAGTCTGTGTGGAGACTAACTTTATTTTGGGCCACTCGACCCTTCAAATCCTTGTTTAATGACCGGCCTAGAGAGTGGTGTTCTTGTTACAGCAAACGCATTTGATCCTGAAAAATATTTCTTTTGAGGCAACGAGCAGTACGATTGCAATTTGGCTAATTCCTAAACACCGTGTAATTATCATATTATGTCTCAATTAAATTACCATACTATAAGAATAAGTGTATCTCTGAGAATATTTTTTGCAGTGGATAGGTTACGCCCAAAGACCGAAAATGCTCATTGAGCGAAAATACAGCTCACAGCGCGTTGTGGTATCTGTAAAACGTTCACATCTCTAAATTCTTGTCGTGGCCCTTATGAAATTGCTCACGAAGCATTGTGGCAAATTCAGAAACATCACAAAGTGAAATTAGCATAATATAGCTTTCGTATATATTACTTAAATAGACATAGTAAAGTCTAGAATTAACTATGTGACCATGTCAAAGTTTGTATCATAATATATTTTTCTTGAATAAAAACAGCCACCAAATGAACTGAACTTCACATTCAAAGTAGATTCAAGCATTCTATACCATTCTGTATCACAAAAGAATTGCGTTTACAAAATTGTAGTTGGTACATTGAACAGTATCAAATCTCCAGTCCTAAACGAAAACCTCTCAACTAATACTCACGTATAATTTTCCCATACGTCTGTCTGTCCGTAATATCGGCATATTTACATACGTCCCTTTGTTTGGCGCGTAATTGCAAGCCCGTCCGGTACTGCAGATATATCGGGGGTATTTGTCAATGCTTTCTACGTAGGGCTACTTAATCGGTATATTTAGTGAAGTAGTTGTTGACTAACGAATAGAAATAAGCTAGTGGTTAAACTGGCTTTCGTATGACGCCTACTCTACTGCAGACCTCCAATATTTTATCTTCATAATGTTAGGTTGTTTAGCCCTTATTAAAATTAATTAGCATTAGATGTACTAATCAAACCTAGTAGACTGAAAGTTGTCCCGTATGGTAGCAAAAAAGATGTGTGAAGGATGCCAATCGCTGTAGTCATAACATGGTGAACCTTAATAAATAAATAAATAAATAAATAAATTATGTCTCTCTTATTACGGGATGCCAAGCCCAGCTGTGGGATTTTGAATTGTGTTGATAAGCTACTACTAACAATTGCGATTTTATTTATAAATGCTTACACACAGAGTTATTCAAGTCGCGGTTAGTACTGAAATTAATATTAATAGAATTTTAGTAACCAAGATTATACTAAGTATTACTTACTAGGAAATCACCCTCGCTTCGGGAAAGATAGTAAAAAAATATAATATAGCCTGTGTCACTAGGGGATAGTGTAAGTAGCTTCCCAACAGTGAAAGAATTTTTCAAATCGTTTCAGTAGTTTCGGAGCCTATTCAATGCAAACGAACAATTAAATCTTTCCTCTTTATAATATTAGTATAGATTACGAGTATATTAATCAAACAAGGGATCATTCGCTTTGAAGCAAGTGAAAAGTCTCATTTTATTTCTAGTAGTTGGTTACTTAAATAAAATGCCGTTGCCGAAATAATAAACAACTAAAGTTTTTTATCTGATTGCCATTATCAGACAAAAAATAGTCGCGAAAATCCATCTTAGTTACAAAATTTCAAAACACTTTATTTTATCTCGCCTCTGAAAGCAAATGATTAATGGACACTATCAGAGCAGTTTCCCTGTTAACTCACGAAGACCTGATACGTCTTTCTTATTCCATGGTAATAAGAGTGAAAATTGCTTACAAGAGGCGCCGTCATGATTTACAACTACATCGCGTACGAAACCCTTTCAGTTGATACGTATTGTTGCTAAGATTTTAAATTAATGAACCAACCTTTGTTAAGAAACAATGGAGTGGAATTAATCTAAGGTTTTGTATTTATTTTGTTGAGCGAAGACTGCAATATTTAATGGAATTGTATGGAAAATAGGTCTTTGTTTTTTTAAGTTAATATTTTTCGATAACACATCGTGCTCAATTCTATTCTAATTTATAATCGACGTATATCAACCAATATGTAATTCTTTATTTTAAAGAAGCCTAAGAAGAACAAACTTGTCACTGCGAAATCGATTCATGTTCAAATTATGGAACGATTAAAAATACTACACCTCGTAGGTAAATGCTACGAAGATTGCTACGGAGCTACGCAGAATGTAATTCAAGACATGCTACACGTGTGGCTATGATGTACAGTTATTATGTGGTATGTATGAAAAGTAAATTTTATTATTATATTATAAGTAACTAGCTGTGCCACGCGGTTTCACCCGCGTTAATTTGTGGAAAAGACTAAATACTTAAATATATGATGTTATATAGCCTTCCTCGATAAATTGACTATCAAACACAAAAACAAATTCAATTCGAACCAGTAGTCTCTAAGATTAGCGCGTTCAACCAAACAAACTCTTCAGCTTTGTAATATTAGTGTAGATTAAGAAAATGGAACGTTTTAATTCGTACGTGACGTTTTTATTTATATTTGGTGAAAATAAAACTGTCGGTTTTTTTAATTTTAAAATTTATGGTTACGCCTTTCATAAACAATCAACAATTGACTTAACCCCTTTTCATTCGCACAGGAGAATTACAGACAAATAAAGATAATTATAGTGATTTTAATTCTTCTATTCTTCAATCTCATAATACTGAGATCTGGACTTTGTGACACTAAGCCTACAGACTAGGCTTTACTTCGTCTCATTTTGCAACTGTACGTTCACTATATCGACTACAGTATCCGTATTTACGGCTCCAAATATTCGACGCCGAGTTTTCAAACCCTTTAATTCAGCTAGTCTTCCATTTAAGGTGCACTTCCGAGTATTGCAACATTGCGTTACTTTGATTTTGTCTTAAAAATCTTTAGTAATTGTTACGAGTTGCTTTATCGAATTTCTTCGTAAGTAAAAGTTAAGAGTATTAAAAATTATTTATATTCGTTTCATTGGGATGATGGTTCATTACGGAATTCGATAGGTGGCGCTGTATTTAGGATATTAACAAATTCCATACTTAAATGTAATACATGTTGTATATTCCACAAAATTGTTTAAAATTTGAGCAAACGTGAAAACCTTTAATTTGCATATAACAAAGAGAAAATATTTGCGTTTGTTTGAAATTTTTTTTTTACTTAAAATAAGTTAATGCTTGACCACAATCCCACCTGATGGTAAGTGGAGATGTGGTTGAAATACCAAAATATAACAATGTAGCCTTAAGATCATTTGGTAATCATTTTGAAGTCTATTAATTGAAGATGTGGTGCAGAACGTTTCTTCTCCACGCCATTACAATTATTGTAGGTAATCTGTATCTAGAGGACTTCTGTATTACAATTTTAACAGCTTGGCTAATTAGATGCAGCATTATAATACTAAAGGTTCATACTACCCACTTTTACCACGACTGAAATAAGATAATAATCTTCAAACGCAACTCAGTCGCAAGTTGCATTGCTCAGAACTGTACAAGAGTTCACGATGCGATCCTTAAATCACCCTCTAGAGTACAGCGATAGAATAAACCAGGAGAGGCGTTTCGTGCAAAATTAACAACTGGCGACGTGCGCGTTGTCTGTGATCTACAGTTAGTGCGTAGTGACGATATGTGAACACGCGGTCTAAGTTATACGCTTCAACGGTTTGGTGGGAGAGTGAATAGAATTTTAAATAAACATTTTGTATGCAAAAGAGTACTTAAAATGTTTATTAGTACGGGTACAGTTTCGCTGTGAGCATGGGTTATAATTGAGTTGATATATCGGTATAAAATACAAAAATTGTGAGAACCCGTTTGCATTCAAAATGTTTAGAATATGCGATGATATTTTAATTTTATATCATCGCAGTCCACCGATAGTCCACCAACGATATATATATCATTGAATTATTGGTATATAATTATAATATAATTAAATACTTAATTCTATTTTATATGTAAGGGTGTACCCTACAGATTATTATAATTAGATTAAATTTATCTCCGTGTATGTCAACAAATTATACTGTTTAGTGTTGTTTAATCGCGATCTCTTGTTACTTGCGCCGAACCTCAATGCCGTGTTCGCTGGACACTGGACAGTCCATTGTACCGTTCGGTTCGGGTTATGGGAAGTGGTAGTGGTCAGTAAATATCGTTTTTGAAGTTTTTCTACCGGTCTAGTGGTTGTTTAGTTTTACGTTGGTTTTGGTTGAATGTATTTTCATTTCAACATTTTGGAATTTTTCAAAACTTCTTAAGCTCAGTTCTTTTTATTTTAAATAGAGAATCATTATCGACCTGTTATATTATTATACTAGTAAGCTTCCTCACTTTAATTCCGTTTTTGTAAAGAACACCCAATTTTTGTGAAATAAACATATTTTATTTCACAAAAATTGTGTTTCTTAGAATGAAAAGAGATTTCTATTAGTGAAATAATTATTGAAACTGGTCCAGTACTCTTCAAACAGTTTATCCATTACAAAAAAACAAAGAATCAAAACTTTCCTTTTTATAATTCTATTTTCTTGCATTCAAAATTGAACTTAATTCAAGTTGCTCTTTTAAAATTCTTACATCCATAGTCCTTTTGATAAAACGACAATAATGTAACAATAAACATCATTATAGCAAAGATAACTTCCTTTACGTGAGCCGAGGTATTTGCGAACCGTTCTAAGCCAAGCATCAAAGAGTTCAACTAAAAATATTTGCGCTTTCATACAAATAAACACAATCGTATACCGTACTAGCCCAGTCAATACCGCCGGCTTTCAAAAGATTATTTTGGCGAAATAGAAAGCAAATATTCCCATAGGGTGACCAGGCGTTTCACTTTTACAAGGACTGTTCCGGAAAATAATATTGTTTATAATTTTCTTTCACGATAATTTGGCAAACAAAGCTTTGAGCAGAGTCATCATCAGATAGTCATAATTTATACATAAACATAATAAAAATGTTAAGTTGATTTGTGTACACTTCAAAAACTCGAAAAGTTCTTCACCGATTTTTATCAACTTTTCGCGGTATTACTGGCAGATCACTGATATTTTACAAGGAAAAACAGAACAAGTTATCCAATACTACACCTGAATTATGTTGCATTGTTAAAATGGGCCGCAGAACCATGGGATATACGAGTATTCAAATAATATATTAATGAATACTATGATTATTTTACAATATTATACCTAATATTGAGAGACCCCCAAATCCTGCTTTAACAAAAACTGAAGGTAACATTATTCAAGGAATAAATAGAGTGAAGTTTGAATATCAGACGGCGGGATGGAGCATTGTGTGTGATACGCCACAAATTGGATACGATTGTGTATGTTTCCTTTAGCTGCTGTTACCTTAGTCATTTAATAACAACACAATATGGAATATATAGGTACAGACGTACCTACATTAAGTTTTCTAATGTAATATTATAAAGAATAAAGTTTTGATTTTTCGTTCGTTCGTTCGTTTGTTCGTTTGTTTGTTTATTTGTAATGGATAAACTCAACAACATAGTATAAATTTAAAAATTAAAAAAAACCCCTTGCTGTGTAAAAACCTATGATGATATACCTTTTTGAAATCCATATGTTGAGCTCTTAAATTTTATACCCTTATTGCATTATTCGATATATATTATTCGATATCTCAGGAACTACTGGTTTGAATTGAAAAATCTTTTTGTGTTTGAAAGTCCATTTATCGAAAAAGGCTATAGGCTATATAACATCATATATTTAAGTAGTTAGTTTTTTCCACAAATTAACGCGGGTGAAACCGCGCGGCACAGCTAGTAATATTATGAATGTGAAAAATTATATGTATGTTTGTTGCTCTTTTATTTAAATTTTTCACACCATGACCATATCTTATTCCAAATCAGATCATGATTTGGAATAAGATATAGGCTATTTATTATCCCGGCAAATGCAGGCAAAGCCACAGGTAGTAAGCTAGTACAATAAATAATAAATAACGTTTTTGGTAATTTCTAAGGATTGTTACCAGAAATGATAAGGTACTTGTACTAATAGTTACTGATAGAAGTACATTGGCCAACACAACCACATACTAATAAATCACACAGTAACTAATATCACGCATTAGATACGTAAATCTAGGGTACAGGTCACCTAGGGTTATCACATTACAGGTTTCATAGACGACCCTAGTAGACATATCTACCAAGCAATGGATTCCATTCCCAAAATATTGTTATTTATGTACGTATTTTTATTCCTGATTATTTGTGGTTTTGTATATGCCTAAAGAAATAATGAAAATACTAGTTGTTCATTATATACTGCACTGCTTATTGGTTACATAAAAATATAATAAATTCTTCGGAAAATATGTAAGAGCCTCGAATTCTTGAGTATTAAAAAATAAATAAATTAAATATAACCGTTGACAGCCCTATTCCGATCGCTATTGCACTAATGAAGTTCGGTCGTAAATCACACCGGCCGTATATTACTGTTTGCATTGACAGCGGTGTCAAATGCTTTTAACTATGTGACTATATTGTAACAACTCGAGTTAACATATTTGTATGTAAAATAGACTCTTCTAGTTACATATCTGTGGTACATAATAAGTAAAACAATACTGATTTTTTATATAATTTGGCGACAAACGTCATGGACATCATTGAAGTATAATGTCACAGAACAAACATCTCGAACAAAATGTGTGTCCCGCCCAGGAGGTTAAATTTTCAAAATTGAGCCCCGGTTCTCCTTTCAAAATCAAACGAATCCATTGTAGACTGAAGTCACGTGGCGCCAATAGATTGGGACATATCTGTACATGGTGTTCGCGGTGTCACTTCTATACGCTAGTAATAATACTTCAATAATGGACATCCACATGGACAAAACAAAGGCTTCATCGATACTTTCGGCAACCAAGCATGAAGAGAGAGGACGAAATAAAATTAAAAAACCTGCTAGTTGCTATGTATTCACTTTACGTTACCGCATTTAACTAATTTGTAATTTCACACATTGCTCGTGACGTCAGAGACAGTGTTGTCGTCGAGTATATTTTCACATTCCAAAAAGCAAAAATCATTTAATTAAAGCGTACCTTTACCTAACATTTGTGACGTCATGGCACGAGTTAACATCGGGTATACATTCAGCTTTATAACACGCCCTTACAGGTATTTTTAAAACATAACCAACCGCAACAATGCACTCATTAGAAATATTGGCGAAAAAAGATGGGAATCACAGGGTTCATCTGAAAATAGGATAGGTTTTTGATCCTATGTCAGTGAGTTCATTCACCAAAGTCAAAGTCAAAGTCAAAATATTTTATTCATATAGGTATCACTGATACACTTATGCACGTCATTTTTTGGATTTTCGGAAGGTGCTTTGTCGTGCAGGAGAAGAAAAGCCTAAAGAAACTCCTCAGCACATCTTTTAAAAAAATATTACAAAAAAAAAGATAATAATACAAAAGTATTTACTATTCTGAACGGAACTGGTTGCAGAGCTGGTCATTTCCATGCGTCTTTGTCATTTAAATACTCGTCTACACTATAATATCCCTTGCCAAACAATTGTGTCTTTACGCGTTTTTTGAAAGTTTCTATTGGCAAGTCACGTATTAATTTTGGGATTTTATTATAGAAATGTATACCAAGCCCTATGAAAGATCGCTGCACTTTACTTAGGCGGAACGAAGGCGTAACTAATTGATGCATTCTTTTCGTATGGCGATTATTAATATCAAAATTTTGTTTATACGCGTTTATATTCTTCCGTATAAAAACTACATTGTTGAAGATATACTGGGAAGCTACTGTAAGTATACCTATTTCCTTGAACTTTTCACGCAAAGATTCCCGAGACCTAAGTTTATAAATAGCCCTAACAGCCCGTTTCTGGAGTATGAAAATTTGTTTTATATTGGCTGCTTTGCCCCACAGCAAGATGGCATAAGACATAACACTGTGGAAATAAGCAAAATAGACTATCCTAGCAGTTTCGACGTCTGTATACTGCCTTATTTTCCTAACAGCAAAAGCAGCCCTACCGAGTTTTGTCGCGAGATTTGTTATATGTGGGCCCCATTGAAGTTTACTATCTAATGTCACCCCTAAAAAGACCGTCGATTCCTCCATATGCAATGTGTTTTGCATATGCAAAATGCGGTTTTTACACTCTAATATATCAATAACTGTTAGATCTACATTTATGATGAATTCTAAATAAGCTAAACGAATTTAAATAATAAATAATAAATTTAAATAATAAATTTAAATAATAAATGTGCCAAATTTCATGTATGTAGGTTAAATAGATCTCGAGTTGTGAACAGGTCAAAAGCTCGAAATGGTTAGTGTAATATTACATATGGCGCTGGGTATCCAATTCCCTTTTTTAACTTTTACTGGACACGCTGCTGAATTCACCCCTATATTATATTTCCAATGCATAAATGTGTAGTAATAAATACACTCACAAATTCCCTAACAATTTTGACGACATTCTCTGTCATCGATTGTTTTATTATTAATCATACAGATGATTATAACTTATATGATTTTGACATGGATGCCTTTGACATGGAAATCTTACAAAATATTACTGGCTTCCTGAATATCTGTATATTCAGGAAGCCAGTAATATTTTGTAAGATTCCCTACAATTCCTCTCCTCTTCACACCACACGACTCACCTCATCTCACCGCTCACCTCATCTCACTGCACTTTATCTGACCATTTACTGCTCCTCTTTTTATCCGACTTCAAAAAAAGGAGGAGTTTCTCAATTCGACTGTTTTTTATGTTTGTTACCTCAGAACTTTGAACTGGGTGAACCAATTTGGATAATTCTTCTTTTAATTGAAAGCTGGTTCTTGTCGTGTGGTCCCACATAAATTTGAACGAGATCTGACAATGGCATCCATGTCAAAATCATATAAGTTTTAAATTTTCATTAAGTATGTGCGTGATAAATGGACGAATAATTCAATATCGCGCCAACCGATTTCGATGATTCTTTTTTTAATTGAAAGCTGGTGCTTGTCGTGTAGCCCCACAAAAATTTGAGCGAGATCTGACAATGCAATGGTATTCATGTCAAAAGTACAATGTACTTCATTTGAAGTCGGTTATTTTTTTGTTAAAATGTTACATTATTACTTGAAGTATAAAATTACTCTGTAATATTTGTGCTGTAATATCACGAATATTTATAGACCCATTTTTCATAATCAATTCATAATAGTGGCATGCAAGTTGCAGCCAGCATAAATTAGTAACAGCGCTCGTACGAATTGTTTGTCGATACATCAGTGTACGTTTTAAGCTCTTTATTAATATCGGTGCATTGCTGCGAAATATGGAGGAGTCTAGATAAAAAATACGTAAATGCCATATATGTGAATAAAAAACCCATATAAGTGATACTGACCACGTGTGGACATACTGTCAAATATCTCAATATAGTAGTATCCACCTTGTGCATTATTATTAATTATATTACGAGTATATCGAGGCAGATTATGTTCCGTAATCTCGTCCTCATATTTTGTACTATGTAGTACGTGCTCTGTGCTACTTGCCGTCACAATGTTTAAAGATAAACGCGTTCTTCATTCTCTGTGGTACGTCCCTAGCTCCATCCGTCCACCACTGGCAATGTCATTGTGCTTTTTTGTGCAAAACGTGCTGTCACGAAATTTTATTTTCATTTTATTTTCGAATTTTATAATCGTTTTTACAGTCCTTTTCAGTACTTTTTCAGTTATTATAGTACGCCTAATTTGAATTAAATATGGGAAAATATGAAAAGAGAAAATGAAAAATAATTGAGTCAACGGATTCTAGAGTTGGAAAAACGCATGAATAGATCCCGTCTTAGAAACGGCGGTATGTTTTGATAACTTCTATTAGCTTAATTAAACGCAGATTTTTGCCCCTGATGTTACTTCGACACATACTAGTCTCTGGAGTTTTCACGAGAGGTTAACCATGAGAACGATGTTGTGTCTACCTATAACAAATAGGTAACTACCATATTTCGGCTTTCACGAGGGGTTAGCTAATGGTGCCACATTTTACGCCCCAAGATATTATTACCACCTATAACAAACAGGTACCACGCAAATGCTTTCACGAGAGGTTAGCTAGTGGTCCCGCATGTAACGCCACAGGATATTGTAACCACTTATAAAAATAGGTACCACACCACGCACATGCTTTCACGAGAGGTTAGCTAGTGGTGCCGCATGTTCCGCGATAAGATATTGTGACCACCTATTACAAGTAGGTACCACGCACATGCTTTCACGAGAGGTTAGCTAGTGGTCCCGCATGTAACGCGACAGGATATTGTCACCACCTATAAAATAGGTACCACACCACGCATATGCTTTCACGAGAGGTTAGCTAGTGGTGCCGCATGTTACGCGGCGAGAAGGGATTCATGGAGCTTTTACGAGAGACGAGGATGGAACAGACTCTAGTCGCACAACCAGAAGCCGTTCGCCTCATGATCGGAGTCGATCAAGCCGATGCTCGAGAAATCATAGAAGCAGGCGCCGCTCCTTTCCTTCAATTCTAATATCCACAGCCGATCATCGACTCTGACTTCCAAAACTGACAGAGACGCAGTCAGACAGAAAGAGAGGGGAGGGGGCAGACTACTACGGAAGAACAGGTACCTCGCCAATACAACAACACCAGGTAAAGAACGATAGCTATCTGCCAGCAGACGGCGAAGAGCTCCTAATGGTCGTAGCACACATATCAACTCGTAAACGGAACGTAAACGTATCAACTCTTGCATGTCAGTATTCTTTGTATGAAACTCCCTACTGTAAAGCACACTTATCGGATCCGTAACGTAATCGCCTCGCCTCGAGACAAGCTCACGAACCGCGGTACGGTGCGTGGACGACTTGCCGTACCCGCGCTTACGTCTCACCGTACCCGCGCTTACGTCTCACCGTAAGCTATCCTTCGACTTTCCGTTTCCTCGTGCGCGCGCCGCGCCGCGGCTACCGCTGCGTCGGCGGACTGTTGTCATTCATTCCGTCAACCAGCGGCCGACGAGCCGTAAGCGCGGCGTCGCCTAGCCGTAGCCGAGTCGATTTGGAGCTGTTGGTCGGTTATAACGCGCTTACGTTAGGTTGACGGCGGGTTATAACGCGCTTACGTTAGGTTGACGGCGAGGCGATCCGGTGCCGATCCCTTTCCGAGTTGATATGTGCGCTACGACCATAAGTCAGGATGGTAAGCAAACTACGTGTAATTCTACATACTTATATGAGAGCATAGCTACACGTTGGTCAGCTATTCTCACTGATGTAGATCATCAATGCAGACCTAAAAGCTACCATTTTGAAGAAACACGACCCTCTCTCGAACTTATGTCTTCTAGTACCACCCAATTTAAATGGGGAAGTTATGGCAGTGATGAATGACAGTGGTATCAAATGTGACAATAGAATCTGTGACCAGCAAGTGGTCCTATCTATAGTAATGTCTACAGTGTGGAGGCTTCAATGACATGATTCTGTCACCGAATAATAAATAGCACATTGAGGTATTGAGTGATTCAATAAGGCTGTTATTTGACTTATTCCATGATCGGTTACACATAGGACACTAATTCTTCCTGGTCTGAACACCTATGTGACTGAGGTATCATCATCATCAACATCGGGGTCAAGAGCGACCATGATTCAGACACAATGCGGTGGCTTATGATTATTTTATAACCAATGGTGTGAAAAGTGATATTACATCCAATCCAACCATTATTGGCAGTATAAGGGGTTATACAATGCTATTTAAAGGCAAGACCACGCGAACTGTTTTGTCCATTGTACAATATTTTTTCTAAAATAGAAAATAGTTTGTTTGCTCTCGAAGTAGGACAGCTATTGGAACTAGGTTCTATACAATCATGATTTCTTGCTCAGGGACAATTTTTGTCCTCATAATCCTGAGGCAAATTTGACATGAAGGTTGATACTAAACCTTAAGAAACTTATACAATTTGGTGTCACCTTTATGATACTCTGTGTATTGCAGACTCCTATGATGATTGTGTACAGAATACATTGACTACTGGGGAATCTAAGGTTTATTATTAACTCACAAAAAAGTTCTTTAAAACTCAGTCAGGGTTGTCTTTATCTAGGATTTATGCTAGATTTTATTCCATGTTCCATATCTAATATCATCTTCCCTAGAAGAGGGACCATGTTATCGAATTTGTTAACAACTACTAAACGCCCTTGCTTCACTTCGGTAAACCTATTGGTAACCATACTTGAGTAAATAAATGTATGGACGGTACTTTTTAAATTGACATGTCTTTTTTATTATTTATGAATCAATTGCAATAAAACAGGCACTGAATGGTGATCCAAGCTTACTGCAATACAACAGTGAAAATTTCACCTATCTATAACGCGGTTCTTGAGATTGGTCAGAACAAACGCCCAGACAAGCAGATTAAAAGTACAGTTTTATTATAATATGTATATTTATTGGATGATATGAAATAAAAATAAATAATAATAGTAATAATAATAATCAAAACATAGTTGTTATACTTTGGAATTTGCCCAATTACTTGGTCTTCTTGTAGTTGCTTGTAAATCCATAGAATATGGTATCTTCTATACGAAAACCCTGGAAAACTACAATACAGTGATTTTAAAAGATTATAATGGAAATTATAATGCAACAATAATATTATCAAAAGGGATTCAATCAGATCTGAATGAACGGTGGACATCACACATCCAAAGTAATAACAGGAAAATTATACAATTTAATTTTAGTTTACAGATTTCCTCAGATGCTTCGCAGATTGCGGACTTGTCTGTAATAATGTGAGGAGTCACGGACGCAGGATAGAAGAAGAGAATCTTTTCAAATAAAATTAGGAACAGCTTTTAAATGTTTAAAAGCGTTTGCATCTAAAGTAATTACTGCGAGGTTTTGCTTTGGAAAGATAACACAATTGCTATAGCATACGTTAAGAAAATGAAAGCTACAAGGTTTCCACATATCAATAACTTAGCGAGAGAGCTATGGCAGTGGAATGAGAGAAGACACGTCATATGGGTGTATGCATTTTACATCAGCTCAAAAGAAAACTCCATCACAGAGAGTGAATCCAGACGTTCAAAATCTGAAATCGAATGCCAACTGAGTGACATTGATTATGAAAGTTGTATACGCCTTAGATGACAAATCACACTGGATGGAACAATTGTAACAATTTACTTACAATAGTTATCAATGCATAGTGATAAGTCAGTGGTGTATCTAATAAAGATAAATAAATAAATAAAATAAAAGTATACTAAGCAGATTCGATGAACCGCAGATGGTCCTCTTTGCTGATAGGAATAACACCAAATGTCGGGATTACAATTATAACATGGTTCTCAGACCCAGAAGCATATTCTATAGATACATTCATCTTGAGATGGAATGACATGTTCTTTTATGCATTTCCACTATTCACGCTTATAAGAAGAGTGCTGAAGCAAATTATAGGAGACAAGACAAAAGTTGTGGTTTCTATGTGGCCCTCACAGCCCTGGTATCCACTTTGGAACTCCATAGCTATATCTGAAAAAATAAGATTTAAACCTCGATATAACTAATTTATTCTTATCTCCTTCTACAGACTTGCACGCGTTATACATATAAGAGCCTTACTCTGATTGCAGCCATATAGTCAGGAGAACATTTTTAAGAAAAGTAATCCCTGCTTTCTCAATGGATATAATGTTATCCTTATTATCAGGAAACAATACGGGTCTGCTCTTGGTGCATGAATTTCACACTGCCAGAGCTACAATGTGGATCCTTTTGGAAGGTTGTTTCATATAGTTCAATGAATACCATCAGGTCAGCAATTTCCGTAATAAAATAAGGTCCTCAACTCGGCATAATACGATATGATATTACGAGTATATGGG
The DNA here is from genome assembly GCA_963932265.1 of Thymelicus lineola. Lineage (NCBI taxonomy): Eukaryota > Metazoa > Arthropoda > Insecta > Lepidoptera > Hesperiidae > Thymelicus > Thymelicus lineola. The sequence continues at coordinate 2,815,161 of OZ010701.1, read as the reverse complement.
ATCCAAGTATAGTAGATTCTAGACTATTTCTAGACTCTTAGCTTAGAGGTACACTCCTTACTAACGCTGTCTTTTATCTGCATTAAGGATGTTGCTGTTAATTCTGATTATATAATATCAAAATTTTCAAATTTTCAAAATAAATTTATGAAAAACTTGTGGTTCTTATCAAATACAACATAATTTAACTTTACAGTTTTTCAAACAAAATACAGATATCTGCCCGGCTAACTATCCTACTATATTATTTACACTTACAAAAATATGTGAGACAAAATTGTAAATCATTAATTCTAACTGTTAAGAAACAGCACCAACCAACCTCACTGCAACTATCAGCCGATAGATTAAACAAGTTCGGGTTAATAGTGGATTAGACACTTCCATATTTACAGGCCAGAGACATGCTTTACTTCAAAAGCCTCGTATGCCGGCATTATTGTGGACTATTGAGGTTATAAGGAAAGCAGCCGGTTAGTTCACCTTTGCTTTATTTTATAAAAGACCAATGATTAGTGGTCTCAATCAATTAACTCAAAATGTATGCTCTTTGCATAAAGACACCTACACAGTATGAGACTGACCATTTAACAGTTATTATTATCATTTCTTTACGTGTTTTTTAAAACTGTGGTATATATGATACAATAAAAAGAGGATGTTTCTTTACTTAATATAAATATTATTTGTTAATTGTATGTGATTATCATCACGAAATTATTAATGAATGAATTATTATCAACCCAACTTTCTTCTTTGAACATCTACATAGTACAAAATATGAGGACGAGATTACGGAACATAATTAAATAGATCGGACTAACTTACCAAGTGACGTCCGATCCTCAATTATGTGAAGTAATCTCGTCCTCATCCTAGACCCAACCCTTCCCAGGTAATATTCTTAAAAGAATATACCTACATACTGCTGATATCCTTTGAAGAATAATTTGTATTTCGCAAGTAACGTTCATAATGATCTGTATTGCCTACTCTAACCCCTTCTCTGAAAGTTGTGTTGTAGAGCTTTGAAACAATGACATTGCCAGTGGTGGACGGATGGAGCTAGGGACGTACCACAGAGAATGAAGAACGCGTTTATCTTTAAACATTGTGACGGCAAGTAGCACAGAGCACGTACTACATAGTACAAAATATGAGGACGAGATTACTTCACATAATTGAGGATCGGACGTCACTTGGTAAGTTAGTCCGATCTATTTAATTATTGTTTCTAACCAGCTAGTTGGCTAAATAAACGTTCTTACGACAATTATTTATTTTTCCACGATATTCATGCATAAAACAAACGATATGGAAAATTTTTGTCATCTTTGGATGTAAAGGGTTTCGTCACAACTAAATCAATATAAAACAGTGATCATAAATATTATCGCCTGTTTTGAAGTTGCCGTTCGATTACAATGACAACAATGTCTTCAAATACACAGTGAATAGGCTTACAAAACTTCCTTTTAAACTAGTCTTATTTGTTAATCATTCTTAGCACTTTTTATTGAAATAATAGTAAAAAAAATTACAGTAAACTGAAATCAGATTTAACATTAGTGATAAATTTTTCCCTATTTTTTTTTCTTTTTAACCGACTTCAAAAGAGTAGGAGGTATTAAATTCGATAGTATTTTTTATGTTTGTTACCTCAGAAATAAGGACTGGGTAACCCGATTTTGATGATTTTTTTAATCGAAAGCTGGTGTTTGTCATGTGGTCCCACTTTTTCAGTAAGATCTGACGAGTAGTTTTTGAGTTATCCCTAATTTTGAAAATAGTTATTTTTTGTCAAGAATTATTATGCCTGCATTTGAAAATAACAAGTTACAACAAAAAGGTCCTGTAAAATAGTTTGTTAAATAAGTCTCGTCTGAAGGACTAGGTTTAACTTTATCATCGACAACTTCGTTACCATTTATAATCAGATGGGTTTTTATTCGTACTTTGTAGCTGTACTGTACTTATACCAATATTATAATTAAATATCGGCTCTTTTCATACACTTTAATTAAGTAAATTAAGTATTTTTATCCTCCGATATTTCCCGCCACTTCGTTCTCCCGCGCTACGTCATAGACTATATATATACTTCCTACTCCACGTCCACAGATAACCTACATACCAGAGATAGCTAACCACCATGTTAGCTTTTATGTTTATCTGTGATTGTAATTAAAGTGTGTGTAGGAGACGACAGACTACTTGCATATACTACAGTAGCAAAGTGCTTATTTAATTTTATGATTTTATCGTACTCGTTGAATCTTCTCAACCAGTATCCCAAAATAATAAATTTAAAAGTACGTGTTAGTACGTACAATTTACCTACTCCATTTTTACTAGCACGTTGTACGGTCTTGTCTAGTGGTATTTACTCGATATGAATTTACGGCAGTCCACCCAGATTCAATGTTGACTAATTTAGTATTAATGAAGCTTTGTCGCGACGCTTACAGTTTGTGTTACTGTAAATGCATTAAATAATTCATTTAGTTTCAGTTCAATTGAAATGTCAAATTTTTCCCAAGGTACGGGACGGGGTATTCATCCACGCTGTAGTAGGCTCTTATAAAAGGAATTGTAAATTTTTTTTTAGTAAACTTATTATATAATAATATTTTGTTTCTTTTTTAATGCATACGGCAATGTTAGGTTATTGTAATTTTTTTTACATTGGATAGGGACTGGCACTATGAAATTTTAAATTGAATTTTGTATTCTAAATTGTTCAGAGTACCAAACAAGTTTTAAATGATAGAAATGTGTTTTTCTGTAATTTATAATATTTTAATGAATACAATTTCTATATTAAACATGACACAATAAATCTGTCAAACTACTTGTGCAAGGTATAAAGGTATAAGCCGCACCATTAAATAAACGAATCTAAAATGGCGGAAATTATCATTCCCCATCACTCGCAAGTTATTCCTGTCTTTAGCGTGCGAGTGAGGGGCAATGATAATTTCTGTCATTTTAGATTGGTTTCTTTAATGACGCGGCTTATATACGTGTATTAGCCTCAGGTATTATTTATGAAATAACAGTAACGTCTCTACACTAAAATAATAAATTTTTTTAACTGGTTATAACTATGAAATTATAAAACTTTAGTAAGAATCACAAAATAAATCAAAATACATGAGTGAACTGGACCACGATGATGATGAAGGTGGTGTAGAAGCTGATGTAGGCGATGGGCAGAGTGATGTCGACAGAGAAGATGTGCCAGAGGGAGAAGCGCAGCGGCCGCAGTTCCATCACCTCCATCATGTCGCGGATCTTGTTGCGAAATGCACCATCTGGAAACCCACCCAGCAGAATGTATTGATTGTAAATGATCAATAGAGATTGCAAGCAATTGCTGACCGAGAGATTTAAAATTTCTTAAGCGTTTCATTCAAAATTTTGCATGATTTGCGGATAAAATTCGACTGTTACTTGTATGCTCCCTTGTTGGCTATTAGAATAAAACATTTGATTATGTTTATAATGATAGTGAAGTTAATTATCTGATATGTTTCATACCTGGAGTAATATACAATCTTTTTGTGAGTTGGAGTTTAACCTTCTCAATTTCACTGTTAAGCAGCTCAGCCAATATAGCTGGTATCATTGGTAATACTAGACTCATAACACCTTGGATAGTGGTAGTAATTGAACTCTGTAACAAAACAATCTAGAATTGCTTTTTATGAATTATTACTTTTTTTTTGTTTTTTTTTATACCATGTAAATTAATGCTTGACTGCAATCCCACCTAATGGTAAGTGGCGATGCAGTCATGGATGGTAAAACGCACTAACTTAATAAAACCCTATTCACTCCTGCCTTGAAGACACATTATAATCGGGGAGAAAACACCGATGCGGGCAACTTATTCCATTCCCTCGCTGTACGCATAATAAAAGATGAAGCGTTACTGTTCATAAATAGCTTCGTAGCTGGAAAACGATAGTTTAAATGTAAATAGAAGTTTTGTCAATATTACTAAAGTTCATAGGCTGCAGTAACCACTTGCCATCTGGTGGTTGAACTATCGTTTAGTACTATAAATAATGTTAAAACGATTTATTACTATATATATAAAGCCGATGGTGATCAATTTGCCGATCAAGAAAAAAGCAAGTAACAAGCTTATTGGTGACTTTCCGATACAACAACCGAATCACATAAGAACAAAAAGGAAAGGAAAAGATAACCAAAGATAACTAAATAAAAACTAGCGGTCAGTGGAGTTTGGCTTAAGTCCAACTATGGACGGAGCCTTTTACAAGTATAATTAAAATATTTTTCAAAAATTTAATATCTACTTACCAAATTATAATCTTGTTGCGGGAAAATAATTCGAAGAAATACCAAAAAATGTAGAACTGGTGAAATTAGGGCCACTAAACTCTGATAAAAGAAAAGAAAAGGTGATTTCACTTTTAAAAACCAGTAAAATTAGCTTTAAAATTCGTATTTTAATATTGTGAAATCTAATCAACAAAGAAATTATAATGTGATGAAAATTACCAAAAATATAGATGAATCCCCATAACAGCGTAAATCAAACAAGTTTTTGTAAATATTTAAGTGTTTTTGAATGCAAGTATCTTGAAAATTGGAAATGACTGAAAGTTCTCGTTCTAATGACATTCTTAGGCCTTTGATGCGAGTCCATAACAATTCAATCTTCATGATTCTAGTAAAATGTGACAAGTTCGAGCTTGTTATGAAAATTACTATTTGTAGAATTATTAGAATATCAGTTAGATTTGTATAATATATAATTGTTAAAATACAAATATTAAATAATTGAACGCAGATAAATAAAATAAAAGAAATGACGCAATCGAATCTGTTCAACGTATGTGTTAAAGATTTATCTATCTCTTTTAAGCAAGAGTAGAATTTATAGAAGTGTTCACCTTCACTGATGACAGACACAAAGAAAATCAGACAAAATTCAATAATATTTTTAATGTGAAATATAACGAACAGGGCATTCCTATCCCACGGAATATAAAATATATAGACTGATATGTATATGGAAAATCCGAAAAAAAATAAGTAGCACAACCAAATAATACGTAACACAATTGTGTGAGTTGTAACATTTGAGTATAATCCTTGGAGTAATCTAAACCACATCACAGTGTTCACGAGACTATCACGGTAAATATCTGTCTTAATTCCATTCATTTTAAAGCTAAGTAAATTTCGAGTGATTTTGAATAATATGGGCACTGTCGTCCGATCAAACACTAATAATGAAGAAATTTTGTTGGATTAATATTTTTATGATAAAATCTTCATAAATATTCGATTCGAAAACCTGGCTGATACAATCTATGCGTTGCTACATTGCGTGCGTTGGAAAACTTAATTGTATATCATTAAAATAAATAGTGTTCTTTTCGTTTTATTTCGTTGGACTAGTTAACGGAATCAAAAGTTACATATCAATACAGAGGTATTCAGTAAAACACTTTATTAGAATATTCGCAGTTCCCGCGAAGCAACTTTCAATTATAATATTCTTCTAAAACATAGTTACTCAAATAAAGGATATTCTCATTTTAGCGAGCAGTATGTCACACAAGTAAGCCACTCTAAGCTTATTCTCAGTTGGCTGTCGCTCGGGCTGCCATTAAAACACGCAGGATCAGGGGAATCCCAGCCATTCGCCTGGATTTTATAACTTGAATACATAATTTATAGCCCGCATTTGCTAGATGTGGAACCTAGTTATTCGTACTTCTATTTCTTATCTTTAAAAGTTAAGCCATGATGTGAAACTATTTTTTATATTTAGGTAAATAGCTGGCTATTTATATATTTAAACAAGCAGACGAGTCACCTGATGGTAAGTGGCCAACGGCCATGGTCGCCCATGAACATCAGTAACACCTTGGGCATTACCAATGTATTGTCGGCCAAGAAAGAAAATAGAAGAAAGAAGTAAGAACTATCGTACTTCTCAAGCCCCCAGACGGAATACGATGAGTCTTTTGGCGGCTGAGGCTACGTTCACACAGCAATATTTTTCCCGTATACCGTACGCGAGATTTTATCGAATAGTCAAAGTCAAAGTCAAAGTCAAAATATTTTATTCATATAGAGATTCAATAGAGCGGTGACAGTAGAAAATATATTTAATTGTTCACTTGGAGTCTATGCGGGGAAATATCGTGTTCGAGAAATGTTTTAACTATTCGGTTTAAAAGTTCCGTTAAAATCGAATGAAAAGCAGCCAGTTGTTTAGTGCGCGCCATCATGGATCCACGTGTTGCACTACTTTTATATTGGTTCTATAGACGGAAACTTAAGCAGCGTCCTAGGAGGTTCATCCTTTTCTAAAGACTCGTCCTCTATTTAAAAAATAAAAATTAATCAATAATTTGAAATAATTTAATTTACGAATCTCTGTAGCCAAACTATATGTGTTAAGCGCCATCTGTAATTAATTTTGTATCTACATACTCGTAAAAACACCATCTATGTTCTATTACGAGAACTATTACGATACCATGCCACTTAGAACTAACTTCACGATGTAGAATTTAGCTAACTTCACGATGTAGAATTTAGGTGTCGGTGTGCGCGCGCATCGTAAAAATTCACTCTCATCATTTTTCTCCATCGCGCCAAAAGAAGTATAACTTCAAAATTTCTATTCTATTTTTTATAATGGTGTCCGTGTAAACCAATAACAGGGCAATTGACGGCCAGAAAAGGAATAGTTTTACATTTTAAGGTTATTGATACTACGTAATTCTCACTGTACATAAATAAATATTAAAAACCATCATGAAAACATTATTTCCTCACGCGACACAAAATCCACCATTGATTTGAAAACGTCAACTGAGTAATCTCAATAAGATTGATATGCCCATTATTGTATCTGAAATAAGACCAAGTCCATCACAACTTGAGCCGTTTCATCAAAACCGACGTTCATATGCAGGCCCATTACTGAAATTACATGACCAGTTTACGTAGAACTAACACATGATAAGCAGTTCTTTACATCAATAGCCCAATAAATATTGGACGGTAGTATGCCTGAAATCACATTACCAGTTTACCATGTTCTTTATTGTCTTTAGCTTTTGTTCGATGTCGGTATCTACTTATGTTGGACGGTATGTTATTCAGTGCAAAGTATGAATAATTCATATAATTCCATACAGATGTCGCTCGAGTTGATGCCATGTAGCATTATTCACAATTTGCAAGCGATATCTTAATAATTCGTTTTTCGTATCATCACTGTTCTGCTTTACATGCTTTTCGATGTTTAATATTAATAGGGTTTTTATATCCTAAGTCTTTATACATAACTATATTCTATGCAATTTTAAATCTGAAATCAATTTTTAATTTACTTTTTAATACCTTTACTGAAATTATTGTGACCACAATCCCTGCAATTGGGTCGAAATATCGGCGTATAAAATATATTTCGTAAGTACCCGTATTATACCTACTAAAAATCAAGTGAAGTGTCAAATAAAAAGTGAGTAAGCTAATGTCATATTATTATTGTTATAATAATATTATAATAATAAATATAATATTTAAAATGTAATCTGTAATTTAATAATAATTAAAACTAAAATTATTAATCTAACACCATATTGAATAATTTGTTTTAAAATACTAAATGAGAATCAAAAATTGTTAAAAATACATAATACGCTATTGTATAATAAGAATGTTAATTTTATAAAAATAATGTTATGTAATAATAAAGTGATTTATAATTAAATGTTGCATATCCTCTCAACTGTGACGCGCGCTTTTAAAGATTAACGCGGATCTGTGACGCCGCGGCGGGGGGCGGGGAGCGGTACGCGGGAACGCTTTATAATATGACTATCTCAAAATTATAGTATGAGAGCTATATGTAATACTTATGTCGTTGGAATCATTATGAAACAAGCTAATCATTAAAACAAATATTAGTCCCGTATTGTTTTTTATTGTATTCATAATTTTAATGCGAAAAAAAATATTCGAAATAAATAAATAAATAAAAAGAAAAAATCGTCATAATTAAATGAAACAACCATTATTTCGTAATTATTATGTTTAATTTACATAAATATCCATAGTTTAACATGAATGAATAAAAATAAACCAAAATTAACTAAAAATTCGATTAAAATAACATTTAATATTTGCGGGGGGGAGGGGGGACACAAAAATGACTCTTAAAACGTCCAATACTCATTGTGGGTGTGGTCTATAGACTTGAAATTTTTTGTTTGTCCTCATTGTACTTTTCCCTATACTTTGTATAAGTTTGAGCAAGATAGAAGCATACTGTGACGCACAGTAGTCCACCAAATGTAAACAAGCTCCTGGAGCTTGTTCACATTGGGTGCTAAAATTACGACACGCTCTAGGAGCGCGCTCACAGCGGAGGGGATAATAATGTTGCATAAAAAATTGTGTACTTTGTGGAAATGTCAACATTGCAAGACATAAAAGGCTTTTTTATTTTTTATTTTTATTAATCTAATGTTAAAGTAGGTTTTAGTTCCTAGCCTGTGTTTTAATTTCTCCCTCATCGTGAGATGTCGCAATTCACTGCTTTTACAGTTTTAATATCCTCCTCTGCCATGCCAAGAACATCCCCACTAGGTGGGAAAAATGTCGACGATTTACTGCTATTGAAAAAGATTGCTGGCATCGGCCCTGATTCCATTTCAGTTACAACTCTGGATCCTTTCCTTTCCTAGTATTTATCTCTTCATTAACTTCATAAGCCACTCCATCAAAAAAATTAATAGATCTTGTTACCTAAATTTATTACGCCCTAACCTTTTAAATGAGCTAACAATAAAATTTCCTTATAACAATAACACGGATTACATAAACAAATAAAACTGGGCAAGTCGCCATTAAAATATTTTATCTGTTATGAATATAATCCCAGTTTTATTGCCATCTTAAATTTGAACAGTTTTAAGGGCAATAATAAAGATGGTATAAAATTTTCGGGGCCCTTAGAAAGGATTATCTTTATCCGACATTTTTTATTACTTCACGAGCGTGTTTAAAATCTTTGTGTAATAGAAACTTTTTAACAATCAGGTGTTGGTGTTATTATATTATCTTATCAAAAACATAAATGTGAAATGAGAGGCCTTTTAAAAAAAAATTGAGATCTAAATGGGTGCCAAGTTCTGTGTAGAAAAGCTTAAAATGTAAGTCACAAGAACATGTAATTCAAGCTCTACATTTGACTTGGTTTGTTTTCATTAGTTAGCAACCAACCTTCAAAAAAATTTGAAGCAGGTTATAAATAAAATATTTACTTGGCATATTTTAGTTTTTTACTATACTGTAATTTGGCATGCACGTGCAGAAGTTACGACAGTAATTAGTCTTGGCTGCCCGACAGTAAACTTTAGGACACCACGTACTTCTATAAACACCAATGAGTTCACGTCCTTCTGAAATGAGATTGTACTTTGTGTATTTGCATACTACATTTAATTTTTGGATCTTGTCCAGAATGCCAATAGAATACGTGAAGTTGTCCACGTGAATTTATTGTGGGTTTACTAGTATCATGTATGGCTTTAAACGTGACTGGATCTATAATGATTGTATATAACGAGATTATTATATTTATTTATATTGAAATATCAAACTTTTCTATGCATAAAAATATTGAAAGCAAACAATCATTAAAACGTTACTCCATGCGTAATACGTTAATGAATTGCATTTAAGTCGGTTCAGCTTTAGGCATGAGCGAAACAAACGCCCTAATAAATAGAAAAACAGGTCATTTTAGGCCATGTCACTTCAAATAGTCTACCAATCCGCACTTGGCCAGCGTCGTAGACTATGGCCTGTACCCTTCACATTGTGAGAGGAGACCCCGAGCCCAGCAGTGGGACAATTATGGGTTGTTGCTTGCACTTCAATTTATACGTCCTTTTGTTTCTATTAATGTTCAAGAGGGTAAGTTAATTTGTCTTTACACTATTTGTAGTTCACGTAAATTCACAGGTAAGATAGAACTCTGTTTTGTTAGTGGAGATGATGTTATAAAGCAAGTGTCGGAAGCAATTACATCATGAACCTTTGCCATGATATAACCACATTAAGAGCCAACGGAATCCAAATTACGAAAGTGCTAAATAAATTCTCCCAAACACACATCTAGCTATGGAAGCTTCTCTTAACTTAACCTCCAACATTCGGGATAGTTTCTTTATGACAAAAGCCGATGAACGAGCTGAGGATCCTTATTGTAAGTGGCTATCGTCGATAGACATTAATGACACTAAAAGCATCGCTGATGAGTTGCTGGCTAACAAAGAAGAAAAAGAAAGAACTGGTTCTAAGGCCAAAAATATCGCAGTTCGTTTCTCGCCAACACTAAAGCGAGGGAGCGCAGCAATCTTTACCTCTGTTACAACCCACAATACTAGCAAATGACACAGTAACACAGTCGCCGGCTGTAAAGGCTGAGCTAGGAACACTAAGTGTAGGGCGTTGAACCTGAGGGTATTATTCAGCGACACGGCTGTAATTCACAACCCCCTTTAATCACACCACTACATAAAAGCGTGGAGTTTGTTTTTTTCTCTGGGGGCCTGGAAAATAAAATTTACTTCCAATTTATGGAATGTATTGAGAGCTAGGTTTTCTAGTCGGCGTTCTTACATATTTTTCTTTTGCTATTTGCTTGTTATTAGCTTACCTTTTTTGTGCAAGTTAAAACTTGCAAGACTAATTAGACCTTAGACCTTTTTTACATATTGCTTTAGTTATATAGTCATAATAATAATAATGAAAAGGTATTATTGTGATAATCATAAAGCGTTTATTTATTTATATTAACTTTTTTATTTCAGTTATATAATCTTACATTAAACTTTAAAAAAGTTCCCGACAGTTTCAATAACTAAACATAGCTAAGACTACTCTCCGTTAAGTCACCTTTCAAACAAAAAAAAAACTAGATCGGTTCATCCGTTTGGGAGCCACTATGCCACACACAGACATACAGATCCACAGCTATATATCTATATATCTGTGAGTATCTACTCAAACTACACTACAGACACGTAAAACTTACAACACCCCTCTTTTTTCGTCAGGGGTTAAACATTTGAAGCTTTAGTTAATACTTTAAAAATATGAAAACCGATGTCATTGACACACTAACACAGTCGGGAGCTTGAGCGAGTTTCACCTTATACATCAGTATCCTACCGCATTCGTAAAATAAATAAATAATAGTTAAAAAAAACTAAAAAAACAAGCTTTACAGAAAATTCAACTAAAACATAGAAAGTAAATTTGAATTAAGAATTGTGTAATTGTAATGAATTGTCATCGGTCCTCGATAAGTCTACGACGTTTGAAAGAATTTGAAATGAAATTTAGTTTTTTTTTCTTTCTTTCATTTTTCTTTAAATATTGAATTGTCATTGGTCCTCGATAAGTTTACGAAGTTTGAAAGAAATCTGACCGTTTGAAGTGGGTCAATCAAGTCCAAAGGAGTCGGTTACAAGTTACAAACAAACATACAGGTGAAGCTAATATAAAGCGTGTAAAAACTATGATTGTGAATGACAATCACTTTAATTATTTTACTTTACAAATCAATACATTTTACACTTATTATTGCCTGTATTTTTGTTCAGTTAAAATTAAAACATAATTATTATAGTTATACCAAGCTGTGTCTTATGTCTCTGTCTTTCTTTCGACGGGTAATGTTTGTATGAAAGTGATGAAAAATGTATCTTGACATCGATAAGGCTGTTTAAGTGCAGTTTTACTAGATTTGTATGTATGGGGCGAGACCACGATAGAGCAGAGCATTGAACTACGTCTCTTGTCGTCCCCTGCACCCTTTCTGTAATATTCCCTTTGATCACCTTTGTTCTAGTCCTGAACGCTGCAGGAAAATCCTGCGTAATCTAATTATTGATTTAAAACTGCATTTTTTATGATTTAGTTTTATGGAATCTGTTATTTGTTGTTTATCATTAGTTTCATGAGATTTTTAATAATCTGTAGGTAACAGATTTATTTTTCAATGTTGGTACTTGGTCAACTCGGCTGTTAAATTCTTTTAAGCAAAGAAAAAGGGTTTTCTATTTGCACATGACAGTCTTTATTTATTTATTTATTTATTTAAACAGAACCACCAACAAGATTACAATGTAATACATGATTTTACATTTCAGACTTTAGGTAACTAATGGCTAAATGATGATTGGCTTATGGCTAAATGATTTTGAATTTTGATGTTTTTAGTCAACAAAGATGATGTTAAGTGGTGGTTGGTAATGGACAATGTACACAAAGCACGTCCAAGATATGATTATGATACGCGCCGATGAATATAGATACATGAATGAATCGGCGATATGATACATAAATCTGAACCTTGAAGATAAAAACTCAAAAAATACTCATCAGCTGTCACTCTTTAAATGAGATTACATGACTAGCGCCAGTTTATGAATAAATAATCATCAAAATTGGCACACTCAGTAATTTATGAGTAACACACATAAAAAAACTATCGAATTGAAAACTTCCTCCTTTTCTGAAGTTGTTTAAAAATGTACAAAAATGTGTGTAAAGTGTATTCTCATGAAGACAGCATATTACAAAGTTGATGAGTATTTAAATGAGAAGACTGCTTGGACATTAGTTTTTTTATATCAAATATTGCAATAAGTAGTATTAAGTGCTGTCTGTAACTGTGAGTAGGAAAAAAAAATAATCTCGGGAGTTTCTTGCCGCTTCTTCTCCCGGGACCATTCACGGTAGGGATTTGTTGAAGCGAAGGAGTTGAGTGACTTTCGAAAAGTGTTTGTAACAAACCTACTTCGAATAAAACTTATTTCATTTCATTTAATTTCATTTCACACATATAAATATAGTCCTATAAGGCAATGAAATATGAATCAATAACAATCATGAGGGAAAACAGATGGACGCTCATAAAGAAAAATATTTCAAAGGAAAAGGGTGGAAGGGACAAGTAGGGCTGGTAATGAATGCATGTCAACTGAGCTTACCAAACAATGTGACCTGGTCTTTGTGATAATCATTACAAATATATGCGAATATTAATTGCAATATGAATAGCAAGCCGCGGTAATTGAATTATTAGTGGTTTGAACGTAATTACATCTTATTATAGATTCATATTGATACTAGAGCGCTCATAGCCCTGCGGCTTGTGTCTATCCTAAATGATCGACAAAGTTATGCAACAGCGGGCGCGGTTGGTAGTTGGATGGGTGACCGCTAGTGGCAAAAATTCTTGAGCGTTTCCGTGCTTCGGAGGGCACGTAAAGCCGTCGGTCCCGTTGTTAAGATAAAAGTCATTAAGCCATGTCAGAGGCCCTCGGGCAATGAAAACTTCCGACACTCGGGTTGGCCACTAACCCCTCCACCAATCCGCAATGCAGCGTGGTGGAGAATGCTCTAGGCCTCCTCAAGTGGAGAGACCCGTGCTTACTGCTTAGTACTGATCCATTAATGGGTTATAGCCACTAGTGCTCTGTCCGCGGCTTTGATCGCGTATTCCGGGATAATAAATACCATATCTTATTCCAGATCATGATCTTTGTGCTGAATAAAAAAAAATAATGAAAATTCGTTCAGTAGCTTTTGCATAAGAGCAACAAAGATCCACACAAATTTTCATATTCGCAATATTGCACCGTCAGTGGAAAAAAAGCATAAGTTGTTTTACTTTGAATTTTAGTTATTAATATGATTGGAAAGAGGGACAAAAGATGCATAATATGCTCAATTTTTTTCAAAAATTATCATTAATCTTGACGGTTTTATGCAAGAAATCGTAACGTAAATTCTTTTGACTACTTACTGATATTGCAACAGTTTTTTTGCTCTCCTGTAAATTGCGATTTTCATTTTATGCCTTTTTCCACTGAGGGTGCGATAACAAGGATAGGATTTTCGTTGACCTATTTTTTGTGTGTCGGCCATTTTACTTGACACTATTAGCACTAAATGTGGCTAGTGTTAATAAGGAAATGCTACATAATGGACTTCAAACTTTGTCTATATCTACCAAGTCTGGGTTTAATAAGTATATACAGGTATGGTATATAGTATATAGGTATACGTAACATACAAGTTTCCTATAAAACTTAGGTAGTAGGTAGTAGTTAGCAAGTACGTATAAAATAACGTTCTCTAATCAACACAAAAAATGTAGCAATGTACATTATACTTTGAAACTGGTTTCATTTGAAAGGAAATAATACGCAAATGGTTTGAGATCATTAAAACATACATTGTTGCTAATACATTTAGGAAAATTCAGGCCGTTCATGAAGCCGATTTTGTCTTTTCCTAAACAAAATGTGTTTCTTTTTTAGCGTAGTTGCACACGCCGCGTATCCACTAGTGTTTAATATTACAAAATATTTGTGTTATTATCAATGTAAATTCATACCGTAGGTGTCTATATAGATATTTAACATTAATAATAATTATATTCTGATTTTTTTGTATCATTCCCTTCATACCTCTTTTGCTGGCTGTAGATACTTGTTGTTGTTTATATACTGCTGACGTCATGAGAATATTCGTTTATGTATTCATTGGCATTTAAAAAAAACAATTCTCTGTTTTGCCTCTGAACCCAGAAAATAACCTGAAGGCAGAATAATCCGAATAATACTGTTTTCAGAGCTTTGGAAAAATATGGAAAAATAATACGCTATCCCTATCAATATTAATGAAGCTAACGACGCGGGTATTGCGTTGCATGTAAATTTTCCTTTAGTTCCTCGAGAATAAATGGATAAAAATTTGATTCCGAATTACAATTGCATTTTATTCAGGATATGCGAACCTTTGTAGTACTGAACTATAAGTGAGTGTAAGTTTAACTGAGTGTAAAGTTCGAATCTGTGATGAAAATGTATCAGCCTGACATTAATATGTGAATATGTAAAAAAATTATTACTAGTGATTTCCACGCTGCATTCTGCAGGCGAAATTTAATAGTAATGCAAATATTTTTTTGTCTTTCGTTATAAAAATACTAGTTTTGGCTTGCGACTTCGCCCACTGAAGGGTTGTTTTACAAAATGAAATGTTAAACATATAAACGTCCCAGTCATCCTAGGGAAACCAGAATATTAGTTCATTGAGGGGAACACATAACCGCTAAAATACCTATCATTTCATTGTTCTGGACTTGGACTATTTGCCAAGGGTCCTGATTTTGATTCCCAGTGAGACGGAAATAGGACTGTGAGTATGTAGTGATATAAGACAAGAACACTCAAGAGGCGAAAACTGCAATATATCGCACTAAAAAGTTTACTTAGTATCGCCTATCCAAGTTTGGACCATTCGGTAGGTTTGCTAACAGAGCCATAAAGTCGATAGCTATCGTCAAATCAGCTTAACTCAAGTTTACACTAAACTTGTTTTAAGTTCCGTATGACAAGAAAAATTTATAAGCCAGACCCTGTCATGACACGAAAACCTTTTTCCAAAAGGCTTTCTCTTAACGTATATGACGAACATTTAACATTTCTGAGTTTAAAATCCCATTGGCCATGCCGCCTTAAGTACGATCACACAATACCCCGACAGGAATAATTACCCTCTTAAATCAAAGGGCATTTTAAAAGATAGAACTTCATCTCCAGAGCTCTTGAGGGAGATAGCATAATTGCATTCCCTCATCGGTATTATATCTCCTGGCTAATTATTCTCTCAAGCTTAACACTTGATCTTTGTACTGTGTTGGAACCACACGGGTTGACTTTCATTATGAGCGTTGCAATTCTCAATTTTCTTCAGAACCCACGTTTTAACTCAATTGAAGATATTTTTAAAAAGCTATAAAATACTTAGTAAAATACTTAGTAATAAACAATAATAGTATCATAATGGTATTTAAATTTTAGCAGGCACCGTAATTGAAGTTGATTCAGCCTGGAATCTCAATGTAATAATGACGATAACTTTTTTAACCGATTTCAAAAAAAGGAGGAGGTTCTCAATTCGACCGTTTTTTATGTTTGTTATCACAGAACTCTCGACTGGGTGAACCGATTTTGATGATTCTTTTTTAAATCGGAAGCTGTTACTTGTCGTGTGGTCCCACTTAAATTTGAGCGAGATCTGATAATGATATCCATGTCAAAAGCATATAAGTCTTTTAGATTATTTCAATCTCGCGTCAAATTAAAGAATCCGTACTTCTGACCTTTAAAATTTCTGACGCGTGAAAATTAAAATGGAAGTTGAAAGTTATACATAATAATTATGTATAACTAGAGTAGACTACAGTGTAGATTTTAGAGCTTGGTTATTTAGTGATGGAAAAAATACAAAAGCAATCAAACACGCAAACTAGAATATTAAATATTAAACTTTGATACACGAAAACTCACCCCGTGTAGAGCGTGTTTGATAAGTTTTTACGATTTTAAACGCTGCATACTCCGTAGTTCTTGTGAAAAACATTTGCTTCTAACTGTAATTGCTGAGCTTCCTGTTATTTCTATATAAATAAGTATGAACTTAGCTACAATATAACAGTCCGCCATAGTTCTATAGCGGCTTGTTCTCACGTATGTCATGTACAGAACTTCAGAGATACTTACTCTGGACGGCAATCCTCAAAGACCTGAAGACGGATCACGTGACATTGAATGAAAAATTTCAACCAATCATAGGCCTGATCGATGTCGCCCTTAAGACTCGTACCCACTGGCAAAGTGTCGGTGTATAACTTGGACCAATGATAGGGCGCAGATATTCATTTGTCCGATCCGTCTTCAGGTATCCCTTCGAAGCTTGCCCACCAGATGTATAATCTATACTAATATTATAAAGCTGAAGAGTTTGTTTGACGCGCTCGAATTGAAAAATTATTTTTGTGTTTGATAACCCATTTGTCGAGGAAAGCTATAGGCTTAGCATCATATATTAGTTAGTTTTTCCACAAATTAACGCACCCGCGTTAAACAGCTAGGAACAGCTAGTATAAATTATAAAGTGCTTGGTCACATACCATTCGGTATTAATAATATAATGTGATTCAATATGTCTCGACGTGGTCTCGACAGTATTTTACCAGCTTGCCTACCTTCCACCATCCTAGGAGAATCAAACTAAAAAGTTGAAGGTTTGTGGCGAGCGAAAGGATGGACGAGCTCCGTATTTTTGCTATTTGCATGAACATAATAATATTCTCGTTTCTCATTTTTATTACAACTTACTTAACTAATATTTAGAACGCTGGAAGACTTAAAATTTCTGAGATAAATGTTTGAAGCAAGGTAATTGTTTGCGCTTTGCATTTCATGAGGAAATATTGCAGCGAATTTAATTGAGGAAATCGGATAAGTATGAAAGTTTGCATAAACATTTTGTAAGAACATTTTAAAGTTGTGGAATAATAATAATACGGGCGTAAGGATGTTATTTAAATGTGTTTTAAGATGTTATTTTATTGAAAAAATACCACAGCATGTAACAGCCAGCTGTTACCAAAATGTGGTACATAGTATTAAAAATCACTTTACAGAATTAATGAATCTGCCTGTAAGATATGTCTATGATTTTTTCAGTTAATACCCACATAGGGCTCATCCTACACTGCCCACTATAGCTTTGTGATCGTGCTAGGAACTTTTTAGACCAAAAAATATTCTTTGTATGAGTATACAAAGAAAAGGAGTCTAAAGGAGTCTTTAGCAACAGTTATACGGTATCCATAGCTAATATTTTCATCAAACGATGAAGTCAAACAAGGTTACAGCTTAATAAAAACTTACCAACCTGTCTACAAACTGTCCATTAGCGTATTTCCCTTCGTTTATTCACCATCAGGACGTTAATTCATATCTATACAGAATGGTGCCGTAAAAACCTGGTACCAATACTCCATTTGTTTCAATGTATTCGGAAACAATGTTGTGCTTCAAATCCATTACCGTACTCTGGATGTTGTTACCATCCACGGCCGACCACTCAAGTTGTAATCCATTCGAGATAAAAAAACGATTTTGAACTTACTGTCGAAGGCAGATGGTCGATTTTAAAAATATTTTTATGGGCATATCTACACTTTTGTGGTGTTACGTACGACAAATATGGGCTCTTGGACACCCGTTTCGCGGATAAACAATGCGTATGCGTATCGGCTTTTCAACTTGATTGTATTTAAAATTCATGCTAATATAGTGGCCGTTTAGTTATCTGACTGAAAAGGGAAAAACGCTATGTTTACCGCTTCGTTTCCACAAATCACATTAAAATAATTTTATACTAAGTAATCTAAGTATTGTATATTGTTTCTGAGGTTTACATAAAGTCATTTTATAGATTTTTTTTAATGTTTACCTCATTTTTTGCAGTCTGAAGCAGACGGGCCACCTGATGGTAAGTGGTCACAGTCGCCTATGGACAAAACATCAAAAGGGTCGTCAATGCTTTTCACACCAGAAGAATCCCATGTCGTGGCACTCTGGAAGTACCGCAACCGGATATTCATATTTATTTATTGCAAAAATATTATGCAGGGGAGTATGACCATCAATACAAACTACTCTTGTTAGCCATATCAATATGACATGCTAGTATGACCACCAATGAACTCCCCAAACAACGGTATAATGGGCGAATTAAAAGCCTGATGGCATTTTCTACAGTCAACTCTGGAAGTGATGAGAGGATATTATTATAGTAGATGGATAGAGAAAATTCATTCTCGCTTAGCATGTGTATGCCTATACTACATAATTACATTAATTACGGTAATTTGTACACTACACTGAATGGTGTTTTCCAACGAGCTACACAAACGGAATAACGTCCTCAGCTCTGAAAGCAATAATGCTGGACAAAAACCACTCAAACGTAATAACATAGCCTGAACCACTATTGAAATGTAAACAGCCGATCGTGATACGGCACACATATCAGAATTCCATGAATAACTGAATATGTCAAAAGGTAAACGCTATCTCGGATCAAAAGCCTTTTCATACGCCGAGGGCCCTTACAAAATAGTAGTGATGTGTCATCAGAATTAATTATGTAAGCGAATATGAATCGTAAGTATTTAGTGTAAGGTTGGTTTTAAATTATTGTACATAGTTTTCAGGGCTATGTGTTTAACCGTAAGCGGTTGATAAAGAAAAGGTGGAAGTGGAAGCCATGATTAACAATAAATGTCTTTTGTTTCTTTCTTTCTTTTCTAGTTACTTTGAAAGTTTGGAATCTGAAGTAATGTTATCGAAGTAAAATTTGCGCAATCCACTATGAGATTAGCCCATATCTTTCCTATGATTTCCACTCATTAGTAGTTCACTGCAATGCACAAGCTTCTTGTCTATGCAGATCTTCCAGAGAAAAAGGTGGTTTGAAAGAAATTGGAGACAAAGTTTCTTGAAGACAAATCTTTGCAACTATACCAAAATATTCTAAAGTGATAACCAATTTCAATCATCTTATCATGGTACTATTCATTTTATTTTATAACATGAGTATTTCCCTTTTACACATACAATCGCTAATCGCTTGATGTCGTTAGTGTAGCAAGTGTGTTAGTTATTATTTTTCTAGAGCTCTCTACTTCACATTGCTTTATATGACACACTGTAATGACATCATTTAATAAACATGCTTTTAGCATTCCTGTATTGGGTTAAATTATTCTGAAGTATGAAATAATAATAATTTTATTCTGATTTATCAAAAGCATCATAACATTAATGTTATGATTAAAGTCATGAAAATGAGATGTCTTATGAAAAGTAAGTTGGTTTGATAGCTCGTTTTTGGATGAGTGATATTTAGTGTACTGACAGAGGTATTCCTGTTGTAGTTGTAGCATCGTATTTATTGTGCATCTGTATTGTAGTGTATTGTTTTGTTCTGTGAGAGCAAATAAATAAATTGTTTGTTTGTTTGTTTAGTATGCGTTAACAGGGGGGCCGAGGAATTTGATCCCCATGGACAAAAACATGCTGATCACCCCCCTCTGTGCCAAAATATCCCTGTTTGCTTCCTCTTAGGTCAGAATATTCATATAGTGTATAAAACCTTTCTTTTTAACAAAACATGAGAGGTGTCAAGTGACACCCGGATGGAACGAAGTTCCTTTCGATTTAAGTTTTGTTGTACAGCGCCATCTCTGTAAAACTGTGATTCAGAGAGTTTTACAGTACAGCGCCATCTCTGTAAAACTCACTGAATCACTTTAAAAAAAGTGTCGTCATTCGTAAAATCAAAAAGTGTCGTAATTTTCCGTCTAGCCCCTTTTCACAACGCGCGATAAGGAACTTCGTTCCAAAATATCGCTTTAACATAGCATACTTAGGTTCAACCATTTTTCTGACAAACAATATGCACAAACAAATTCATCAATTTGTTGAATTATTTCATTTTTCAAATATCACCACCACACTTCACTACTTAGTACTTATGTCCTAAATACAGTACAAACAACTGAACGCATTTCGTTACATTGTAACATTGTATACGTATTAAAGCCTAATAAATGGGTTTGTCGTGTCGGTGATAGACAAGTTGATTACAACTGGAATAGTCCACGTGTTCACGTATCATTAACGACATTTCATTGTATTTGAGTACATTTATAGTTATAATTGATGACTTTGAAGTCATTCAAATGACTAAGCAAGAGTCCTAGTAATTAAGAAGACCTAGAAGGAATATTGCGCTAGTTCAGATTAATTCAGAAGTATTAACTTGGATTAGATCCACAAGAGTAACTAAATAATTAATAAGAGTAGACGTAACAGTGGGTAATAATGTTGATTACAGATAGTTTCAATTTTTGTATTTTATATCGATATTTCGACCCAGTTACAAGGTCAGAGGTAACTATGACCCTTGATCCATACGAGTACCTTTGACCAAGTAACTATATTGAAATCCTTTCTACTGAATGGATTTTTATGAAGTTTAGCACACTAATAGACCTTGATCTGGAATAGGATAAAGGACACTTTTAATCCCGAAAAACGCAGACAAAGATGCAGGCGGAGAGTTAGTATAAAATACAAAATCATTAGTGTCAGGTTGCATTACACGTGATCTCACTTGTGTATTTTTGATTACAAGGGTGTACTTAATTGTGAATATTTTTTTTCATACCAAAGCAGAACAAAGATATTGATCTATTCACACGCCCGTCTGTTTCTCATCACTCAATTAAAACAAAAAACTGAACATTCAACAATACCGCACAGTACTGTTACACAAAGTCAATCATCGTCCCCATATTTCGGACGATCCATTATATTCCTGTATCATCGCTTTAAAAGGGATTGCGTTTTAAACCTGTCGCGCGGGGCGAAGCAATTTACGCGTATGATTGATGCCCGTTTTGGGCATAGCGGGCATAGTCTTACGAAAGGATAAAAGTGGACATTCATTTTGAAGAAAAAGTTACTATGGCGGGTAGGAATGTAAGGCTCTGAAATAAAAGTGTCTTAATGTTTTGACAATTTTTTTAATGACATTCTTGACAACATAAAATTATTTTTTTATCTCCTTTTAAAAACTAAATTGTTTCGTCTCATCTCTCCTCGTCTCACCACTTCATATACCACGCCTCACCAATTCTGTTCCTGTTAAAAATTCTGTATCTACATTGCTCCTTTCTAAAGACTCGGTCCCAAGTATATTGACCCCAATACCATGCCGGTAGACTGGGGTGTCGTAAGAGCTGACGCAAGCCAGCTTGGTGGTAAAGTATCGCGTATTATTATATTATTATTATTGCTATTATTATTTTGGAGGTTATTTATGGAGTAGAGTGCCCATGCCCTATAGTGGTTGAAGCTAATTTATTTTTGAAGTGAAACTTCACAGGGATATCAGGATTTTTCTATCACGAAAAAGCGTTACGGCCGCGGAGACGATATATGGCGTGGAAATATTTGAAATAAATATTAAATATAAATACGTTGCCATTCATTTCAAATATTTAAAATATTTTTTTTTATAGTTTTTCTAAAATAGTTTTTTGGATATTTTTAAATATTTTTTTAGCAAAATTTTGTTACATTCTTGTCCGTTTAAGTTTCACGTCTACTATGTGTCCCAGCACATATTTAGTTTTTAAGAAGAACAATAATCTAGACACGCGGCAGCGTGTCAAGCCAAGTTCAAGCAAAGGAACTGGCTAGCCAGCGCCGAGTGTAATATTACACGAACCACTTGGTGCCACTTTTGACCCTTCTATAACTCAAAACCTCTTTAACGTAAACACATAAAACTACGTGTGTTTAATTATATACATAAGGACATGTAGAAGCCCAAATTTCATGAAGCTAGCTCAAACGGTTATAAAGATATGGAGGTCAAAAAGTCGTAAATTTTAGTACTGACTGACTGACTGACATATAGTACCTAAATCTAACCTACTTCCAGGTAACCTAGAAGGATGAAATTTGGAATCCAGCTTCGTAATTGTGTGTAAGCGTAGGAAAAAATCAAAAAATTAGAAAAAGTCCAAAAATAAGTGGTGTCCCCATACAAAATTTGTATGATACCGAAGCAGAGCCATCTAGCGGCAGTGAAAAGAAAAGCTTCGGCCCCATACAAATCTTAGCCAACTCGCATTTACATTGTGAGCCCGTTATGTCACGTAAAACTCGCACTAAGGCCTCTGTGCACGCGGGGCTCAATATGACATACTTCAGCGCATGGAGTATTGAGGTAGAACGAGGGCCATCTCATATGAAGGGAAAGTTGAAAAAGTTTCCAGCTGTTTACAAAAAATAGAGGTTTCAATAATGGCCATATCTAAATGGCGTTAGTGTGTGACAAATAGATATGCGAAAGAAAGAAAGAAATTATCTATTTTGCTAAGCACTGCAACAAGTTATAAAATTTACACTAAATAAATCATTTACAAAATATTATAAGTTATAAAATCGACATAACCTGCTGCAGCACTGCTCAACAAAAAAGGTACGCACTCAGCATATGCCGCGGGCTCCCCCCCGGGGGTTGCCCGCCTTGTCGTGGCGGGGGGGCTTAGTAACCGTGGACTGGTCACCCACGGTGAAGCTAAGAGGCAACCAGGGCCGGCCAGTTTGGGCCGCCGGTTGGCCCGAGAAGGGCGCTCCCAGCGGGCTGAACAAGTTCGCTGCGGACGCGCGTGGATGTGGGACCGCAGAAGAAGAGGAGTGCCGGTATTACGGTGCGCCGTTCTTCCTATCTTCTGCGGCCGTGGAGGGATCGCAGGGCGAGAGGCGTGTTGGTATTACGGTGCGCCACTCCCCCTACCCCCTGCGAGCTGGCGGGGCCGTTCCGCCGAAACGGCACTGGTGGGGCTGCAGAAGAAGAGGTATGTCGGTATTACGGTGCGCCGCTTGCCCTATCCTCTGCGGCCGAGGTGTGGTCGGTGGAAAAACCACAGACTTAATCTTCCACCGGGTACCAGTTATCTGGTTTCCATGGCCTCCTAGTAGCAGACTCGGGGGGAGTCTGCTACAGTACTGGTGGAGGCCGAGGGGGGAGGCGCACCTTACCAACTGGTGCACCCATCGTGGAGGGCTTTCGCGATGGAGCCGCTTGTGGGCGGCTGCCGCTGGCGGGGTCGCGGATGTGTGCGAAAGCGTTCCCGTAACCCCGTTACAAGGCGGCGAGAAGGAAGATGGGGGGGTTTTTAGTGGGTATACCGTGGGTCTCATTAGCCTAAACGGGAGTCCCACATAACCACTCGAGTACCCCCTGCGCCCGGGTGGTATGCGTAATGCATTTTTCCCCCCGGGGAAAAAAAGGGTAACCACGGCTACTGATTTTCTGTACGACCTTTGTTGTGTATATGAACATGGCTGTTGTAAACGGAGTGAAGTTTGCTGAGTTATGCCACCCTAATCAATGGCGCTAGTGTCCGCCAAATAGATATTCGAACATAGCTGTTGTAGACCGCACCGCAGCCCCACCCGTAATTTTACGCGTTTCCACCCATGAAACGTCAATTTAGTCTCTAATATTTGTGAACACCGTATATTTTTCTTTACAAAAATTAATGATATCCCACCAAAAACATAAATGTAAAAAAGGAGAGCCAAGTTCAATACAAAAATTATGCTTGGCTGTGGGCTTCGCCGCAAAAAGAATGGAGATCTAAATGAGTGCCAAGTTCTATGCAAAATCTAAATATGTATTTATAGGAACAAAATAACACTATGAACAAGTATTAAACTCTATTTCTTTGCTTTATTGGATGCCTATAACAATTGCTGTTATTTAAAAAAGTGAGATCTTAAAGTAGGTTAGATTTGACTTGGCCAGTTTTCATTACATCAGTGATTTTATAAAGTTATTCAACATTTTAATTCTGATAAAAACTGGCCAAGTCAAATCTAACCTACTTTAAGATCTCACTTTTTTAAATAACAGCAATTGTTATAGGCATCCAATAAAGCAAAGAAATAGAGTTTAATACTTGTTCATAATGTTATTTTGTTCCTATAAATACATATTTAGATTTTGCATAGAACTTGGCACTCATTTAGATCTCCATTCTTTTTGCGGCGAAGCCCACAGCCAAGCATAATTTTTGTATTGAACTTGGCTCTCCTTTTTTACATTTATGTTTTTGGTGGGATATATTCTACAAGAAGATTCATTTCTAGAAGTTTGTAACTCTTCACGATGCAACGAGCGTTGTCTATCGGTTCCGAAGAGCTATTATGGTTTGTAAACAACAGTAACAGCGTTTACATCCACTCCTTTGTGATTTACATTCACTAGTTTGCATTTTAATATTCTGAATTGCATGTGAATATTGATATTCGTGGTCAGTTAGTTGATGGTCAGGTGGTCTGCTGGATTGTTTGTGGTTTGGATGAATTAAACTTCGTTATTTATCAAAAGTGTATTGGTGTCCTCTTACCACTCACTTTTTATGGGCCATGGAATCATTTTATCATAGACTTAGAAATCGACCTCGCTTCGGGCGCTCGCTTTTTCCTCAATTCGGGAAAAAAGTAAAAAAAAATATAGCCTATTTCACCCGGGGATAGTGTAGCTTCCTAACAGCAAAAGAATTTTTGAAATTGGTTCGGTAGTTTCGGAGCCTATTCAATGCAAACAAACAATCAAATCTTTCCTCTTTATAATATTCGTATTACTGTAGATTGTTGTATGAAGTGTACTCGTAGTTATCTATTATATTGCTTGTTTATTATGCTATCTTTAATTAAATGCCTTGTGACGGATTTCATGCCTGAAGTCTGGTAGCTTAAGAGCTATTGTTTCTTTTAATTGTTTTTGCTTGGCCGACAGCGCATGTGTGATGCTTTTGTTGTGATTGATGTTCATGGGTGATAGTGACTACTGACCATAAGTAGTCATTATCATCTATTTATATCTATACTAATATTATAAAGCTGAAGAATTTGTTTGGTTGAACGCGCTAATCTCAGGAACTACTGGTTCGAATTGAAAAATTATTTTTGTGTTTGATAGTCCATTTATCGAGGAAGGCTATAGGCTATATAACATTATATATTTTTTAGTAGTTCGTTTTTTCCACAAATTAAGGCGGGTGAAACCGCGGAGCACAGCAAGTGTATTATAAAACTAAGTCATATACCACTCGACCAGGGTTGATAACAATAACGTCAAGCAAATTGTAAAATCATTTAAGTAACTTGAAAAGCTAAACTTATGTTCATGAATTAATATTAAGGATAAATATTATTTATGCTGTACCTGCATCAACTCTGCTGTAACAGCACTGATAGCCTGGCGTTTTGAACGTTGGTCTCCCGAACGTGGGGGCACAAGGTCAAATCCTGGCACCTCTAATTTTCAAACATTATGTGCGTATTACAAGTTAGTTATGACTTGCTTCGGTGAAGGAAAACATCGTGAGGAAACCTGCACACTGGAGAGTTCTCCATAAAGTTCTCAAAGGTGTGTGAAGTCTACCAATCCGCACTTGGCCAGCGTGGTAGACTATGGCGTATACCCCTCACATTGTGAGCGGAGACCCCGAGCCCAGCAGTGGGACAATTATAGGTTGTTGCTTTGCTTTGCTTTGCATTTGCATCAACTCACAGAAATAAGCGCTTTATATAATTTCCTTAAAACACATTACGGAATGTAACAGCTATTATTCAATATGGTTTCAATTTACATACACTTTGTGGCTATACAAATATACACAGGTTATCAAAGCGTTGATATTCTCTTTCACACACGCTCAATTACCTTATCGCGATCAAGCGTCAGTGATCATAAACTGGTCGATTAAAATTTTGAATGTGAAATGGTTGACGGGCGCGGATCAAAGAGATCGTTCGTTGAATGGAAAATGTTACGTTGGACGTAAAAGTACTGGAATAGACAGAAGTACAATAGTTTTACTATTGAAGCTGAATACATTACTGGATGTCAAGTGTAACTATATGAACTATAGCGCTTTGCTCGCGACTTTGCCTGCGTTTTCCGGTACAATAAGTATCCTATGTATTATTCCACTTCATTGTCTAGGTACCTGTTTGCTAAATTTTATCAAAATTCGTTCAGTAGTTTTTACTTGAAAGTACTCGTCCGCGGTAGAAGCCGAGGGGAAAATTGCATGGAATATGCATCTACTCGTATCATGGAAATTATTTAAATTAAATGATCGTAAAAAAAGTTGTACGTCCCAATAGTAAAACTGAGTAACTTGGATATTCATACCCTTTTAATTAAACCTTATATTTTTGACATTTGTATCTTCCAGCGCTTTTAATTCGCTGTTTGTGTATGATTGAGTGTTTATTGAATTAGGCTACCATACTACATACTTTAGATATGCTATTGGCAGTGGCTTTGAATGAGGGAAGGGAGTGAATGAGATAGCTGATAATTATGGTTTTTCTATCTGGTTACAGTTATTTTACCTTTTCATCATATTTCAAGTATGCTTGACCAGTATTAAATGAACCGGGTTGTATTCATTGAACAACGTGCGTCATTATACGCTGTATATTATTGAGTGCTTCTTTTAACATACGTGGATATTTATCATTTGAAATTATTTTGATTAATATAATAATTCGTTTTATCGTTGATTTATTTCGCTGTATGCATAACAATATTTAATTTATTCAAAACAGAAGTGTTTGTTATTTAAAATACGTGGACATTTTTAAAGATAATGATATATATAATGATAAATGATACGGGCAGATTGCCTATCTAAAGGGATAATATATTGTATTATAATATATGTATTATAATAATAGGACTTTTCCTATTCCCAGAATGACATCCAAAGTTGATTATAATCATAGATGAACCTCAAAATTCATCGCACTCAATTATTGTCTCAAAAACAAAGCCACAATTATCTAGATAACTTGATTTACTTCTAAATAATAATCTGTAAATAAAAAAAAAACAAAAAAAATAATCAAAAAAATCAAAGTAAATAAAATAAAGGCTTACACACTTAAAGCCCCTAGTAAATTTTTTACCTGTGTTACTAGTGGCATGGACGACACATATACCACATCAAAATAACATCCATGACCCGAGTACAAATATTCATCCGTCACATAAATATCTACCCTGGCCGGGAATCGAACCCGGGACCTCTCGTACCCATTTGTACTTTATGTTGATAGTTAATCTTTCGCCTTCCTCAATAAGACGCGTACCTGAGTTATATGTATAGTTGTAATGACGATCATAATACTAGAGTGAGGGAGGAGAGAGAAGGGAGAGAAGGGAGTGCAGTGAGGTGCGTGAAGAACGCTATCGTTAGGGAAGTGGAAAGTGGTGACAGGTTACGTTATGCTGTTATTCGCGGTTTGTCGACACACTTTAAGTGGAAAAATGCTTCACTCATACATAGATATTATGAACTATGGTATAGACCATAGTATGTATAAGGCAGAAAGACCATACTTTACTTTATAATAAATTTTAAGCAAAATTACGCTTTATGTTGTACGAGGCCCTCGCATGACTAAGTAAATAATACATACGACGATCTAGAAGGTGCGAAGCTTCAACTCATTAATAGCCCACTATTGGGCACGGTTATCTTCTCTTGAGGAGGCCTATAGCATACTCCACCACGCTGCTCCAGTGCGGATTGGCGAAGGGTTAGTGGCCAATCCGAGTGTCGAAAGTTTTCAAACTACCCAAGGGCCTCCAAAATGGCTTACGATAACAACCGACGGCTTTACGTGCTCTCAGAAGCACGGAAACGCGCAAGAATTTTTGCCATTAGTAATCACCCATCCAACTACCGACCACACCCGCTATTGTTTAACTTTGTCAATCACTTAGGATCGACTCAAGCCGCCGGGCTATGAGAGCTTCACGCAAGCCGCCGGGCTATGAGCGGGCTATGAGTCATTTAAAATATCTCAGCCATTTATTGATACATTTTCAAAAGTTTTGCACTATATTTTAAGTTTATTGTGTTCAATACAGTATTTTCAACATCATGAAACTTCTCCATTACGTGAATGCTAACATAACTCAGTAAATGGACCTTAAGTGGATCGTACACAATAACATACGCTACTCAATCTACTTTGTCATAACACTAAAATCTAAACCAGGTCACTACAAAAATTTGTCAAAAATATACAATGAAGATACAAACTATATTCTGTTCAAGAAAAGCAAGAGACTGTCGTCAAGTGATAAATCGATTTTTCCATACTATAAACGAAAAATACTGAAAATAGGTCAAGTGTTTTATAAAATAAACTAGGTAATCCATCCTCGCTTTGCTACGGGAAACCTATTTCTCACGCTCATAGTACCCGCTCATTTCATAGGAATTTTTCTATTACATATTTTTGATGAGGTTTTTCTAATTTTATTGATAAGAAATATATTGAATATTTATGTTCATTGCAATAAACTAAGTATTAGCTATTTTATTATATCTTATACAAACTTAATCGTTAGTTAGTAAAGCCCACGGTTAACTCAGTTTAAAATTGTATGACCCTGTATTGTTCGTACCATCGTTAACTATTTGTGATCCAAAATTCAAATGACAACTTTAGGAACTGATAAAAACCAAGAATCTATCAGGTTTAAAGTCGAAAGACGATTAAAATTATAGTAAAAGAATGAAAAGCTTTATCTTTATCGTATCTTTTATTATGCTTCAGTAAAAATAATAAATATTATGATTAAATATTTCAAGTTTCATATTAAAAGTATAACAAAAACTTATGGGAAATGCTACCGGTATATTATAACATACAACCCAATATGCATAGAACGCAGTATAACACAACACATGGGTGCAATTTAATCTAAACATCAATTGGTGCATTCCACGACATTGTAGCAGTCAAACTATTGTAGTTGTTTAGAAACTTCCATTTAGAAAATTTCCATATACTCGTAGATACGAATGGAGACGTTCTATATTCTACCTATAATTATAAAATGTGAAAATGTGAAAAGTCAGAGTATAAACAATTCTTTATCTTTGCTTGTTTTTGTGAATATGGGTGTGAGACTCTTACATTTTGTTTGTGCTTTGCTCCTTCGAATAAATGCTTTTTCTTTCTTTCTTTCAAAATTTGTATGAATATTTGTTACTCGTTCACGCAAAAACTACGGCACGGATTTTCAAGAAATTTAGCACACGTAGACCACAGTGGCGTGCCTAGGCCGTCAGAACAAGGCAAGCCTCCTCAGGATCTTTGGCCCGAGTACACAGATAACTCCATTCCTTACATACTTGTATAATATTTATCAATAAATAATATGAGTGTTAACAGCTGCAGTGATGATAGTAAAACAATGATAGTAAGCTGGGCTTTTCTGCTTGTATGGCTGTACCATCACTGGACTAGAGCAAAATCTGGAATAGGAAATAGGATCCAACTTAAGATCACGGAAAATGCGGGCAAATCCTCGGACAGGATGCTAGTTACATTACATTTTTAGGTAATTCCAATTATTGAATGGAGTGTGTATCATGTGTGTTATTTCTGTGTTTGGTTCTTGTTTTATTTATTTTGTTAAATGCTGATCTACATTTAATATTTAATTAATATCTTGACAAGCAAGTTACAATTTTATTTATTGCTAAAATCGTAATTATTTCACCAATTTAAACAAAAACATAAAAAATGCAGTAACTGATGATGTTATAGTATTCTATAATATATGTATAAGATGTACTGATGCAATACTGATTCCTGAAGTCTAATATAACACAAAGAAAAAACAGAAACCAGGTTTTTCCTGGAAAGTCCATCCAATAACTTCCATTACCGCGACACGACAGGACGTATAGACAACCATCGCCCTTCGGCACCCTGTCATTGCAATGTGGAATGACGTCATTGGCTCCAGAGATGTATTTGGACTATAATTCGTGAATGCAAACCCTGTACTCATAGGGTTACTGATATCGAAACCAACTACTGTTTCAGCATACATTGCTGGTTTAGTAGGATCAAGTTCCAGGGGTTTGAGTATAAAAACATCAATGGTTGTTGGTCTGTAGACTTAGGTTGTCTCCTGTTAACTAATAGCTGAGTGACGTGTGTCATTTAGCGGCCTGATGGCAGAACATTAGGCCGTCTGCATTGTGGGCCGGACGCTTCCATTTGTTTCGGGTTACGTGTAATTTTGCAAATGTACGCGACTAACGGGTTGGATCAAAAAAACGTGGCAAATATGTCAATTGATAAAGCCAGGGGTGTGGAAACTCGCAAATGGAATGGACAGGAATTCTTTATGGTTATTCCGCTTCTGTCGAGGATGGCAACAATGTTGGGTTTTTAGTCTGGCCTATTACTTTTCCGTTTAGCTGAATATTTACAATTTGTTGAAATTTTGTATTGAATTAAGTTATCACTGTTCCATATTGTAAGTGAGCAACTAACCTGCCGTTTATGTTGCCCTTCTAAGCATGGAAGCGTTAAAAATTTTTTGTCATTACCAATCATTCGGTTACCGACTGCGTTTGCAGTTACATAACTTGATCTTATTAATACTAAACTACTTCATTTGTGATACACACAATTCGTCGCTCTATGAGCTCTATGATATTTCTAAACCTTCAAATATACCTGTAAAATGTAAATAGTTTGAATTTGTTCAAATGTGAGAAAACAGTCATTTCTCTCGCTACAAAAGTCAAGGCGATCGCTACAAGTTTCAAATAATACCCATTCCGTTGTTCGAAACTTCATGAAATTGCGACTACCCACACAGTTTGAGAAGGTCACGACGCAGAAGTCTAATAACAATTTCTCTCTCATTTCTCTCCGTACATATATTCCATCCCTTTGTGGCAGTAAAGATAAACCTTGAACTGTTTCTAGATTGAGTGGTAGTTGGAGACGTGTAGACCTTGGCATTGGCAATGGCCGTGAAGCGGATTTGTTCCATTAGGTTCCCAAGTTAGGAACCAGAATTTAAAATAGTTTTGATGGTTTTAAGAAGAATGGCTTTTCATATTAATTGACCACTCACAGTCATGGAAAAGTATGCGTGATGACGATTTCTGTCGTGTTACAAATTGAAAGATACCTAATGTTCAGGTAGGTGTAAGAAATATCCTAAAATGTTAAGAGTGCATTATAGGTTAAGTGAAATTACGTCATTGTGTCCTGAGATCGTGTCATTCATTGGTCAGCGAGATTCATCGCGCATGGGCGAGATATGTTAAGACTGCATATTTTCGGTAATTTGCCAAATTGCACAATATTTGGTTAAAATTAGATCGAGACAGTTAAACAAGTATTGAATGAATCAATAACTTCAAAAAGTCACAAAATCAAAGCCAAAGCAAATAGTCAAAGCGGTAGCACAGTTATGGGCGATGATAGAAAATGATTTTTTATGGAAATAGCCGACAAACAAGCTAACGATCCTCCTCATGGTAAGTGGCTATCGTTGCCCATGGACACTAGCAACACCAAAGGCACTATTGATGCGTTTCCGGCCAAGAAAGGAAAAGAAAAAGAAAGAAAAAATTAAAAAGAAAATATCTTTTACCGTCCGGATCATTCCTGAATAAAATATAAAGTCCAAAAGGGAACAAACTTGAAAAGTCCGTGACATTCAAGCAAGGTTTCACGTGGCGTAAGAGTAATAACAAAGAATATAAATATTAATTCCAGCTAGAAAGTGGAAACGTAGATTTTATGTTTATACTCTTTTAAAATAACAAGAAAACTTTATGTAGCGTATCGCGTCGTAGATTACTGAAGCTATTTACTGTTGCAGAGAAGGTTATTATTAGTTTTAACGCTATCCTGTAGTCATAATAAATAACCATTTTAAAGATGGTGTTAATTTGTAGGTAAGTTTGTAGGTATCATATTCGCTAGATGATTGAGATTATTTTTTTAGTTTGAAACTAATCGTATCTGTATGAGCGAGCGAGCCGAGTTCGGTATGTAGGTATAGTCCATTTTTTAGATGAATCCTATTTGGTTAACAAACTTATAAGGTCTTAATATCATAATTTGTAATTTAAAAATAGGGCTGTCACACACTGAAAAAAATTAAAGACAAACATTTCATGCCAAAACTAATTTCCGTTTATTAATAATATTTTTTGTATGTATGTAAACAATACATCATAAGACTTCTCTAAAAAAACGAGCTGTAGTAGGCAATTCAACACATAATTTTATTTCAAGTAGTACTGAATGAAATACTACGTTTATACATGGCGCTCATTCTATATTGATAAACATGAAGTACAACCAAATTGGATTAAATCAATGTTTAAACTATTTTGTGTACTTTAAGAAGAAAAAATGATACAACCTGTTAAAAAATATATAACATGGATTGTTTTTGAAAATTTTACATTGCTCTATAAACTAGAACTTTCTTTAGAAATACAGCAATGTATGACGAACTATGAAAAAGGTCTTTTTCTAAATTTAGTCGTATAAAAGCCCTTAAAGTAGTCTGATATAGTCTCTAGCAGGAGGAAAAGTTACTAGGAGGGTGCAGAGTGATAAGAGCGTCATTACTAACTGCCGCATCGACAATAACTCCTAAACACTGGATCTGACTACACGTGCCCCTGTCACTGGAGGGTCTTGAGGGTACTCTGAATAATTGAAACTAGGGTTGCCATATAGGTCAGTGGTACGTAGGGTTCCGAGGGTAGCTTGTAAGCGCCTAAGGTGTTCCTTCTATATGGCAAAAATGTATATAGAGTAATCCACCGTTGATATCTATATCTATCAGTACACACTTCGCTGGGCTGGCTTTATGTTTTTCCCACAAATCTTGTATGTACATTATGTATGTTTGCATACGCATGTAATATTCTTTATTACCTCGTATATTCCAAACCGTTATACGGATTTATATAATTAAGATATCGTTAGATTTGTCTTGATAACCCAAGTGTTCTTAAATAAGTGAAATAAATAAAAAAAATATGGTGGCTATGAGATGCCATTGTTTGAAGTGTCAGAAAATAAAAATAGATCGAATAACGCAATATGGGTATCAAATTAAAGAGCTCAGCATAATGATTTCAAAAAGGTATATCCTGATAGCTTTTTTTAATAGCAGATGTTTTTTTTAATTATTAAATTTATACTAGTTATTTATAGCGTGATGAAGTAAAGTAGCTTTATATCAGTGAAAGAACTTTGAAATTGGTCCAATAGTTTTTGTGTTTATTCGTTACAAACATAAAAATACAAATCTTTTTTCATTATAATAATATTAAGTTTATAGATGAACTGTATATATGGACATAGGTGTTATAACACTGTGACTGGAGATATTTGAAAAAACAATTTGTGGAAGTTTTAAAATGCAGCAATGCACTAGTTTTAGAATATACGTTGGTTTGTCTGTGCATTTTTTTATAATTTGCTGTTTATAAGAGTCTCAAATTTTTTTTTGTGTGCTAGTACTAATAGATCGGTAGGTTTCCAAGCGATAGGTTACCAGTTTTTTAATATTAATGTTATTAATTTGTTATTATATATAGATGAAATGTAAATAATTATAGGTTAATTTATTCAATACAATTGAAGACCAATGAAATACTTGAATTATAATTAGGCCTTGATCGCATAGCACACCAATACTGTAAATCTATGTCACTACAGCATCAATTCAAGGCTAAACAATCAGTCAATCTAATGCATGAGGAAATAATAAAAATACAGCTTTTCTGTTGGAGTAACCTTTACATTCAGCCAAACAGCTTTGTGTATAAATAGACGAGAAATGAGTAGGCAACTTTTCACGTAGCTAAAAAAACAGATGGTGTCTAAGATAAGAAATTACCGCCCGGCAGTAACACTTGATATGTCACTATCGTGTTCTTAGCTAAAAAGAAAAATGAATCTAAAAAAATATAGGGCCTGACCGGGAATCGAACCCCTTTCCTAGCAGACTGTTTGCTTAGGGCAACTACTAACTACGCTGCGTCTTTAATGGGTTTTGTCATAAGATTTCTCAAGAGAATTTAACCCCCAAAATGAATAATAGACAGCCTACAGCAATTATTCTCGTTTCATCGAAAAACTAATCCGCGAAACAAAGCCTAATGGATAAACCGAAGGTAATTAATGATGGGGTAGATTAATATCCCACCAAAAACATAAATGTAAAAAAGGAGAGCCAAGTTCAATACAAAAATTATGCTTGGCAGTGGGCTTCGCCGCAAAAAGAATAGAGATCTAAATGAGTGCCAAGTTCTATGCAAAATCGAAATATGTATTTATAGGAACAAAATAACACTGTGAACAAGTATTAAACTCTATTTCTTTGCTTTATTGGATACCTATAATAATTGCTGTTATTTAAAAATGTGAGATCTAAAAGTAGGTTAGATTTGACTTGGCCAGTTTTTATCAGAATTAAAATGTTGAATAACTTTTTAAAATGACTGATGTAATGAAAACTGGCCAAGTCAAAAATCTAACCTACTTTTAGATATCACATTTTTAAATAACAGCAATTATTATAGGTATCCAATAAAGCAAAGAAATAGAGTTTAATACTTGTTCATAATGTTATTTTGTTCCTATAAATACATATTTCGATTTTGCATAGAACTTGGCACTCATTTAGATCTCTATTCTTTTTGCGGCGAAGCCCACTGCCAAGCATAATTTTTGTATTGAACTTGGCTCTCCTTTTTTACATTTATGTTTTTGGTGGGATATCATTACTTTTTTTACAGAAAAATATACCCTGTCCACAAATCTTAGAGACTAAATAGACGTTTCATGGATGACCAGTTTCAGGTGTTAATTAAATAGTGATCACCATAAACCGGAAAGTGAATCGGAAAAACATTAGCTTTTACGGTGACTCGAATATTTGTATGATTATTGAAGAGTTCCTAAAACTGGTATAAAAATAAGTTTAAGCAACCATATTATCATATATAATTATATTCATAATATATTTATCCTGATTAACTGAATTCAAAAGTTATTCTGCTTACAAGAACGAGTATTTGGTTATGGAACGAGTATTCGGTATACAGCTAATTTTATACTATTTAGCCGCGTACTAAATATCTAGCTAAATATGACAAACAGGCGATTTTCACACTGCTCCGCGCACCGCCACCGTAGATCTGCCTCACCGCGCATTGTTTTAATGGTGTACCAAAGTATATCAGCTTCTATGAAAAACACGCATGGTACAACACATTACAACGTCTTTCCGCAAGGGACAGCAAAGGGAAAATTGTCCGTAGAAACGCGTAAAATTACGGGTGGGGCTGCGGTGCGGTCAAAAACAGCTATGTTCGAATATCTATTTGGCGGACACTAGCGCCATTGATTAGGGTAGCATAACTCAGCAAACTTCACTCCGTGTACAACAGCCATGTTCATATATCTGTCACACACTAGCGCCATTTAGAAATGGCCATTATTGGAACCTCTATTTTCTGTAAACAGCTGGAAACATTTTCAACTTTCCCTTCATATAAGATGGCCCTCGTTTTACTTCAATACTCCATGCGCTGAAGTATGTCATATTGAGCCCCGCGTGCACAGAGGCCTTAGTGCGAGTTTTACGTGACATAACGGGCTCACAATGTAAATGCGAGTTGACTAAGATTTGTATGGGACCAAAGTTTTTCTTTTCACTGCCGCTAGATGGCTCTGCTTCGGTCCCATACAAATTTTGTATGGGGACACCACTTATTTTTCGACTTTTTTTATTTTTTGATTTTTTCCTACGCTTACACACAATTACCAAGCTGGATTCCAAATTTCATCCTTCTAGGTCATCTGGAAGTAGGTTAGATTTAGGTACTATATGTCAGTCAGTCAGTGCTAAAATTTACGACTTTTTGACCTTCATATCTTTATAACCGTTTGAGCTAGCTTTATGAAATTTGGGCTTCTACATATCCTTATGGATATAATTAAACACACGTAGTTTTATGTGTTTACGTTAAAGAGGTTATGAGTTATAACTCTTTTCACTGCCGCTAGATGGCTCTGCTTCGGTACTATACAAATTTTGTATGGGGAAACCTCTTATTTTTCGACTTTTTTTTATTTTTTGATTTTTTCCTACGCTTACACACAATTACCGAGCTGCATTCCAAATTTCATCCTTCTAGGTCATCTGGAAGTAGGTTAGATTTAGGTACTATATGTCAGTCAGTCAGTCAGTACTAAAATTTACGACTTTTTGACCTTCATATCTTTATAACCGTTTGAGCTAGCTTCATGAAATTTGGGCTTCTACATGTCCTTATGGATATAATTAAACACACGAAGTTTTATGTGTTTACGTTAAAGAGGTTATGAGCTATAAAAGGGTCAAAAGTGACACCAAGTGGTTCGTGTAATATTACACTCGGCGCTGGCTAGCCAGTTCCTTTGCTTGAACTTGGCTTGACACGCTGCCGCGTGTCTAGATAAGAGTCAAAAGGCAGTAAAGATGTAGAACAGGGAATGAGATGTCACGCCGTAATCGGATGGTCCGATGTGACAGTGATGGATAGATAGTAAGTTAAATGGTACAAGTTTTAAGCGGGGCGGGAACGATTAAAAAAAAACTAAGTCTGCCCGTCTGCCCGTCTGTCCGTCCGTCTGTCTGTAGAAAAGCGCCGAGACCCTTAGCTTAGCTAGAAAGCTATAATTTGGAATACATATTTATTAGAACTCAAGAATTGTAGAATAAAATATTAAAAAACATTTTTTTTCAGGGTATCTTCCCTACAGGTTACGTGAGGATAATTTTTTTTATTCGTCGCATACCCTATAGGGTAGAGTATCGTTGAAAAAGTATTTCAAAAATATTATGGGTCTTCTATGACCATTTTTGGAACTAGGGGTCTGTTTGCTTCAACCAATTAATATCTCACTTCTGGGCACGGGTCTCTTCTCTTGAGGAGGCCTAGAGCATACTCCACCACGCTACTCCAGTGCGGATTGGTGGTGTGCGGTTTGCAAAATATTTGGTTTTAAAGTACTAATTTTGGTTAGAGTCAAGTGTAGGGGACCCCCTGCTGGCTAAAGGGTTGTAGTTGGACAAGTGAAATAATTCTCAAAAATAGGTTATATGATAAATTTACAAGAAAAACTATCACGGTTATGTTGGCGTAGTTAATGAGTAATAGTCGATTTTACTACTTCGGAATCCTACATTGCATACATATACATAGTTGTACATTTACTTAAGAATAATATAAAATTATAATCTTTTCTGGTAATTACTTTTATATGACGTTAAATAATATTTCATTAAGCGTATTAATTGACTGCTTATGACCCAGACCGCCTAGTGACCTGCCAAGAATCTTTGGAGATGTCTTGCTTACTAATAGACATCGTTCTTAGCATGCAATTTTATTAATTGTTTTTGTTTCCATGTTGCAAGGAAAGAAAAAAAATTTTTTATAGCAAATTAATGTTAAAAACACAAATAAAAAATAAACATATTTCAACGTTTTCGATAAAGCGCAACTTTGATTGCACGAAATTATCTGATTGTATGAAAATTTTTGGACTCTCATTGTGTTTCTATTATTATGGAATAATAACATTCTATAATAAAAAATGGAAATTATTTTTTTACTATAATTAAGCAATTACGCAAACTCGTAAGTGTGGGTTTTCATACACGAAAATGTTACTACAGTGCTCTTACTAAAATTTCAGGGCCCAATAAGAGAAAGCTAATCATAGTCTTAGAAGACAATAGTCTTAGGAAGATTGGCAGTACATCCGGGGCAACACCATCACCTTTGAGCTGTGAGTGTTCTTAAAAAAAACATAATTAAAGGAAATGTAAATAAAGGCAACCGTGTCGTATTTGACAAATTTAATTACACTTTCATGTTAATAACTATCGTAACCAAATTAGGAAAACATTACATTAATTTAAAAAGTATTCTTTGCCATAGAGAGAAAAAATTATCCTAACCAAAACGAATAAT
Organism: Thymelicus lineola; assembly: GCA_963932265.1. Classification (NCBI taxonomy): domain Eukaryota; kingdom Metazoa; phylum Arthropoda; class Insecta; order Lepidoptera; family Hesperiidae; genus Thymelicus; species Thymelicus lineola. The sequence goes on along the minus strand of OZ010701.1, from coordinate 2,776,730 downwards.
TCCGTTAATAGTATTAATATATTCAAATTACTTTCAAGTGTACTTCAGCCGAAAAAAAGGCCACATTAGAATTAAAAGCGGTTTAATTTCTCAAAGAGAAATACATAGCCGAGTTACCCCGGGGTATTATGCAAATAGGGCCATCAGAAAAAACAAAAAGACAATATTTATAACCCATACGTTCCATTTAACACAGCGGTACCTCAAATGAATGCAAATTTACTGAGTAAAAACTTATTTGCATAAACGCTTCATTTTTGATGTTGATACGTGTATTAAAATTATTTTAAAAGGTAAAATAGGTTATAGAAGGTTTGACTTTGTCGAAACATTTTTTGTTCATAAGTAATAATATTATGTATTTTTTTTGTAAAATATACAACTATATATGAAGCAGAAAGGGTATTCTACGGTGTTGGTTATGAAATGATATTCCTTTTACTTTGCACCATGATATATTTCCAGTTCTCCTAACGTTCACATCAATATTCCAAAGTACTTCAACACTGCGTGATCAATAATCGAATCCCATAGAATGTCCTGCGTATCTTCCAAACAGATTGACATATTCCATATTCTAAATATTTAGGTTTTCTACATGACTTCTTGTATAACAGCATCTGCATCGGCCGATCGTTGTTGAACCAAAGAGGTCGCTCGCCGACACATATAATTAAATACTGGTTTACTTAGCATCCTTCACCGAAGCCAGTGATAATTAACTTCTAATACGCACATAATATTTGAAAATTAGAGGTGCGTGCCAGGATTTGAACTCGGGCCCCTTCGTTCGGGAGACCAACGTTCTAACCGCTAGGCTATCAAACATAACAAACATCTATCAAACATCGTGAGGAAACCTGCACACCTGAGAGTTCTCCATAAAAGTTCTCAAAGGTGTGTGAACCAATCCGCACTTGGCCAGCGTGGTAGACTATGGCCTATACTCCTCACATTATGAGAGGAGACCCCGAGCCCAGCAGTGGGACAATTATGGGTTGTTGCTTTGCTTTTTTTTTACTTAGCCATCTATCGAGAACCTCTATCAATAATTCAAAGATTTGTTATTCACTATATGCAAGGATGCACTCAGAATATCGGAAAATAATTTCAAAATGAAATTTTATACGCAGATTAAGGATGGCAGGTGGCTGAAAGGTTCATAGAAATGCAAATTTCTGCATCAGCTGGGATAGAATCAGGAAAATGAAACGCAAGACTGGATATAATATAACTAAGTTAACAACGTCTTTTAAGTAAATAGTGCTCTGCGCGCGGTTATGCTCGCGTTTTTCGGAATAATAAGTACCCTATAAATTAATACAAATTATGGTCTACCTGTGTGATAAATTTCATGAAAATTCGTTCAGCAGTTTTTGCGTGAAAGAGTAAGAAACATCCACACATTCTCACAATCAGACTTTCACATTTATAATTTAGGCCATATGACGCTTTACACAATGCATTACAAAAATCATTATCATTATTTAATATCTACATTTATCTGTTATAACTGTCTTTGCCATGTAATAAGCTTTGGACACAGGGGTAAATGAAGGATGGAAAAAGAACTATATAAATGATAGTGATATTTAATAACATTTAATTTGTCAACACCATGACGTAGTGAAACTGAACCACAGAATACATAATAATAGTACAGATACAGAAGAGTCACTCTGCAAAATCATAAATAAATAGCGACAGGTTGCAAAGCGCTAAATCGTCAGTTTTCTAGGCCACGCTAATACAGCTCAATTACGTATTTTTTCTAAACCTCCCATACCAATACCAGGTCTAATCTAATCCAACATAAAATAAACATGTCAATGCCGCTATTACAAGCCTATCAAATCGTTGATCTTTGATTAAAATATCAAGCTTGGATCTAATAAACTAACAAACTCGTCAGTGTTACGGTGGCAGTGCCTTGGGTCAAACGTCATGGATCGTTTAAAACGAATCACTCGTTTCCTGTTCTCTAAATCTTCTGTGAATTTCATCATGAATATTCGCCTATTTTTTGGATTATACTACAACTGTAACTCGCATATTCTCGTCAAAATTATTAGCCGTATCTATTGTACACTCAATGCATTGATAATTATTGGTTTTTCACTTTACACCATGCCTCTGTCACCTCGTGCTTTGTCCGAGACTAGATATTATTACATCGCTCATTTCTTTATTACTTGTCTTACATCGTTTGTGACCGAAGAAATTTACTACCTAAGGTTTTTTTCACATCTCAACGTAATTGACGAAGCTTTTGAATACGAAGGTTGCTTCGTATCATATCGTCCATACATTTTTGCACTTGGGGTTGTGTCTCTCACAGTTACAAAGAGTATGTATAACGCATTTGTATCATTTTATTCTGTACCAATTGCCTGGCTTATTACTTTAATGAAAATAGCGTGTAGTATGAGTTATTTACCTATGTACTTAGTATTTGATTCTATACAAAATCGTATTTTAATTTACCAAAAGAAAATATCCAAACTTAATGAAAATGCCACTACGAATCAAGAAGAAAATATTACAAACAAAATTGCTTGTATAAGAAAGTGTGTACGTAACTATGAAAGTCTGATTGATAATCTGGAGGATAATAATTTGCCGTTGCATATATTGGTAAGTAATTTATTTATCCTTTTGCCTTTGTTGCCTTTTGGTAGGACAGACAATATCTTAGTATTTAATGAGACCTAAACAGATTAGACAGGGCGTTGATTTGATTATAATTATGATACACTATAGATAGCATTTGAGAATGTCAAATGAGTTTGAAAATTATTACGTTTTGACGTTTGGTTGAATTTGAAACTTAAAACATCTAAAAACAAAAACATCTACATTACGTATACGACTAAAATACGCCGGAATAGAATCCATATTACTTTGAGTCTACTATAACATAAATACAAACAAATTTTGTTGAAAATCTCGCAACTTCTAAAATGAACATTGGCTAAAGTTGGTACAACTAATTCATTAAGGTAACATAATCAAAAAAATTAAAAGGTGTCAAGGGACACCCGGATGGAACGAAGCAGTGTGATTCAGCAATATGAAACTAGATGGCGCTGTACAACTTTCTGAATCACGCTGTTGAGATTCTTTGGCCCTAACATAAGTAAAATAGCAAAAAGTGTCGTGACAACTTTTCGTAAGAATTTTGTCCATCTAGCCCCCTTTCACAACGCGCGATAAGGAACTTCGTTCCAATAAAAACATTTTTATCAGGATACAAAAATATTAATGTCAGTACTTTTTCCATAATAAACGGGCATTCTCCTTTAAGAAAATTACATGATTATAAACATATTCATCTTGGACTAAAACATTTTACTATGATATGGATTCTCACGATATTTATTTTGTAAGCCTGAATGAAATATCGGCATACTTACAAAATAAATATCGTGAGTATCCGTATCATACTTAAATAAGAACATGTATTTTTAAAAGGTATCTTACCTTTTTTCTATATGAAAAATTTAAAAAAGTATTTATTTATTTCAGCTTTCTTCATTATTTATCTCCAATTTTCCAAAACTGGTATTATATTTGTATAGTTTTACAAAGTATTACACGTTGGGGGTAAGTTATTTTCAAGTTTTCTGTATAATATATTTGTGTTAACTGTTACTTATACCGTTGTATTACTAAATAAATCTTTTGTAGCAGTGATAGCCTAGTGGTTAGGACGTTGGTCTCCCGAACGTAAGGGCCCAAGTTCAAATCCTGGCACGCACCTCTAATTTTCAAATATTACATGTGCGTATTACAACTTAAAGGCCCACTTACGCGACACCGCTTCAACACAGCTCCTGCACAACACCGCCTGTAAAGCAAGCAGACAACTCGCTGTACCCGCGCCTACAGCTAGCAGATTTCTAACAAATTTGAAATCTGAACTGACCTCAGAGTCGTGATCAGCGACCTCGAAAACCCTTGCATAATTTTTTTCAGATTTTATTATGACGTTATGTCCATTTGACCTCTAAATGACCTTGATCTTAACCTTATGGAAACAAACTGACCTCAGATTCGTAATCAGTGGGACAAAATACTTCGGAAACCATATGTTGCATGTCTGGTTCAGACAATTTTTTTTTTGTGTGGCTGTGTTATTATACGATTAATTTATTATCTTGTCTGTATTCCGTGATGACCTATAATGTTGTTTTGTGCAGATTTTCGAGGGATTGTTTCCAGTATCGTGTGGATTTATTAACAATTTAATCGCTGTTTCTATCCCTGGAATATTGGTGGAAATAATAATTAACGAAATAAACAAAATCAAACAAAACTTGTTGCAGCAACTAGCTACGTGCACGGGTAATTATTTTTACTAATTACGGTATAAGGATAAGGATGGACGGTATATGGTATAAAGATGGAGTCTATTCATCCTGGAGTGCAAACTACTCTCTGGATCTGATCATCAAACTGAACAAACTGATCTTTGGGACCAACAAAAATGAAATATAATACAACTAATACATTTTAGGACGAGTACCATTTGTTGCTGTGTGTGGAACATAGATTGTTTTTTCACGATATCGATATTGATTTCATACAGAAATGTGTACTTATAGTTTGACAGTGTAGTTAACCCCATAAGTATTTTTACCCAGGTGTATTACCCCATGTATAACTTCATTGTACAATTTTAATTTTATTCACAGATGAACGGTTGAAGACAGAGATCTTGTCAGCTCTAGAGTATTTCGAGTTGCGTCCGTTCCAATTTACCGTCTTTCGTACAATCCGCGTGGATGCTGCTCTTCCTGTAAAATATTTGAGCTTGTGTATCACCTACACTATTGTACTAGTACAATTTCATAGCACGAAGGACTGAAGTAACGTGATGTGTTACCTGGTAGAAATCGCTATGTAGCGATAAGCCGCCTGTTGTTTTGTACCTTTTTTCTTAGTTTGATATCTTTGCATATTTTGTGGTGTACAAAAAATAAAAGTTTATCTATGTAAGGAGTAATCGTAGATTCAAAATTACGTAATCAGTACGTAAATAATATCTTGTGGATAGATCAAAAAAGAGATAGTGTGTGTGGCGGACAATGTCTGTAACCACTGCTGTTAAGAAGTCTTCAACTTAAAGTATAGCTTATATTATATTACACTGTCTTGCCTCTTTGTATTAACGAGTATGTAAAATATAGTAGTAATGGTGTTTGAAAATTAAAATTTCAATCGAACCCTCGAGTGATATGCAATAAATTTTTTTTAATCGAAATGACTATTACCAGGAGTATTTTTGTAATAGATAAAAAATTCAGCATACTAACTGACTTTAATAATTTGATACTATTTACGAGTAATTATTTGTTAGTTGTTTGGTATCCAAAAGTTTTTTCTTGTTTGAATCAAATATCTTATTTTTGAAAATAAATATAAAGATTTTAAATAAGACAATGAACGCCTTCACGCTTTATATTTAGTAGAGAAAGATCTCAGACTAGATATTCTGAATATTTTAAATTATATATTATAATAAAAAGTAACCCCGAAATTAAAATTTATAGCTCCACAAACAAATGAATATTCAATTCCTCAAACAGCTTTTATCGAGCATCCGTTTGAGTTGTATCAGGATAGTGCATAGCTGTGTCTGAACAGGAATAGTAAAACACCAGTACAACTTTTATTACTTCACAACCTTCAATAAAATATAACTCGAGAAATGCATGCAAGGAAATGTGTCAAGAATATCTGAATACATGGACTTCAATCGTAAAATTTAAAAATATTCATGATATAAAAGTACTATAAATAGGTAGGGATTCAAAATATTTTCCATGACGTAATTCCTTACAACCTCTACTTTTCGAAGACTGTGGACAAGTTCTCGCTCTTCGTAAATATTGTACTCTCGAATGAGCCTATTCAAGTACGCCTTTTTGTCCATAGGAAGCTGTAAAGGCAGATATAGGGCCAAAAGCAAATGTCCATTGATAGAAAACCAAGTACATGGTTTATCCTAAATGCCAGGTTTTCATGAGTTTTATTACTTTGCGTTTTACTATTTAATGAGATTTTCCATTGACACTATTATTATTGAAAATAAGGGCACTAATCTGTCCTCATATTTTATGCAGCCTAAAGTATCATCCATGCTGCTTGAAAGCATATTACTGGACAACACAAGTGTTGGAAGTTTTGATATCACATGGAGGTTTCGTATTTGAATCATCAATCAATGCTATACAATTATGTATTATTATGTTTTATGTGACTATACAGTATAGTATAGATCACTAAATAATAAATAGTCATAGATAGAAATAAATAGATTTTGGACACTTTTGTGGTATAGATATCAGTTAAACTTAATTACTTAACATATTATATATTATAATTAATCAATTAATGAACCTATACGTACGATCGCGTGGTATGTACGAGTATGTCTTTTTGTGTTTGTGGATGTACCTATACATTTATGCCAGTACATATTAGATCCCGTTAAATTTTATAAATACTTATTAACGATTTATTTTGACTGTAAATAATATAACGATAAGAAAATATTATATGCTAAGTTATAATGCCTAATGTCATTAATTGAAGTGCGATTACTAACAGATGCATTTAACTGCCAATCGAAATTGAATTAGCATGGATCTGTGGTTTGTATTACATTTTTTGTAGAGTTATACGATATTAATGGGTAATATAAATCTGTAATCGATTTATACATTTGTTCATTATGATGATGTACCTATAATTATCCATTATGATAATTTTCATTATACAAGCTTACATTATGAAACATACTCTACAAACAAATAATATTTATTGTGTTAGTTAGTATGTGTGAAATATTCAAACGACATTAACACTTTGACCACATCCAAAATTGTTACTGTTAACCCTGCAAATGCATTCGACGGGTCTTAATGACTTTGGGTTCTAGTTTAATTTAATATGAACTTGCAACAAGACGCTGGCCTAAGACGCAAGTAATACAAGACGGGTTGTACAGACTCCAGACATAAAATAAATTATAAAGTTGTATTTAACTATGTAAAAATAATAAACGCTCTCGTAGCATTTACTGCAGATGGCATTGATAAATCATTACATATACAAGAAGCGTCTGTGTTTGTTCTAATCTCTGAAGCTGTATCTGTGTGCCTCTCAAGGTACACTTGCATGACAGGTTAGATCTAGCAGAGTTGTTTAACAAAGAAAAAAATTTACATACGATAAAAAAATACTAACGATCACAAAAGCGTAAACAAAATATTCGACCAAATACGCATTGTGTGCTCTTGTAATTTAATAACCCTTTCAGATAATGATTATATAATATTATACATAAAAAAGTTTAAGTTCCAAAAATCACTAAGGTCTTGTAAAGTTGTGATACTTTAATTAGGTGGATTCAGAGCCAAATCAAGACAAAGACTCGTAGATAATTGTACAAGAACATAGACAAAAAATAATTCTACAAATAGATATGTTTGAATAGCATCACCACTCAATTGATCTTTGTATTGTATTTCCAGACTTTTCAAACATATTTATTGATACCACTACGACTATAAAATCGCAGCGACTAACGTAAGTGTACATTTGTACATACAAAGTGATTTCATGTGGTGTCGCGAGCAGACGGCACTGTAATATGCGGTAGGATTAGAACGAGACTTCAACAATACCCAGAATCTTTGGCATAATGGAAAATGAAGCGCGAAAAGTATTAAGCTATGAAATAGAAGAAACGAAACTCACATGGAAACATTTCATTCATTATTCAGCTTAATAGAAGTAGGTACCTATATATATAAAAAGAATGGAATGCCCGATAGCTTTTTAAGATATGAATATCATTATAATAATAATTATTTAGTCAATAGTTTTTAAGAAAAGTACCTCGTGATATAATTATTACTCGTCCCAGCGTCGCTATAACCACCCTTAATTGTAACGATTATGGTCCACTAATTAAAATTTAAAGTAATATCAGTCCACAAATTAAATTAGTGAACACCATCTGCGTTAAAGGGTTAAATCGCTGATGACTCGACAAGGCTTAAAGAAGTAACTGAATTAAACATAATTTGATTATGAATGAATTGTAGCGGAGATTGTTTGAGCGACACCTTTGTTAACCCTTTACTGTTACTTAAAATAAATTGATTCGGACTGTTATGTTTAATATCGATTACGTTACATAAATTCTAAATTATTTATCATTATTTATCACTATTTCCGCACCTATAGTAACTATTTTAAAAAAATATATTTATTTGATAAATTTATTTTTGATAAATATATTATAAATATTTAGTACGTAAATGTATATTGTTTACGCCCAAACTCAGAATCACTAACGGTTTCTTTAATCGCTCCTTAGTAAAGAATTACCATAAAAATTCTGTAGTAAAATTTTAGTAACCGTTAGTGACTGTGAGTTGGGGCGTTAAATTATTTTTTGGAATAAATATCATAAATTTGTATTTTACAATCCAAGAAGGAACATTTAATAGTAATATAAGGATGGAATGGAATACTAAATTTGAACAAAATAATAACGGTTTTATCCAATCCATAACAAAAGAATGCAAAGCATATCAAAACCAGACGCCGCCAAAAATATAACAAAACATTAAGCGACGAAGGTTTGAATTTTTCAAACGTCCAATCTACATTATCTGTTCAAATATAAAAATAAAAATACACTCCATAGACGGAGGAAATGCCTTTGTATTTGTCAATGTCACGTCCCCAATCGTTGGCAAATGTAATATGGACAAAAAAAGAATTCGTGACATTTTTTTGTCACAAATGAACCGTGACTCTCTGGCTTCTCTTATTAGATTAACAGGTCGATTTGCAATTCTGTGTGTTACACATACATGTTTATTTTACGGAAATGAATCGCAATTTAGTAGAGGGGTCGTATTGTTGACTCAGCGCTCAACGTAATATTATATTTATATTGGTTGATGTTTCTGCAGGCGTTTTGGGGTTAAGTGGTTCTATTTCTGAAAGTTAAAATAGTGTTTAATTGTTCATTAAAATTAAAATATATTATAATAACTAAACTAATTAAATACTTTTTAGTACGCTAGGAAAGCATGCCGAAAGGGCATGAATTTTCACATGATTTTATATAATAAAATTGTAAAATTTAGTGAGTCAAAGTTACACCAAATCATAATATTAACGCTATCGAACAATTAATGTCTGTTCTATTTCTTAGTAAAGTCTACCTGAGTAAAAAAATCTAAAAATAATGCAAATGTACATTTTTTCCTATAACAGTTTTATTGCAATTTTTGCAGTTATAATGTAATATTCAGTTATGATGTACATAATATACACACGCTTATAAATCTAAATACGAGAAATAATAACCACTTACAAGCGACAAGTTTCCACACCAGGTCACGTGTCGGGTTGATTAGTTTTGTGATCCATTGTATTTGAAAACATTTCTTACTCACGAATAAAAGTACAGTGGACTTTATCTCCATAACAGAAAAATCAAAATTGCTACTTATTTTAGTGAAACATGAGGAAATAATATAAAGTAATAGCTATAAGAATTTGAATTTTAAACCATTGTGCTAAGATTCTTTTCTGAGTGACTAAACTTACTTAATCATGCATTGAAATTTGTAACCTAACTGTTAAGCTATAAGAGTGCATTTTTAGTGACAAAATTATCCAACTCAATTCGACTGAATTAGTTGACCGCCCGCAGTTTTTGCTACTCAGTACAATAGGTTCTATAAATAGGAGTGTGTCTTCGCAAAATTACCCTATTGAGTTTCGTGATCCACAAAATTAAGCTTTTCATTTTATTTCTATGGTCTGTTATACAATATTAAGTAATATAGATACATACATAGTCCTGATCATTCCTGAAAATGTTTTTCGGGTAACCCAGCAAACGAGACTACCAAATCAGCTATCAATGAAATAGTCTATGTAATTTTAACTGAGTTAAAAAAGGAGGTTCTATATTTTTGTGTACGACATAATCTTTTTATTTTACAATATTTTTTGGTATTGTTTTTATTGCTAAATCAATAAACCTATTCATCTAGCAATAGACGAGAATACAAGGAAATATATAGCTCAATTAAAAACGAAACTTTCAAGAGTTTCTTATGCCATTCCTTTAACTGTCTTGTAACTTACTTTTTCGGAAATGTGGTAGTTGAAAGTACCATGTACCATGTAGTAGTACGTTCATTACCATAAAAATTTAATTGTAATTTACAAAAAATAAATAATACTAAAATTAAGTTTGAGTTTTGTAAAATAACTTAAGAACCTCTGTAATTATTATTTTAGTCTCTTATTAACAGAATATAACGCCGTAATGTTTTTATTTTTGGCGTTACGTTTTCTCGGTTATTGTTTCCTGGTCAAATGAGTTACTAATAATAATTCAAAACTTTAATCCATCATGCTGCCCAAGTACAGATTAGTAAACTTGTAAAGTCATCTTTGAAAATATTATTATTGATTGAGATTAAAATTCACTAAAAAAAAGATAATATTAATTACTATTGAGATTAAAATTCGAGTAACTAGTGAAACATTCGCTCAAACCAGTAGACCACTAAGTCACGAACACGGTTATAAATTGTGAATTACTCCAAATGCAATTGAATTAAGGATATAATCCGCAATCTAGCCCCTACCGCGAGATCAGCGTGCATTTTATGTGACGTCTCGCAATATCTGTCAAAACCTAATACACCGAAATGTGGAGTGATGAGATGACGCCGGTTGACGACTTTACGCGCCTTGTAAGGTATGTAGACCAGGGATAGCTATGCTAATATTCGGTTCGAGTCAAAGTAAAAAAATATACTAGCATTCTCCTCGCGGCTTCGCCCGCGTTTTACGAGATAGTAAATATTCTTTTTCCTAGAGTTCATGGTCACTTATGTGCTATATTTAATGATAAACGATTAGTAGTTTTTGCGTAGAGACATTCTCGCAAACTTTCGCATTTACGAGTAGTATTAAATATTATTTCAAATAATGAATTATGGACAATTCTAAAAAATGGTATGGAACCAAATGGTATGGAAGAAAGCAATTTTTATTTGACATGCAGTATCAGAGTAAACGTATCTTAATTGCAGTGATGGTAAATTGGCATACAAGTTAGTTTTTTTTTCAATTTATAAAATTATATGTAACTATGACTTGTTATAACTTGTTTCGCTAAATAGTATGAAAGTAACTATGACTTATTTAGCTAAATAGTCGTATGAAAACCTGCTTACTTTAGAATTATATTTATATTGAAAAATTTAAATTTTCTTAAAAAAATATCTTTAAAATTTCAATTTTCTATTAATTTGTTACAGATGTTACAAAATGTTATCAGACTAATAATAAAGTCATATTTTTCAATATCTGTGCTTCGAGTGGCCAACATACCCGATAGGTCGCAATGGACCCCATCTGCTTTGAAGGGTTAAACTGTAATGCGGCTGTTGCGAATAATGAGAAGTGTTTAAAGAAATTTACCGCCCCTGGGGTGGTTTTGTCACGTCCCAGGGTTAATATGGTGTGGTAACGTTTCGTGAAAAATTTAAATATTTTTTTCCTTACCTAAATATTTCAACCATTTCGCTCTACGCCTTGTCGTTAGGAAGCCTAAATGTGTGTGTTTTGTGAAATAATAAGCACCTGAGCGTGGCCGTTTTGGCTAGTTGTTCATTTTATTAAATATTTTATTAAGTATTGTGAAATTGCAGGTGTTAATTATGTTTCGACCTAGGATTGAAATACAAACATATATAATTTTATTAACATTTTCGATAAGTTCATCTTCATGCTTTATATTTGGTAATTTTGAATTCCTTTGATGCGTAAACACTTCGGTTGAACCAATTTTTTTTTTCAGCCGATAATCGAATCCAGAACACATTCTTCAAACATAATAATTGTAAACTAACGATTGTCCTCCTTATAGCACCGTTTGCCGGGGCCATAACTAACTGTATTCGTAATAACCGAGTTTTATTATTCAGTTTTACGACTCAATCTCCGTACAGGATTATTCCGGGTAAATTAGTGTTACATCTCTTTTTGTTAACGCTGTATTATAGAAATATTATATCTATATATACATGTAAAAAGAAAAGTTAGAAAATCGATATATTAAGTTATGAGACAAAGTATTCGGGTAGTTTATTGACATAAGAGATTCCAAATCAATGATAAAATTATTATTGATTGTTAAATTTGAGTGTTATTCACGTAGTGTTATATAAAAAATAACTTATCTGATTTTAATGCAATTTTCGTTAACGGACGCACACAAGACAATATAATAATGTTTTCGTCCTTTCTACTACTACTACTACTACTTTACTACGAGTACTACTGGTTAAAGTAGTGAATCGGGCTCAGCTGTTAAAATTTAACCGTAATTATTATACTTTCTCTGAGGATTACTTCATATTGATACTGATAAAAATTATTTATTTGATAACTTTATGCATGTTACAAATAAAATAAAATAATTTACATACATAGGTATTGAATTGATAACCTACTTTTGTACTCGTTAAAGAGGCACACGATCCTTCGTGTCAAAACAATTAATTCAACCTTTGACTGCTAGCTTAAGCGTTAACGTAATTAATTACTTAATGTTACTATAATTAATTGATTATAACGAAGATAATATCGGATAACGGAGACGTGGTTTGCTCAGTCTAACATTAATTTTACACATAGTGCGTCTACCACTTAGCAAATGAAGCCCCGAGGCCAATCTACGATCTGTTTGGATATGCTTACCAGATATTGTTTGGTCAATGTATATGCATCATGAAGCATGAACTTAACATAGTATATAGATATTGTACGCTCGTACACCTGAATCAAGATAAGTAGCTGTTTCTAATTAAGGTTTTCATAAATAAAATGAAATTAAAACGAATTGTGCTGTGTCATATATAAGTATTTACATATATATTTATTTATTAGTTTTTTAATAAAGTCCCAAAACAAATTACCTTACCGGTAAAATTGACTTACCGGTGCAATCTTTTAAGAAACGTGTAAAGGCTCAGCTCTTAGGCAAGGGCTACTATAGCATAAATGAATATTTAAATGACAAGGATGCTTGGAAATGACTAGCTAGGCAACCAGTTCTGCACAGGTTAAAGAATACCTATTTTTGTAATAGATATAAGTTTTATTTTTAAAAGATGTGCTGAGGAGTTTCTTTACGGCTTTTCTTCTCCTCCATGACAAAGCACCTTTCCGAAAAGCTGGTAGATTAAAAAAATGACGTGCATAAGAGTATCAGTGATACCTACATGAATAAAGATTATTTCATTTCATTTCATTTCATTTCATTTCATTTCATTTCAGTTATTTATTCAATAGGCATACCAACAGCGTTTACAAAATCAATTATTGCTGAAAAAACAATTACTCAAATGGATTACACAAACGGATTACACAAAAAGTATTAGTTACAATTATGAACAGTTACAGTTATGCTGTGTGTGTGTGTGTGTGTGTGTGTGTGTGTGTGTGTGTGTGTGTGTGTGTGTGTGTGTGTGTGTGTGTGTGTGTGTGTGTGTGTTGTACTATATTTTAATATTAATTAAGTTAACCCCGCCTGAGCCTGATGGCTAGTGATCACCATCGCCTATGGACATGAGAAATACCAGAGAAAGTGCCAATGCAACGCCGGCTCTGAAGAACTCTTTTTACACGTCTTTTGAAGAACCCCATGTCATAGGGCCTCTGGAATATAGTAAGGAGCTTATGCCACAGATTTCACGTGAGTGAAAAAAAGTGCATCTAAAGGAAGGATATGTTTTTATGAAAAAGAAAGATGTGAACTACAGGAAAGAAAAGGTAATTATTGCATTTAATTTTATATATTACTATAGCGTCTCCGCGAACTTCGTATCTGTACCTGTAAGCTATCCTATCTTTCAAGTTGGATCAAACTGCACACGGTGTGCAAATTTGATTAAAATCGGTTAAGTAGTTTAGAAGTCCATCGCGGACAAACAACGTGACACGTTGTTTATATATATTAAGAAAGATATATTAGTGTCCATAGTGCTGTAAATCGAAGAAAATGCATATAGTTAGTAATGAAATTCGTAAATAAGCCGCCAGTCAATAAATAATATTGACGTTGACGAATTGCTTGTCCAGTTCCCTTTTCTAATTTTTTAAGATTCTAAACTTTATCTCCATACAATAAGGTCTACTCTTCAGTTTAAACTGTAGTTTTTCAAGGCGTTTTACGAATTTTCAATTTGAAACTGTATTTGAACAATTCATTTGTCTGAATAATAATCTTGGAAGGGAAACGGTGAGACAAATGGTGATATAATTGTAAAAATGACATAATAGAAAACGTTTGGTTATATCACGTTATATTATCTTAGGATGTAGACTGTAAATTATTGAGGAGATGGGCTACGTGCTAAGTTTTCTTGCCAAAAAGAGTAAAACCATACAATTAAAATGTATTTATTCATGTGAGTACTTTAATATGTAATACATTTATTTCAACACTCTGCACTCATAACCCTACACTAGGATTTTCTGCGTCGTGGGTGCCATGGACAACACACAAAGACAAGGACATAAACGTCCAGACCGAGAAAAGAAATTCAAACTCATCATTCTTTCTACCTCACTGGGAATCGAACCCAAAGACCCTTTGGATGTTTGTCCCTCAATCACGCCACAACTACTTAACCGATTTGGCTGAGGAATGGAGATAGCCTAGACTCTGGATTAACATATATGCTACATATAAATCTAAATTAATTAATTAAAAATTTCGTTTCAAAACCACTCTACCGCGGGCGAAGCCGCAGGCAAAAGCTAATATTCTATAGTTAATAGTTGTAAATATATAATTATACTACAGATAATATCAAACAGCCTTTGAAAAGGACTCAAAGAGTAAGCCATTGTTAACAGGTGCAAGGACAGAACCTTATTACAAATTAGCAAAGTTCATTTTCCTTTACCCAAAGGTCATGTTAAGGTGGTGAGTGTTCTTTAGTAATTCACTGTGAACATGATATGGTATCCCGAACAAATATGCCTTTGGTATGGGAAATGTGGTGTGCAAACATGATTTGTACAGATTAATGATGCGTACCAAGTGTGTTGGTTCACATATGATTGTGGCCTGCCTCATCAAAAGCCATAACTTCATTATCTGTGTTTAACAGCCATTTATTATGAATATGGTCGTGTTTAATTAAAACTTGTCAATAGTGTTGGACCTTTGAGGTATGTGGTTATGTTATTAATAGATGCATTTCTGTGCTTTGTAGGAATTTTATCCGATCTTTATAATCCTTATTTGATAAAAGTAGACAGTGGTTGCTTGCAGTTATTAATATCCATGGACACTTGAAAAGTAAGTGTATTATGAAACATACGAAAAGTATAGGTACATTATTAATATCTTAACCTATAACCAAAATATTTTATACTAAACTTAATGATTTTATGTTAAAGACACTCAGAGAGCTTACATATTACATGTTACATTTTTGGATACAATAGCTTTTACTATTACGGTTAAAACCAATAAAAAATAAAAATATTTATTTATATAGGTATAAATTTTGTTTATACCACTTCCTTCTAATCCTACTAATGTTACGAATATAAATGTGAATGTTTATATGGATGCTCTTACTCTTTCACTCAAAAACTTTTGAAGCAATTTCATGAATTGAAGGGATTAATACTTTGGTCAGCAGGGTACACCATAAGCGTAGTCGACCTAAAATAGTCTGGTAACATGGATAGAACTTATTACTATATGTGTGGTAATGTTACTCCTTCGATACAAACTGAAACAACATCACCATACATTAGAAAGGGAACAGAACTTGGGCTAATGCAATGTACGTCAAAGTGTTCGCTCACAGAGTTGCTGGGACATTTGCATCGAGAGCAGCCCCCGTGAGTGTATGGTTAACGAACTGAATTATATTTACACTTCCTCTCAGTGTTTCTTGGGAAACACTTTGGAAGTAAAACAAGATGTTTAAATATAGGTACACGACGTGCTAAGTATTATTTTTACAAGAGTATAAATAAATAAATAACGCTACGCATTTATATCCCACAGAAAGATTCCCGGTATTGTGCATGCCATGGACAATATACAGAGATAGAACGCACACACCCATACCAAGAACAGAAATTCAAACTCATCATTCAAATTTCCGCCTCGCTAGGAATCGAACCCAGGACCTTTGGCAATGCAGTATGGCAACTATTGCGCCATCTTGATATTCCGGCAGTGTAATATTTGGAAAGTATCTTAAAGTGTCCGTTTATTTAGATTATTTGACTAGATTATTAATATCTGATAATATTTTAGAGACTTACAAATCTGGAGTTATTTAGCTTTAAAATAAAACGTGTTACAAACAAAACTAAGTGACTAAAGTTTGCGAGCAGAAGATATTAGAATCGAGTTATATTTGACTTCCACATTACTAAGGTAGTTTTCAGAAGTCACAAAGCAAACCGTATTACAAAATGGATAAGGTAACAGTTCATATTCATTACAGGACTTGAATAAGAACGATATGTTTAATTTTGATGTGTAGATTTTATGGAAATAGCAAACCAACGGCCTGACGATCAACTTGATGGTTTGTAGCTATCGTCATCTATGGACATCAGCGACACCAAATGCATCACTGATACGTTAAAGATCAAGAAAGAGAGAATAAAAAGAAAGAAAGAACATCACAGATGCAAGCGTGGTTTACTTAAAATTACTTACGTTTCATAATATATCTACTTTGACTGTTAAAGTTACAGATCAATTACAAACAAAATAGGTATTTTTTTTACCTCATCCATTTCTTCATACTCCACTCGACTGAAGGCATTGCATACCAAGTTATAAAATGTATCACATATCGGGGAATATTTCGATGAACTCAGCTACCTATGCATAAGAATGATTTATGCTCGTGATTTGCAAATGGGCAACTTAGGTATATCAGAGGGAAGCACCTCATTTGGAGTCCTTGAACGTAATTGGTTTTAGTTTTTAGAGATCTAATCGTACTTGATTTCAGTTTCTTTCCATATTACTTAATGCATCTTTTTATATATATTATAGTCGTTGGTAAGTCTGTCAGTGATCGTATTAATAAAGTATATTATGACTAACTGAAGTTAAACTATCAAAGCAAAACAAAATTTAAAATCAAAACAATTGAATTAATGATTCGTAGCATCGGCGCAGCTGATTTACTAATACTATAGTATTAAATCGCTCCTTAGTACAGAATTTGTATTGTGCTTCTGTACTAAGGAGTGATTTAGTGACTGTGAGTTGGGGTATATGAATTTGAATTAAGAAAATAATTTTCAGAACACCCGTAACACGGGATTACGGGTAGATACGCGATAGAGCTGCGAGCGAAATTCATGGGCTAGCTTACTTAGTTATTATTACGAATGATAACATTTTAAGACCCAAGGTTTGAAACATACTCACGAAAATACTTTAAAATTCACCTATATTTACATAAACCTGACAAAGTTCCATTATATTTCGACAAGGAAAACTTCACCGTATATTTGCGTTTCTTGACTTTTATCTGGCGATAAATGAGGAAAGACCCTGAGTTTGACGTGAGACATAACTTTCGTGGAAAATGCAAAATTTCCTTCGGACGGTTTTAATCTGGCTGACTTGATCTTTGCTTTAATTTTAGTTCTTATCGTCTTTGTAATCTTGCGACAAACATTATTACTCATAGCGTTTTGTATATGACTGTTATATTTCTGATTTTCTTTAATGTGAAACGGAATATTTTACTCTATAATCTGACACGAATATCCTTGCCATAAACCGGTATGGTCACCATGAATATAATGTTGTATATTTTTAATCGATTTCCATAAAAAGGAAAAGGATTTCCTCAATTCGGTTGTATTTTTTAGGGTTCCGTACGAAAAAACGAAAAACGGAACACTAGGATTACTCGTGCGTCTAGGTGACTGCCCTTCACAGCCAATTTACTCTGAAACTACTGGACCAAATGAGTTGAAATTTGGTACTCGTGTACTTTTTTGTGACTCAAAGACGAAGGTACAAAGAAAACAACTAAATTTTGAAAAAATTAAATCAAAATTAAACAACAACTGTTTTGCAAACTCCCGGAATCCTCTCCAAGCGATTTTAACTCGCACTTGTCAAGTTTATTTGTTTGATAACTCGAAATTCAAAAAGACTTTTTCAAAAAGATCTGATCAAAACCGAAAAATGGACGAGACTCCTCAAATATAAAAGGTTAAAATCCTATAATAAAGCAAAGCGTTTACATACAGTTTATTACACATAAAAGATACATATTTCCTCACTACTGCATTTAAAAAATAGTCACGAATCACCTTTAAATTTTAAACCATAAAAGGCGAAACCATTTTATGCGCTATAACAGTTTAACGTTGGGTGCATTTTATACGTCGTTATACTTGCGAATAAACTTAATACTAGGTTTTGATTTGAAAAGTACGTTTTATTATGTCCTAATGGAGATAAATTTGGTTTTACTTAGCGATGATTCTGACAAACATAATTATTTAGTTAACACATAGAGCGTGTTTTAAGATTACTGCAATTCAGATGCTATTTTATGGATAGTTTATGATAAATAGGACGTTTAAATGTTAACAATTTGAGAAATAATAGATTATAATATTTTATTACGAACCCTTTGTTCACAATAAAAGCAGAATCATAGTTCCACAACAGTAAAAAGCTACCTGAAAAATTGTAAAGAAATTCAGACTACAGTAATATTGGTGATTGGAAACCGTAGCGCGTAGCACGTAGAGTCGTAGAAGCTATACAGCTACGCATTTTACAGTCGTAGCTTCGTAGCCTTTAACCTAAAGCGGGCCTAACACGATCAAGTGTTACTTGTCAAGTTTGCAGTTTGACTTGATGCGACATCCAGTTTGCATGACATAGCTATATAGCCAGATAGCCATAACATGGCCGTACACCGTCAAGTTAACTAGATGCCGCGTCAAGTCCGCTGCAAACTTGACAAGTATTCTTGATCGTGTATAGCCAGCTTAATATGACTATAATGATTAGTAACTAATTATAATGTATCATGATACGATGTCTTTGCTCGCTACTAAAAATTTCCATTAAAATTTTTAGCTCTTATTCAGCGAAAACTTAATCTGTATGGTTTACAGATATTAAATTGTTATTTTATTAGTCATAGTACAGTTTCATTCTTCCTACTAATATTCTTACTAATTATTATAAATGTGAAAATTAAGAACTATGGATGTTTGTTACTCTTTCACTCAAAAATTACTGAAGGGATTTTCATGACACTTAGAACCCAGATAGACCATGGTCTGTAATACCATATAGGGTACTTATTACCCCCGTATTTTACATCGGTATCAGACATTGGTATTACAAATGCATTACCTGTTTAGAAGGCAACGGGGGATCATTCAACCATTTTACGCATTTCAACTATGTAACTTATATAAACAGGACTAATCTTCATCAACAATCACTGTTAGATAAATCTGGATGGTACAGAAATCAACTACTAAACGACACACACAGCTACAGATAGTCTCAGGGCTCTCAGATTATTTACATATAATAAAAATACAATTATATTCTAATAATATATTACAATAATATATTTTCAGTATTTCCAATTATACAATATTTTGCTATTTTCTAGCTTGACAATGAATGACAATAGTGTTATTCTCTAATACTATGGTAACCAAACCAGGGTTGCTCATCTACAATGTACAAATGTAGGGTTGCTACACACTCATTTATAAAAATAGGCTTACATATATAAATCTATTAATCGCCGTTAGCAAACAATCCAAAATAAATATAATCAAACGACAACTGACCGACCGGAAAATTGGCTCCAAAATGTTTGTCTCTGTTACCGAGGGCTAAATTGTAATAAGGATTATTTTGCCATTTTATTTTTGAGTTGTTTGTGACATACTCGCTTTGGCTCCAGGCGATTTGCACAGCTACAGAGATCGGAGGGTAATCGAGGGATTGCTTGCTTAAACGGGTAATTCGACGTTGATAATTTAGTCAATTCATAATTAAACTATATCAAATCTAGTTTTACCATAATCTAATACATTTAATCGATT
Source organism: Thymelicus lineola (assembly GCA_963932265.1). Lineage (NCBI taxonomy): Eukaryota > Metazoa > Arthropoda > Insecta > Lepidoptera > Hesperiidae > Thymelicus > Thymelicus lineola. Next base: position 2,756,519 of record OZ010701.1, on the reverse strand, counting down.
TTTGTGTATATTTTCTGAATCTCAGAAACGGCTCCAATGATTTTCATGAAATTTAGTATGCAGAGGATTTAAGGGGCGATAAATCGATCTAGCTAGGATTCATTTTTAAAAAATGTTGTTTTATCCGTGTTTTCAGGCACTGATAAACTGCTAGAATAGACTGTTCCTGACATCTATTGGTGAATAGCAACATCAAAGCTACTTCAGTAGATGGCGTTGTCCTAGCAAAGCTCGGCCATCCGGGTTCTCTTATATCGCACGCTCAGTGGATAAAAGGCATAAGATGAGAATTGAAATTTTACAGGAGAGCAAAAAAACTGTTAAAATATCAGTAAGTAGTCAAAGGAATTTACATTACGATTTTTTGCACAAAACCGTCAAGATTAAGATAATTTGAAAAAAAGAGCATAATAAGCAGCTTTTGTCCCTCTTTCCAATCAAATTAATAACTCGACTTATGCTTTTTTCCACTACTATACTACAGATATGAGTGTTGCCCTATATGATTTTTAAGTGTTTGTTACAATTTCACATGTCTGTACACATTTATCCGACAAATTGTATACAGATATGAAAATGTAAGTGAAATTAGAAACTAATTATAATTCCTTATACATTCTTCATTTCCATTTAATTTTGCACGCAAATGCTTCACAAACCCTTATTACTAGGTAGGTACTAGGTTTTAAAATTAAATATCTAGAACCAATCAGGCCACTTAACTCTCGAGAAATGAGAATCGAACCAATTACGAACAACTCACTCATCCAATGTTGTGTCGCGCTACTGCACTAGCGTTTTTATTAACCTACCGTGACATCTCAAGTAATCTTAGCAAATCAATTATTTCGATTACTTTAGAATTTCATAAATAAGCGTCTTTGTTCACCGCTAACTATAAACGACTAAATATTTAATTATTGTCTCGTGTACAAATAGGACGTCATTTACAATAAGGAGCCAAGAAATAATATTAATCTTAAATACAAAATTCTCATGTCACAATGTTAGGTACCATACTCCATGAAATTTTATATGCATATTAAGTAGGTCTGAGAATCGGCTATTATCTATTTTTCATACCTCTAAGTGATACGGGTTATCCACCATTAACATGTATTTTTAATTTTTGGACAATTTTATTTTATTTTATTAGGTATAATGTGGCGTCAAAATACATACATTTTCACCGAAGGGTTAGAAGTAACACCAACCCCTATTTTTAATATGATTGTTAGGCGATACGATGTTCGCTCCGTCAGCTAGTAGTTTTTATAAATATGTGATCTGGGAATGAACACACTCGATGTTGCACGGTCTTTTCTTGTTTCCACTAGACATAACTGTGGGTAAGTATGACTGTAACCCAGTCATGGCTCACTACTGAGTACTGGTATCTCACTATACTCCACTTCACTGCTCCATTGTGGATTGGTGAAGGGGTTAGTGGCCAACTCAGGTGTTGGGAATTTTCATGCCGTCCGAGGGCTTCCAACATAGCTTATCGACTGTTATCTTACGATAACAACCGGTGTCGACAGCTTAACACGTTTGCCATTACCGGTCAAGTGATTATGATATTTTCTGTATTTATTTATGATCAGTACCAGAAATCTTGTAATTCATGTTACTAAACGTTCATTAATTATTCAAAATTTAGTTTCGAATTTTAAAAAATACAAATCAAAACAAAATAAATCCCTTATTGTGTTTTTGATAATATACCTAATTAGGTTGAAACAGAATAAGTATTTTAAACAAAAAAGATGCTGATTTATTAATAATTGTATTTGGTAAGAAATGTTTTATTATATTTTATTATATATATTGTTATATAATGAATAGTTCTTTTCTGTTTATTTATTTTAAAGCATCATTTCATTTCATGTATTTCCTCATCAAAAATTTTGGGTTTATAATTCTGCAAAAATACGTTTATCGCATACAGTGTCATGATCTGACAAGTAGATAACTATTTTTTGTATTATTAAAGTTCTTTTTAATTCCGAAGTCGTAGTGGGAGAATATGAATTGTGTTGGAGGTAATTAAATCGCTTCCCGTTTTCACGCCTGCCGTCTTAATAAGTACCCTTGTAAAGGTTTTGTTTATGCTTCGGCGTGACAGGGGTGTGCTACCCTTTAGGGCTTTTTTGCCAACCTAGGGTAAATAATATTTATTCTAGTAATATTCACACTTCCACTCCTAGCAATAATAAATCCATAACATACTGTACTTATAAAATCTACGTGGTTTTGGAGAATAATAAACCATACCACGTAATATAATAACGGTATATTATATTACGACAATTTTTATGTGGACATTCGCACATAAACATCATTCAATCGAAATACCCTTGCAGGACATTCAGCAATGACATAACGTTAAAAGATCTAAGCATAGATATTATAAAATCATACTACATCCCCAATTTATTTATGTAAACTTTGTTGAACATAATATAAAATATTATAGTTCAAATGGCGAGGCTAAATGCTGACTGCATTCTCCACCAGATAATCATTCGGCCAAATCGTAATACACCAAAAGCGGCATGATAAATAAGTGAAGGCTAAATTCATATCATACCAAAATCAAACCAGAAAATTGTTTATGAATCCAATAAAAACGTAACTATATTAATATTACGAATAACAAAAGATTCTTTAGCAAATCGAAATCATTTATTATGGCCATTACTACAATAAAACAGGACGAATCACCATCTAGTCCGTCTATACATTTTCTTCCTATAATGTTTTATTCAGTGGGCGCCCGTAAATAAGTTTACTTTCGGACAAAATGCTCCCAAGTGACACAGATACATGAATTTTGCAAACATATCTATGGACGCCACAAAAATGTGTACGACTCTATGACATCCTATTAAGGTAAAATTTGCTGAAGCAGTGTGTTTGATGACAGCAAAATTATGTTGGTATTTGTATTCTTTGCGAGGGAAACCGGCGATTCGTCAAAGTCGCGTATATTTATCGTTTTAGTTGAATTTTATCGAACTAATAGCTTCGGAGATAAATTTACGATTGGATACGGAAGCACGGAAAGGGTTGTCTGTGCGGTACAGTTGTACCACTGTACGAGTATATACGTCCGTACTCCGTAGTCGTAACTGTAACATATTTTGTACTAGCGCTCTGCCCGCGGATTTGTCTGCGTTTTCAGGGATACTAACAATAAGTGGCCTTTCTCTTATGTATATTATCTCTCTTATGTCTATTATCTCTCTTATGTCTATTATCTCTCTTATGTCTATTATCTCTCTTATGTGTATCTGTCTTAATTTAGGGCTGAGGTCCAGATCATGATCTACCTGAGCACTAAATTTCATGAAAATCCGTTCAGTAGTTTCCATGAAAGAGTAACATACATATTCACAAACTTTTACATTTATAATATTAAGTAGGACAATAATATAATAGTACTCTATACTAACAATATTCCCGAGGCTTCATACATATCCCAAGCCAACCAAGATGAGGCTATAGTTCAGAGTTCGACGATCGAAAAAAATTCCCACTAGTTCGATTCGTTAGTTCCATCGTCAAACAAAGTGATTCCTCGACCTGCTGGAAGTAACTGAAATCTGTACCATTCAATTTATTTATTAAACTTAATTGTATACCATAATCAACAGTCAAGAAAAACACGTACAATAAAATCATACTTATGTTCAAAAGGCGATCTTATCCCTAAATAGTGATTTCTTCCACGTATGGGAAAAGAGCGAAAGAAAAAAAAACCTTTATTTGCTGGTAGGTCTTTTTTGCCAACTTAGCTACATATAACTTACTTTGTAGTAATCCTCTCTGTTTAACGAGGGGTCCTGAGTTTGATTGCCGACTTAGACAAATTTTCATGTGAGATAAATATTTCTTATTCGATCTAATTGCAGTCATTATTATAAATAATTGACATATTTCTTGTTTTAATAGTTTTAGATAACAATAAATTTTAAAGTTTGTGAAAATTTATTTTTATCAGAGTTTATGTTATAATCGCTTCTTAGATGTTTTATGGAATACTAATGCTAGTCGGAATGAGTAACGAAACTTAAGTAAGTACGTAAGCGTTATTTAGTTAATAAAAAAGAACAAAAAACAATGTGCTGTGCTGACGTTGAAATAATTCAGCTTAGATTAAAACGTCCACCGCAGAATGGGTTAAATAAACTTGAAAGAAAAAAGACACAAATACGTGTTCCGAATTGAAAAGGTGCAGCGCAAACGTACGAGTTAATTGTTTAGTTCTTTTTGTAATTAAATAGACAGAATAAAACTTACAGCTTAGGTTATTACACGTACTAACTATTAAGTCCGTTTTGCATACATGTTTAATTTACTAAACAATATTGGCAAATAAATTGAAATTTTAGTTTTAGTATTAAATTAATACTATTATAGTATTTTTCTATTATAGTAAACGGAAACCTCTTGGGAGAGTTCAGTTGCCTATATTACAGGTTTACGCCCAGTTTAGGCAGCTGACGAACATTTAATTTGGACTACTTACTATAAAAATGTATTACCCAACACCATGTACATGTAAACATATTCTTGATGAATAAAGAATTTGAATTTGAATTTGAATATTTATTCTTTAATTCTTTAAATTTTGTGCCTGATTTTTTAAATTTTACAAATTATGATGATCTTTTTTCTTGACTGAACCAAAAGTTATCCGTTAAGATTTGTATCTTAACGGATATACTTGTAGCTTACTATAGACTCACAGGTAAATGATTGTTTTACATGACAATGTTTGATATTGAAATGGAATGAAATTAAATTAAATAATCTTTTATTCTTGTAGCTATCACTGATCCAATTATGAGCTTCGTTTTTAAACGCTTTTATTTAGCTTCACTTCGGAGCATCAAATCTTGTAACGTTAATTTGAATGACTTCCCTTTAATGAAAATTGATGAAATTTGGCAGACATGTGTATTTCCGATGACAATACACGAAAATCATATTTTAAACTAATTTTCATTGTTTATTTGTTGTTAAATTAAAAAAAACGATTTTCAGACTTTAGACGCATAATTCTCTATGTTCTATTTTACGTAGAGACTTGAAATTTTCACAACTTGTAGCTAATTTTATATAAAAGCGTTTCCTAAAAAATTTTTACAATTTTGATTAATTTATTTTTAATCAACCAGCTATTCGAAAGGGTGCTTCTTCATGAAGAAGACAAGCCGTAAAGAAACTCCTCAACTCATAAAAAAAACTTATATTTATTACAAAAATAGGTTTTCTCTAACCTGAGCAGAACTGATTGCCTAGCTGATCATTTCCATGCTTCCTTATAATCTGAACATTCATCTATATATGTATATAATAACTCTTGCCTACGAGTTGAGATTTTACAAGTTTCCTGAAAGATTTCACCGGCAAGTCACGTATTTGTTTTGGGACTTTATTATAAAGTTTTACACCGAGCCCCATAAAAGAACGCATAACTTTAGAAAGACGGCTGGTGCTTATGAATTTGTAATCGGGTCCAGATCAAGGTTTATTTAAGTGATAACCGACAAACGAGCAAATAAACCACCTAATTGTAATAGTCACCGCCACCTAGTTACCAGTATTGCAGAGGATGCTCATTGAGTAGAAAGTCTCTCTGATATTGCATCTGAAACGCAATAATACAACTTGGCCTGACTTCAATCACACAATCTTAAAGTTTGATTCGTTGTTCGAACTTAATAAAATTCCTTATTGTTTCCATTAAAGACACTCTCTAACACAGAGGTAAGCACCGGCAAGCAGTCTTTGTTCCATACTATTTTTATTTATTTACTATAATTAAAACGGTAACAACCAATTACATTAATTATAAACTTAATATACCACTGTATACCACTAAATACTATGTACTGACACAGAGACAAAATAAATCTTTGTTACCGATTTTCAAATACGTTACATCGTATCATGTTCCATACGTTGCAGGTAACCACAAATCACGGAGAACCAGAGCTTGTCTGTGCGCTGAAAAATGTTCCCGGTTTCAGACATTTATTTGATGTCTCCCAGTATCCGTGAAATATGTGTTATGAGCCCGCGAGTGACTTCGTGCAATGTTTTCGTGTGCTGTACCATAATGGCGTGAGGTTGTGAACGTTTGGAGTGATGATTAATAATCTGTCGTGTTATAGTTTGGTGTCAAATTGTTTTCCTTGTTTTACACAGCTGAGGCTATTTTAATGTGATATAACATGTCGTTTTGTTTTCCTTGTTTTTCAGCCGAGCCCACTTATTGTGAAATTACTTGTCTTTTGAAACGTCTTTCGCTTACTTTTTCATTTAAATTTAGACTTTCGTTAAGTGGGTCGTTTGTTCCTAAGACGCAATAAATCATTTGACTTCAACTTTGATCGTACTATTTTTTGTAATGACAGAATTTACAGAAGAAACTCCTCATTCTCATGCGGGTATTGTGTCCCAGTTGACAAATACCGGGACATTTCACAGTCTGGCGATCACCTTGCGATGAAACTTCCACAGACTAATGTTCGGTATTTACTGTTTGATGGTACTTTGTATTAAGGTTCTAAAAGCAAAGCTTATACTTAGTTATGTACTCAGTATTTAGTTATGAGTGAACTGGAGAATAGCTTCATATTTGTTTTAATGTAGAAAGGTCCGTTTAATGGTTAAAAATTCGGCCTGGGTGGTTTTAGTTTAGATATTGTACTTATGTTCCCGGTGCGACCGTTAGAAACCCTATAGTAACCTAACTTCTAATAACCCTATTTGGGATTAGATTTCTCTGTATAGGCGTTTTGGTAACAAAAAACTTCACAATGTTTTCCTTCACCGAAACAAGTAATTAACTTCTGATACGTACATAACTTATTTGAAAATTAGAGGTGCGTGCAGGTCATACTTCCAAGGTTGGGTGGCCAACGTTCAAATTGCTAAGCTATCGCTGCATACTCCATCTTAGCTTTCTCACTTGTAATATGAGTAACTTACAATACTTCCCAATATGCGAACAGAGAAATCCCAATACATAGAACAATAAACACACAACCGACAATAAAATCTTAGGCGTGAAGCAATAAGAAAGACAATATTAATTACTTCCATAAACTTTCTCCCTCTCAGACCTTATTCAAAGCGAATAGAGTTCAAATTCGTTTAGCAAACTGAAGTTGATACATGAAGGTTATCCCATAGGGCCAGGGCGGAAGAATGTAGAATGTATGGTGTTTTAGGTAATTAAATGTCACATAGATCTGAGATTAATGATGTGTTACGACACGAGATACGCAGGGATTTCCTCATGTTTATATTATACTCGGGACTTGGGAAGCTACCTTTAGCTGTAAGTATAGATATGAATTAGGCTCCTCATAATTACAAACACAGATACCTTTTACATACACGCTACATACATCATACATTAATTGTTAATATCCGGATGACCGAGCTTAGCTCGGTTTAGTATTGCTTAACAACGCCATCTGCTTTAGCTTTAGTGTAGCTACTCGCCAATAGATGTCAGGAAGAGTCTATTGCAGCCGTTTTTCATTGCCTGAAAACACGGATACAACGACATTTTTTAAAAATGAATCCTAGCTAAATCGATTTATTGCCCCCGAAACCCCATGCGTACTAAATTTCATGAAAATCGTTGGAGCCGTTTCCGAGATTCAGAAAATATATACATATACAAGAATTGCTCGTTTAAAGATATTAGATATAAATATCTGCCTCAAGTGGGAATCGATCCCCGAAGAGCACATATTTATAAGTCACTAGTGGATACCCGGCGTGTGCTATATGCAAAAAATTGTTGTATGGAAAAGTAAAACAACGAAAATGTGCCTAATGCATTGTTTTAGCGGTCTCAAATCTCAAACCATCTTCGTATTTCAGATTATACCATTTTGGGGCATATCAGTTGCATGGTATCAAGGTTTATAGAGGACATTCGTACAAACATTTTTTGTAATTTATATGTTATGTAAATATATTATTTATCGGAACCAATAACTCAGACAAGGAGATGTCTTCGTATCATTATTTTTGTAACGTTAATAAAAGTAAATATAACAGAATTGAGATGTAACAATGGACGTTCTTATTTGAAGGGCTCAGGGGAAAACGACCTTGATTTTGAGAAAATCTGCAATTCATGGTTTTCCTACTCTTACCATAAATAGTTCCAGCGCTAGGAAAAAATTACCTAAAAATCAGTATTAATTCAGGAACCTGTGTACAGTATTAGTGGGTCGTAAAGTTTTTTTTTAAATAAAGATCACACTTCAGTTTTTTTATCAACCTCATGTCATTTTTCCCTAGCATGGTAATTATTTTTACTGTATTTTCGAGAACTCAAGTCGCTTTCGCCTTTTCTTGATTAACGCATGTTATAGTACTCTCAAACTGCGACTAGATGGCATCTCAAGCTCATTTTGAGGTAAAACTGGATTGATGTCGTTTTCCTCCTGAGCCCTTCATTTGTCTTAAATAATATTTCTACGAATACAAAAATATGTAAAAAGAACGGATAAAATATCCAGCAATACTACTTCGAAGTTTTCCTTTTACGTCCAAGCCATTAACTCCATAAATTTTACAATTATTACATCTTTCATTCATTACAAAAGCTAAATCATTACATTCTTGGACGCCCCACGTCTTGAGTCAAACGTCTTAGCAATTAATAATTATTGCACCTACTTCCGGCGACTTCCGGCGATGGCGGTGCTTCCGGGGCACAATGGCGGCCGTATCCTGCTAATAAACATTATTAACACATGAGAAGTTTGATGGTTTTGTCACTATACTTTGTTATCCACTTTGAGAAATTTAACAAATATTTAACAAACATTTTGATATATACGAGTATATAGCAAAAACAGTGTCCTTACAAAATTTTAACCAAGCTACAATTTGTATTAAGCCCTGCTCGTTCAAATAGACCCCAAAGCCCTTAATTTATTCTTTCACCGCGTCTTATTATTTGCAAATGGTCTATTTGTTGCGTCTTAACCCTTACAACGCAGATGGGGTCTCGAATACCCGCTCGTTCGAAATCGTCAAACGACGTCATTTGCTCTAAGCATCTACAATTTATCGACAAGGACATTGACAGATATTGCTTCGGCACTCGTAAAATTCAAGCGGCAGATTACGGGTTGGTTTCCAAATGGGACCGGTTTTCAGGTTTCCACTCATTATTGGGTTACGGTGGATCGGGGATTTAGGCCCATTGTGTAAACACAAGTGTGCTATGTTTGAAAGTACTTTTGTGTTTTACGGTATTTAAGCCCGGGCTTTAATATGTATTGGGGATAGAATTTTCGTAACAGTAAATTAAGAGTAGATTGTATCTGTGCTACTATTCGTGGCGATAATGGTATGGCGGTGATGGTGATTCTTAGAAGACGCAATGGATTAATTAAATGGTCAAAACTTTGTCTCTTCTTTCATCTCGGACCGATTACGTGGGATGCTTCGGTGTTATTGTGTTTCATGGCTAACGATGACCATGCAGCTTAGTATTTATGTACGTAAAAAAATTAGGGCAAATGTTTATAATAGAGTAACGGATTACTAAACAATACTTAAGCCAGTTAACTACTAGACTCATTTGTTTTTTTTAATAGAAATATTCGACGAAATACCTGATGTTGACGATCCACCTGATGGTAAGCTATCGTCGCCCATAGATATCAGTGACACCAAAGGCACTACTGATGCGTCACCGATCAAGAAAAAGAGCAAAAAAGAGAACGAGAAAAGAAAGAACTGGTTCTTAATTCCACAGCCACTTCTTACTTCTTTTGGTCGTAGCGCCCATATCAACTTGGAAAGGGATCGTCACCGGATCGCCTCGCCGTCAACCTAACGTAAGCGCGTTACCAACCGACTAGCAGCTCCGAGTCGACTCGGCTACGGCTAGGTGACGCCGCGCTTACGGCTCGCTGGCCGCTGGTTGACGGAATGAATGACAGCAGTACGCCGACACAGCAGTAGCCACGACGCGGGGCGTGCACGAGGAAACGGAAAGTCGAAGGATAGCGTACGGTGAGACGTAAGCGCGGGTACGGCAAGTCATCCACGCACCGTACCGCGGTTCGTGAGCTTGTCTCGAGGCGAGGCGATTACGTTACGAATCCGATAAGTGTGCTTTACAATAGGGAGTTTCATACAAAGAATACTGACATGCAAGAGTTGATACGTTTACGTTCCGTTTACGAGTTGATATGTGTGCTATGACCATTTATTTGGAATGCGCAGTGATATCTTTTAACGTTATGGATGTCTATATAAAATCGTGAACCACCATCAGTTACCACATCTTGGAATCAGTTTTGTTGCAAACGTTTTTTTTAATAATAGTGTATTGGCCCTCTATTTAACACAGGGGCATCTTGAGAAGGCCTAGAGTACTGACCAACCTAATTATCGGAAGTTTTCATACCACCTGTGGACCTGTGGACATGGCATTATCTTACGGTTGTTAAACCGGGATCAGAACGAAAATTATCTATAACTTTTTGCGACTAGCGGTCACCCATCCAACTAACGACCGCACCCGATGTTGCTTAACTTTGTCGTTCATTTAGGATCGACACAAGCCGCTGGGCTATGAGCGCTTCAATAATGTTTTATTCAGTATTAATTAATCCTAAAGATTTAAAAGATGAAAGCGCTACACGACATTTATGAAAAGAGATGGATCTTAGGAAATTGTGTTCATGGATGGTTGATGGCGACTTAATGAGGACCGAGGAAAACCTTCAGACGACGCGAACATATTAATTACCACCCACACTTCGGTAGCTATGATTAATGATCTAAGCGCAAGATGTTGTGTCTGGAGTTATAAAGTTATAATAAGTACGAGTTATCTTCAAGGAAGGGTAAGTATTCAGGTAGGAATATAATAGAATATAATTTTATAATACGTACAATCCTATTGATTCCCTCCAATGGCATTGACATATAAACAGACAAATGAGATATAAGACCATTTCCATCCATTCGAAAAAAAACCTACATTGTGCGTGGCTTGACACGCATTTGTTTTTTTCTCCTGGCCTTTCTCAACAATTTCAATACGAAGTATAATCCTCACGTTAGTTGCTTAACAAAAGTCATAATTTATAACGGTCGTTATTATTTTAACTATAAAATTTATCAACAGTTATGAATAGATGGATTATTAAAAACAAACTTTGTCATTCCTCTATTATCGGTACTCCGTTTCGCCTTGTTTGTGTGATTAACCCGTACACTATACATTTTTGAGTATTCAACGTAAAATAAACGTCAGTAAATAACTATTTTTATATGCCAAAATCACTACATTTCTCAGAAAAGAAAGGTAATGGCACTTAAAGGGCAATTTATTGATATTGCACCCAAACACAATAAATAATGACAAGTAAAAGGGTAAAAACGCCTTTTTTTGCTTTCCATAATAGTCGGATTATGAATAACAGAAGAACGGTCAGTTAGGGGTTGAGGGCACCCTTGTTACAAAATAGACCGGATAACCGAGGATAAAAACACAAGGGATTTTATGTTAGAATTCCGTAGCTACGAAGAATTTGAGTACTGATGCTGTAATAAAGTATTATTAATTATTTTGTACACACAATAATATTACTGAAAGAATTTTCATGAAGTTTAATACACCGGTAGATTATGATCTGGAATAAGATAATTACTATCACAAAAAATGCGATCAAAGCCACGAACAGAGCACTAGTTTGATTATATATATCTGAATATTATAAATAGTAACGACACAAACATTTGTTACTAAGGTTTGGTCGGCGTTTTATGCTTAGGTACCACACACACCAAAATCTTTGGTGAATCATTCCACGTTGTATTATTTCGTTCAAAAAAGGGATAAATAAATAATCCACGTTTTAAGTTTTAAGCCTTCAAATTATATTCAGTGCTTAATTTAGCACAATTAATTAAGGAATATGCATTGTATTTTATTTGTAAGTTAATTGCCGAAGATGTTGTTCATTTTAATATGGGTTTAAACTAATTCCTCTAAATCCGCTAATGGTTTAATTTATTTAGCAGTTCATTACTACCAACTCATTGTATTCAGTACTGACCCTTAGCTGTAACCATAGACTGAACGAGGTATGGAAATTATCTATGAAAAGTCCGACTCTGCCGACATCGCGACACGATGTCATTCGATCATTTTGATAACACTTGTCTGAATTGAATTGTAAAATTTGGATCAGTTTCTTGGTCCCTTACAAGCGCAGGAGAGGCCAAGTAATATTTACAAAACACCTTTTTAATTACTATAATAATACCCCACAACGACGTGGTCTCAATTCGAAGACATATCTTTCTCCAATGGTCATCGGTTCTTCGCGCTATGTGGCCAGTTCATTGCCACTTCAGTGGACTAATTCTTTGAGCTATAACAATTACCCTCGTTCGTCTCATTTCTGATGCGGTCGCGTACGGATATACCCAGCATATCCCTTTCCATAGCCCGCTGCTCTACTTTAAGCTTGTGGATTAGTCAATAGTAAAGCACCACGTCTCGGAGCGGTATGTGTAACAATAATTAAAAAGTAAAAACATTTCTCACTCTCTCCTCACCTTATATTATCTTTAATGTCAATTCTCCGTCTTCTGAAGTCTATCTCCAGACCCTCACTGGTCATCTTGCCGCTCGCCGGTGACAAAAGGCTAGTGTAAGAGCATTATACATGCAGATTGAAATGTGTTATCCTGCGATGGCGATTGTTAATGGCAAATGGATTGCGTTTATTGTTACACGTAATTGAGTGCCGGCGTCTGATTGAATGGGTGAATGGGTGCTGTTTGAATAGATCGTCTTTGTTTGTTCATGCTTTGTTTACTTGGCTTACAATTGTCTTCTTGTAAACTAAAGTGAAATAAGAAATATTGTGAGTTATTACCCATATTTTTTTTTGTTAGAAAAACACTTAATTTTGAGTACTTTGTCGTTATCATGACCGCCAATTTAGTCCAAACGTCACCGCGTCCCGTCGTCCAGATATCAATTGACATCAGCGTCTCCTTTTGGTTGTTGTAGGTATATAATGTAAAAAATTCCAGTAAAAAACCGTGCTATCTTTTAAAAGTTTACCAAACCAATAACCATAAACTAAGAAAACATTCTACTAAATTTTGTCCTGCAAATACAATCCTTAGTTGCACTTAAAACCATTCTATTTTATTACTTGGCTGACACGTTCATTTCTCAACTATAGCTTTAGTTTCTCTGATATTAATTATATAGTCAAACCGCCCTTATTAAATCAGTAAATACCTTCTAATTATTACATACATATCTAAATCAACAAAACAATCCAGGTATTTGATTACATAGGTTCTCGATCCTAATTGCCAAGTAATATCAGGTTTGCACGCACTGACAATCTAATTATGAGTTGCGGATAATACCATCCTATGTCAACTAAATGTAGCTGATTGTCAGCTTAATTATTAGAGGATAATAACATGAAATAGTGCGCAATTAGCGCTATAGTTGGGCGGTGCTTCTAGTTCAAAACATTTAACATGGAAGTGTGATCTGTCAACGGTATACCGAGAGCAATAGGTACGAGATTTTAGATAAAGATGTAGTATAACTGACGTCGATAGGTACTAACTTGCTTCAACCGTCAGCGACATTTAGTTATTTATTTACTTTTATTACATGTAAGCAAAGTTTTAGGGTAAGATTTATAGCCGTTTTAGCCGTATTGGGGTGGCTTAGAATACTAGCCCCAATCTCACGCCGGATGGGTATCGTAAGAGGCGACTAAATCCAGCCCGCTGGTGGTAGGGCCCTCGTAGGGATTATATTGGTAGTATTAATTTTAATTGTTAATTAATACCATTATTATAATCATGAAAACTACCTTTTAGACGATTTCAGTCGGTAAAGCGATGTACAAGTTGTAGGGCACACATGAAATTCTTAAAACAACTTGTTGTAATCGAGTTCATTGTTTTGTGGTGTAATTACAATTTTCGAACGTAATAATTGCTTTTCGAAATGAAGGGACATCTGAAATTTTAATATTAGTTATTGTGTACATGAGATTAAATGATGCTACATATTGACAAATTGACTTCTTTCGTTTAACGATACTCTCGAAGATTCCTACAATGAGGAATAATTTGGGGAATTTACATGGTATCATTAATGATCAGTGATTAATGATACAAATGTTGATATGAGTAATGATGGCGAACTGACATCTCAATTTGATATAAACCAAATTCCGTCGCGAGTAGATTTGATTGTAGTGGGGTGACCAAAATGCTACATTTTTTTCCACAAAAAATATTGTTCTTTATATTCAAAGTATGTACATAGTTTTTAAATATTAAAATAAAATATCTCAAAAACTTGGAAGTACTGAAGATAAACAAAAGTTACTGTAATGTTTATAGAATATTGTTTAATAAAATATTTTACACCAAATGAAACTCTACTTTTATTTTATTAAACAATTAAATAAAATAGCGTACCTAACTTCACAAACATTTCCTATTTTCTGAAAACTAGGTACTTCATGAAGATAAATTTATAACTTATAAATAAATAAAACATTATTATTGTTCCTTTTAAAATATTTATCTTTTTGAGAAAAGATGTGTCACTTAACCCACGAATGCTTAACAAAAAAATAATACAATATTTATCCATTACAGTGATTGCGTTCCCACTCATAAATCAGCGCAGCGACATCCGAGTGTATGACAAATGGCCGCCGAAACAAGAGACGTGCGAATAAATGATGTGTGAAACTGGGGCTTCGTATTTTGAACGCTGTTTCATTTTGTAACTTAGATACAGTTGTTTAATAATCTTAAAATGTATGGAGACGTTTCCTGATAACATTTGTCAATAAATGTCTTTGAAAAGTTCAGTAATATAACAATTATTATTTATATTTAAGTGCTCCTCGCCCGGTGGCTTGTCTCAACTTTAAGCGGTCGAATAGTGGGTGCATGGGCGACCAGGGGAAAATTTGGACAAATTCATGCTTTGGAGGGCAGGTGCAGCTGTTGGTCTCAGCTGTTATTTTATTTATTTATTTGAGATAACAACAGCCACTTAGTAATTACGTACATAATTGTTACCTTACATAAAACAATTAGGCCAATTAATGTTATCTGCTAATTACAAAAGTAAAATTTTTATGTATATTTTAATGTACCAAGCTATAACTGTATAAAACAAAAGTTTCAAAACATTTATAAATTTATAAACAACGCTATTCTTAGTATACTCCAAACCTGAAAGTAAATTGTATAGAATCAGAAACAATTTTAACATTATGATTTTATAGATACAGTCATGAAAATATTTATGTAGATTGTTTAATCAAAAATATTAAAGACGTGTGTCAGTTTTATTATATACAAAGAACAACGCTGTATAGATATTAAATAAAGTTATGAAATGCTTAAGTGCCGAATTAATAACAGTTGTTTGAGTGAATTTTATAAACTTTTTTACATTTCCAATATGACAACTTATAACTTATGTTATTACCAATGTAGCACAACAATTCGAGAAACAATTTTTGTACGATTGTAAGATTCATAAGCATACATTACTAAAATAATATTAATCTAATTATATATGATTTAATACAAAACACTAGCTCAATATTAGAGATTTAATCTTCGAAAGGAAATCCTGTTTAGTACCAACGAAGGGATCAATAGTATTAAAAAGTTTATTAAATGTTTTAAGTAACCTGGACATAACCGCATTCTTACCATACATGGTGGAGTGGGATGGAACAGCAAACAGTGGAGTATGGCGGGTGCGGCGTGTTGGTGCAAGTAACGTCATCCGCTCAACAAGCTCGGGGCAGTCAAGGCGCCCGCGCAACACATCATATAATAAGCCCATATCCAACATTAATCGTCTCTCTTCAAGTGTTAAAAGACCGTGCTGGCGACAATCTATGACGTACGAAGCTGCAGCGTGTCTAAATTTGAAGTTTATGTGTTTAATGAACTTTTTTTGTAACTTTTCAATATTATTTTTATGAATTGAATAAAATGGAGACCATACCGGACTAGCGTATTCCAAAATGCTTCTAACATATGCGTAATAAACAATTTTAATACTTGTAAGTGAGTTGAATGGTTTACACGTGCGCATAATAAAACCTAAGTTACGAAATGCCTTACTAGTTATATCTACAAAATGATGAGAAAGAAGCATTTTTGAATCCAAACAGACTCCAAGATCGCGAACAACATCGGTACGATTAATAAGTACATTATTAAAATTGTATTTATATATTATGGGCACTTTCCTACGTGTAAAACTGATGATTTGACATTTTTTAATATTAACAGTAATTTTGTTCTGTTCATAGTATGACATTAAGTTATTTAAATCGTCTTGTAACAACAAGCAGTCGGAAACAGAATTTACCCTATAAAATATTTTCTTGTCGTCAGCATATAATAAATGTTTTGCATTCTTAAGGCACATATAAATGTCATAGATATATGCATTATAGAAAAGGGGACCTAAGTGAGAGCCCTGAGGTACACCTGAGGGCACATTAATAAAATCGGACTTGTAGCCGCCAAGTACAACTGCCTGAGAGCGATTAGACAGGTATGATTTTATCCATCGCAACAAATCGCCATGGATTCCTAATGAGAAAAGTTTATTTAAAAGAATACTGTGATTGACACGATCAAACGCTTTCTCAAAGTCTGTGTATACCACATCCACTTGACCGCCGCCTTCCATTTGCTTTAAGACATAATCAGTGAAAATAGCAAGATTGGAAGTGGTGGAACGATTCTTAAGAAAGCCGTGCTGTGCTGAGGAAATTCCTTGTACTATGACCGAATAAAGACAATCATAAACAATTTTTTCAAAAACTTTTGCAAGAGTGTTAAGAATTGATATGGGCCGATAGTTACTAATAAGAGATTTAGACCCTTTTTTGTGTACTGGAATAATAAATGCCTGTTTCCAAATAGAGGGGAAAGTACTTTCTTCCAAAGATCGACGAAATAACAATGAAATTGGTAAAGTTAAATTTTTTGCGCAATTGGCGAAAAAAATAGGGGGTATTCCGTCACAACCCGCGCCCTTAGACTTGTCCAGCAATTTAAGAACTTTTTCAACAGATGCGTTAGTAAACTTAATATTAGATATCGTCGCGTTAGAAAGTGACCTATATGAACTATTAGAAGATGTATTTGGCTCTAAGGGTGAAGGTCTTACAAAGACACTTTGAAAATATTCGTTAAACGAAGAACAGATATGTTGACCTTCAGTAATATAATTACCATGATCATCTGAAAAACTACTAGGATAACCAGAGCAACCACGTTTGGCCTTGACGTATGTCCAAAAGTATTTTGGACATTGCTTGATTTTAGATTCAGCACCTTCTGTAAAACGATTGAAACATTCAGTTTGTTTCCTTTTTACTCTATCTCTAAGAAGTGAGAATTCATCATAGTCACGTGGGTTACCAAAACGTTTCCACTTTTTGTGAAGTCTAAATTTCTCTTTAATAGTTTTGATTAAAGAGGTAGTGTACCATATAGGATAATGTGACTTTGATGAAGGACGGTTAACCAAAGGGACAAAAAGCATAAAACAATTATGAAGCTCATTATAGAATGCTTCAACTGATTGGTCTAACGTGTGACAAGACAATAATTCATGCCAATTTATGGTGCTTAGATGTTTGTTAATAATATCATAATTCGCTTTATGAAAATTGAAACGACAGAAACTCTTTTCGTTTAAAGGTTTTAAATGTAAGTCGGTAACGGTTATAGATAAAGACGGATGATATTTATCTTCATTTAGTATAGGTCGTGACGATTTTTGATTATTAATGGTATGTTACTGAAGCAAAGATCTAGAATTTTATTCGATTCATTTAATGTTAGGTTATATTGATTCCATCCTAAATAATACAAATCTTGAATAAAGCCAGACGCACAAGTTTGCATATCTGATGTATATTGTGATGAAATCGTATAATAATTATTATCGTTCGTCGCCCAGTCGATACAAGGTAAATTAAAATCACCTACCAGTACGTAATTATCCTCCGCGAAACTATCATGCAATTTATGTATATTGTCTTTTAAGTACTCAATACGCGAGGACAAAATGGGTCGATCAGGTGGTATATAAGTAAGTATTATGTTTAGGTCCTTTGAACAATGCAATGATCGAGCAGGTACACACACACAAAGCGACTCAATTGAGTCGCAGGACCACTCTCGGCGCAGCACGGCACTTAGTTCTTTACGAGCACATATCATAACCCCACCCCCAGTAGATTTTTTGCATAAATTTAAATTCCTATCACAACGAAAAATATCATAGCGGGAGTCACACAGTTCACTATTAAAAATGTCGCCCTGCAACCATGTTTCTGTAAACAACAATAGATCATAATTATGTAATAAAATATTATTATATAATTCAAGACACTTAGTCCTGAGTCCACGCACGTTCTGGTAATATATTGTTAAGTTATTTAAGAGATTTAATGGTTTATTGGCCATATTAATAAGGATAAAACGAAACAAGTAAAATACAATTTAGCTTAAAGATAATTGATGCAGCGCAATTCAAAATAATTAACTGTATGTATACATACGTATGGATTGACGGTTTATTTTTACCTTTGTACACGTGTCTAAGCCAGAAACACAAAAGAACGACGACGGAATGTAGGTAGAATGCGGTCACACAGATATCGAGCAAACGTAAAAGGGTTAATTTATTTAATGATATTGAAAGCAAAACATTAATCTTAATTTTAGATGTCAATAAATTAGTCGGGATTCCTTCGTTGATACAAACATTTGATTTGAGCATTATACTGGTAATAAACTGAGCCGTTATTTGTAAATAACTCGTAAAAATCAACAACAAAGAATAAACTGAATATACCTTTACATTAATACAAATATATATGAGTCATTTAATTTTCTCAAGATCCTTTGTATTTTTAATTAAAAACATGGGGGATGAATCATCCTTGCGAACATAGATTTTACAGTTGCGTACCCACACATGTTTGTAATTGTTAAGTTTAGCGGACTCACGAGCATTCTTAAACAATAATTTGAACTCGGGGATTAGGTGTTCATTAACATATATATTCCTCGACACGCAGCTGAGCCCGATATCTTTTGTAGTCAAACTTTTCTTCCTACGAATACCGGAAATAAGTTTGTCCTTTAGTAGCTGAGAACTTAGTCGAATAACAATATTCTTCGGCCGATCTTGCGAGAATGTACGGACTCGGTGGTAAAAAATTACGTCGTTCGCTGATAGATCAACACCTGCGTATTTTGCCAGCGCGAGGACATAATCCAATATGTTTTCTTGCTGAGTCACTGGTACCCCAGAGATTTCCAGGTTAAGTAGGCGCTCGCGTTGTTGACTGGCTAGATATTCACTACGTAAATACACGCATTCTGATTTTATGGCGTTTAATTCCTCTTTTAATGATTTACATGTATTTAGTTCTGTGTTCATACCATCGACTCGCTTACACAATACCTCATATTGCCCCGACTGAAAATTCAAGCTTTCCTCCATTGAAGATAATTTGTTTTTAGTATTTATTTGTTCTTTAACCAAGCTGTCGGTAGTTAACCTGATGTTACATAATTCCTCCTTTATTTCGGAAATAATGTCAGTCTTCACGCTTTGTATATCTTCTCTAGTACAATTTTTCAGCTCCAAGACGAGGCCCATAATTTCCTTACGAAATGCAGAAATATCATTTTTTAATTCAGCAGTATCATCAAGTTGTTTGCGTTTTCGCATTCTAGAATCGGTGTCGGTATCGCTTAACTGTGCGAGGTCGGTAAGAGAACCAGAATTATTTGAACCGCTACGCGACTTGCTCAGTGAACGTTGAGAGGTCATAATTAATTGTTACGTTGGACGCAGGTAACGCGCGACCAAGACACAAACAATTATTTAGTTCCGTCTTCCAATCCACACTACTCACACAATTAGAGACCGCAGTTGTTGGTAATAAGGATCACAACTTGAAAATTAATGCACTCGCGTTATCGTACTTGTATCCACGCACTTATATTACAGCGAATATTGCTTAGTACACGTTATACACATCCGACGCGTACGCCGGCTGCAGCGAGAATGCGAGAATATAATTAGATATCAGTTGTTAAGCTTTGTCGTAAAAAAACATCAGACCACCACATGTTCTAGTCCTCCTCAATTATGAGAAAATCCTAAGCCCAGTAATGGCTTCCATAAATGGGTTAAAGCTGCTGAACCCGCAAACGCTTCAACAACCAATTCTAATTCACATAATGTTAACCCTTGCGATCGTTACAAAAAAATTCAGTAACAATATCTCCGACAATTTTATCTTTATTTTCCTGTAACAGTTCCTAGTCACGCGTTAAACCGATCTAAGAACGGTAAGGTACCCTGTAGGGAACTGTTACGGCTTGGAACTTTATAGGAACGTTAGAAACGAATTATACAGATGAGAGTCTGGTTACCCAGTGGGAGATGCATTCGAGAGTAACAAAATCGATTTAAAGAACAATATTGTTGATTTTATGAACATTTAACACGGAGGTTTTATACTAAATATTTGATAAATCTCGTTTTTCAATAAATTATGAAACTTTTTAGGGATTTTGTTTTGTTTGGTTGGCTTTAAGTGCATTCAAACCTCCATAGTACCGATCAATGTGTTCAGAAACAATCATTTCATATGACGGAACCTAGTCCCGACAATATTATATAAGACGGAAGCTACTTTCCTTCTACAATTTATATGAGTATCTACTAGGTATTCATTGGTGTTTGATGAAATAACAAAAAAAATCTTGCAGCATCAATTAAAAACATGCTCTGAGGATTTATTTCCATTTCTTTAGAGCAATTAAAAACCCTTTGGATGTGTTTATAATCAAAGTAAAAACCATTAAGAAACTGCTTTGAGCTACATGGCCTAGTGTCTTGTAGCACATCTATTCAAATGCGACTCAAGCTGCACTTCTTACAAACATCATCACGAACTCACGATCAGTGTGGTGCGATGGTTACCATGTCGGAATGCCGCGCCAAGGGTTCGATTCCCAGCGAGGTGGAAATTTGAATGATGAGTTTGAATTTCTATTCTCGGTCTGGGAGTGAGTGTTCTTGTCTCTGTGTATTGTCCATGGTACCCACGACACGGAATCCTAGTGTGGGGCTATGAATGTGAAGCGATATTTATTATTTTATTATTTATTATCTATGTCTTATAATACCTATATTCTCGTATTTTGTTTTAAGGCTGTATAAAGCAAGAAAATACGAATTTTATTATTAAGTTTGAATTCTGAATATAAAATATTGTGAATTCCATATATCATCCACATTTTACCAACATTTTTAGGTTTGTAAGGTGTAAATATTTACTCTCAAATGGCAACCCCGATTAAACCCACATTCACAACAAACACAATGTGCTACGGAACTATAAATCTGATCCTCGATCTATCCATTACGGAGTAAGGTAACTAGAAACCTAGACTGGCGATGATTAACGAGGTGCGGGCGATGACAGCCGAGAGGTGAGGATAGCCGTTTGTTATAGAGGGTGCTGGAAGAAATAGCGTTGCTTTGAAATAATTTCTTAAGAATATCAGACTGTTAACGTTAAAAAAAGTTTAATTACAAATTATTATCATACGCACCCTCAGTGGAAAAAAAGCATAAGTCATCTTACGTTGAATTTTAGTTATTAATATGATTGGAAGGAGGAACAAAAGCTCATATGCTCAATTTTTTTTTCAAATTTTTATCATTAATCTTGGCGATTTTATACAAGAAATCGTAATGTAAATTCCTTTGACTGCTTACTGATATTTTAACAGTTTTTTTGCTCTCCTGTAAAATTGCAATTTTCATCTTATGCCTTTTTTCCACTGAAGGTGCGATATCGCACTTCATAAAGTTGTATCTGACTGACGTTTGTTCTCGTTAATTTTACAACCAACATGGCAGATTCAAATTCATTCACCAAAGTATAATAGGAAGTTTGGAGTAACATGTAGTGTTTTGTTTTCATTTCAATCGGTTCATAAATAAAAAATAATTATCATTTCAAAATTTTCATCTCAATATTTTTCTTTGTGTCTCCTCTTGAAGCTTTCGTTTTATTAAATAATCTTGAGTTATTTTTATTTTCAAATTCAATATACAATACAATACAATATTCTTTTTTGTGTACACTAATAAATTACAAAAACAGAGAAATTAACAGCAAATGAAGTTATACACAACAGACGGTCTTATCGCTACAGCAGCGATCTCTTCCAGACAAGCCTTTGAGCGAAGGACAAAAATACATTTAAAGAACTGAGGTAGGGGTGCAACAATTATACATAGTAAATATAATTTTAAGATCACCATGTGTACAAAGGTAGCGTATCTAAGATGACTCGGCATGTCTCGGTGCTCGCCACTTGAACTGTCAATTATACGATATTGAATGGCAATGATTGACGATCTTAAGATACATACAATCAAATTGTAACATAACTTTACAAAGTGCTCATAAGGGTTTTAAAATGTTAAATGTTAGTAAAATGACAATATTTTGTAAAGGAGTATAGACGGAACGAAAAGGGGCAAAAATATCAAATTAACCATTTCAAATCTTGACCTAATTCTATACTGCTATATTTTCAGTAATGACAATAGTTTCATATTATCAGTGTATGCTCTTAAGTTTATGATTTTAGGATAACCTGTCATACCGAACCAACTCTGCGAGTTATGTCATTAACTTTTGTTTGTCTACGAACTTCTTCGCTACGAAATCTCGTAGCGAAATGCTACATAACTTCTTTGACTACCCATGTGGTGTAATTGCGTGGTTCTGCGCTCGATTCCAGAGAAGGAATTTGAATGATGAGTCCATGTTATTGTTCTTTGTCGGAGTGTGTTATTTATGTAGTCCATGACAACTATTGGATTGGAATCTTAGTGTGGGTTGTGTAGTGATTTTCAAGTTTTTAGTTCTTTTGAAACCGCGCTGATATGAGAGATTTACTACACAACAAAAGTGGTCAAAAACGTAAAACCATACATCAAATTGTACGCAATGCAAATCTCCAATGGGCCCAAATCCACAATAAACGCATAAATAATAATTTCCGGTTCGGGAAAGCGCAATAAACCAACCGATGATTAACAGATCGGTTGTTAGTCAACCGCGACAATCAGGGTTGACACTTCGTTGTAATTTTAATAAAAGCAGGAACTTTCAGTCAATCTTTTGTCGATATTCGTATCGATTGGTCTCGTTTATCTGCAACTATTGGCCTTGTATAATATTTTTATGTTGGCTATTGACAGAAAAATATGATTTAAAGCCTCCAAGCGTTTTAAGTAAACCTAGCTTGCTTTGCACTTAGCTCGTGAGAAAAATCCCTAATTTTACATTTTTATTTATTTATTTATTTATTTATTTATATATTTTTGTACACGAAGGAAATCTTACAGAAAACAACAAATAGGTGCAGAGGATTAGGGTTGTCAACTTTAAGTTAGTTATTTTATTTTATTAATGAAAAATCAAAAAATGCGATGCAAATTTCTTATTTTAGAAAGTACAGGCTGCTTGGCGAGGTAAAAATATTCATTAAATTATTGAAGTTGCATTTTTTTACGAATGACTTAAAATAAAATTATACATTGCCAAGCTTAAAGGAATTTAGTAATTTTTGATTTTTATAAAAAAAAATCCATTCATAGCTATCTACTACAAATGCATTAATAACTATAGTAAACCTGAATGACTTAGCTTGTCGATAATGATCTAGTGATAAAAATCGCGACCAAAACCGCAACATCAGTTATATTCCATACAATATACATAGGAGGAATAAAAATAATTCGCATTTTGCCAACCCTACGTAGAGTCAGGATATTGGTATCGCTTTACGTCTGTTAAGGCGTTTAATCATGCAACCAATCCTGCTATTCTAATGAACAACGATCCATTTGTTTTTGGACTCGAGCCGTGCAAATTTAAAATTATTGATTCATCGTTCTTGAACATCCATAAATATAATCTTGTGAATTTCATACCAAACTTCAGATTCTGAACTGACAGCTTTGTCCTTTCGAAAATTCATATTCATTATGTCACTAGTAAGTGATATAATTATTATCCACCAAGTTTTTGTTTCTATTAACAGTTTTGAAAGGGTACTGTGATGAAGATCCAACAGCGAAATGACTCTTGAGGTTTCCCGCTGGTTGATTGAGCTGAAATTACATACGATTAGCGAATACCTTATTGTAACCTTTATCAGTATTATTTTCACTTTGTGAGGAGATCTAGGATAAGAGATACATAGAACCTTGAGTCCAAACTAACACTCTTTGTTCATCTTCCCTTCTACATAAGTCATCTCAAGTCGCTTCTTCCATCCAGTGTCAAATGGTATTCGTGCACTTTATCAATACAGTTTTTACCATCTGCATTCTAGACCGCAAGCTTCTCAACCATATCACAATCTCAAAAACGGTTTTCTAATTTTCTCCATGATTCGCAACGCATCGGTATTAGTAGCAGGCGTCTATAGGCAGCAGTGGTCAATTACCATCAGATGACAACGCTGTTCTTTCGTCAGCTTGACTTTTAATTGCCAGTCGGAAAATAAAAGCAATTCAAAATATTTCACTCTCATTTTAAAATATCATCAGTTTCTAAATCACAATAACTTCATCAAAGACATTTACAGTTTTCCACTCGGCCGGTTGTTTCAAAGAAATCTGCCATTAATTACTGTCGACGCCAAAGGGGTTAAGTCTTTAACCCTTTGGGGTAAAAAATACCCCCGAGCCATTTTCATGCTCTCATAAACTCTTTTAAACTTATTGTTTTCTTTTGTTGGCAGGACTTTGAAATATCGTGATTATTAACGTTTGATGGTCGTTCGGACCGTTGTATTGAACATCAAAGGATTTTTTTTAAATTTCAGTAGTGCTATTGAATTTAATAAAATTTTTCAAGAGATGTGATGGAAAAAGTAAAAGTTTTGTAATGAATGTGCAAATTAGAAACTGTTGAACTTAAGTTCCTTTTTAATTTATTTTTCCTAAGTAGGATTTTCTAATTATCAATCAACTTATTTAAGAACAAATCAAACAAATAGACAAACATTCTAAAACTTATGTACGCGTATTTGATTCTTTTGAATTCAAAAACGGCCGTTTTTACTGTTGTTGTAAAAAAAATTGTTGTATTTTGTTAATCTTAATATTTAGTGTTTGTTTTATTTCAGTCAGTTCATAATTAAAAAATATTATTTTGTTAATTTAAAATTAATTTCGCTTATAAAATTTTGACCATTTTAGATAATTTAGGCCTAATAGTGATTCCGTGACATAGACCACTCTGGTTCTATTAAAATAATCAATTCTACTAATTACTCACAATGATAAAAGAAATCGCCCGTACGAGGCCGGAACGAGTTGCTAGTAGGCTTTCGTACTATAATTCTTGACAAAAAGAAGTTTGGGGTAATTGAAGTATAATGTCATAGGAACAGACATCTTGAACAAAACGTGTGTCCAGCCCGGGAGGTTCGATTTTCAAAATTGAGCCCCTGTTCTCCTTTCAAAATCGAACGAATCCATTGAAGATTGAAACCACGTAGCGCCAATGCATTGGGACATTTACATGGTGTTCGCGGTGTCGGTTCTATACGCTAGTAATAATAACTTCAATGTTTGGGGTATAAGTTTAAGGCTCGTATCAATAAACCGAACTAATGATAAGAACATTCAGTTTGAGACGCTGATGAAATCGTATGAAAAAGTGACTTTTGTTAGTAATATAATTAAATAAGTGTATTTGTTCTACGTATAATTATGTTACTTTCAGTATAAGATTGCGCCACACGGTTGCAAACATTTTCCATTTCCAAATGGAAACGTTGAAAATTCCGCTCTGTTCAACCTCAGTTCTACGAGTATTTTCAATTTGAAATTGGAAGCATTCGATTGTTTCTTTTCTTTCATTCATTAACTAAACAAGCACAGACTGGCGCGCTAAGTTAATTTATTTACTTTGATTTAACGGACAAATAAATGTTTTAACCTTTTTAAGTAATAAATACAATGTTTATTTCATTTTAATTATGTTCAGTCTGAAAATGACTGGACTGATGATTTTGGTACATGCTCCTTTAGGAAACCAGGTTGTAAGTAATGAATAAGAGGTTGATCTTAAATTAGTAATATTTGGTTGGATGTTTGATTAGGTAAGATTGTCGACTGGTCAATATGGTACTCCATGAGTATGGAAAGTCAAATCGATTTACATTTTATATTTGATAAAAAATGTGATTGGGGGACTTACGCTTATTAAGGCAAGATATTCCATTACAACTGTTTTTAGAATATTTGTCCGTATATCGGTTTATTTTTTTGTCCATGCGGTTATTGTAGCAAATATCCGAAATAGTTTCAAAATTTGTATATAAATGGTTTTTAATGCATTTGACACACAAACATAATATTTGACACTTACGGCTGATTTTTGACTCCAGAACGGGTTTCTAGCTCATAAAAAATGACCATAATCATGACTTATTCAAGTAACTAAGTAAGATACATTAGTGCAATAATTAATCTACATCAGATATGCCAACTCATGTACTGTACACATCGATATAATACTTCATTGAGCTAAATACACTATCTATGACACGTCTGTCAATAACGTCAAATGAAGTCTTAATTATGCAATCCAAATTATCAATTATGTACGGTATATCTATTGTATACAGATATATCTTATTAATAGATTCTGATTTACGTTGTTATTGACATATTAAGTAGTAGACTAGTGTAGGCACATTGTCTATTGTGTACACAAAGCAAAATATAGGTATATAGGGTATGATTCAAAACCTTCTGTAATTTTTAGTTCAAGCTTGATTTGAACACTGTCATCTCTTTAGTAGTTTTGAATGTAAGGCCCATATTATTATAATAAATAAATAAATAAATCGATAACGGCTAAAGAGCGCAATTTCAGATCTTACAAATGTAATTTTTACATATGATTAGTCTTTTCAGCATCTCAAAACGAATGTTGAGGTCGCAGGGATGATAACATCAAGCCGAGATCAGATTATTACCGGGCCGTATCTAATGTTGCATCTAAGGTAACATTATGTTGAACGCACATTATATCCGCATCGTCCGCCCCGGACGCTCCGTATGCGGATACCCTCGCACATATGTCCGGATTCACCGTACGGCTTTTTTAGTATTGCCAACAATTTTTGCAGTTTCTTCCAACCTCTAGTGAAAAACGGTGAAGACGGTTAAGATTGATTCAGCTATGGAAAAATTGTTGTAGTAGCCTGCATATTGGCCGAAGAAAGTCAAATTCGAAAAAAAGAAGATTTTAGGTTCATAATATCAATTTGAAAAGGCAGTTATATTACCGTTTACCGTTATATTATCAGTTTGAACGGCAAATTCTAACGTTATTTCCCGGCTTGGTGGATGATGGTCAATAAACCTAGATAATTGAAAACTTTAAGTTGTAACTTGAATTTGAGGGAAATTTAATTTCCACACACACACACGATACTTATTATTTTTTATTAGTTTTCGACTTTGTCTCATATTTCAATAACGTAGTTAGTTATCGCAGTCAGGAATCTCGAATGTCCGAAAACAATGATGTATAGGTATAAACATGAAGGCGAGATCTCCTCACAGGATTCGTTTACTATGAAACGTTTCTCCTAATGCGTTGTCAAAAGCATCGTGGCATGGCAACACTAAGTACCAGTACACGCCCTACGTATGACGTCATCCGCATTTTGGATACCTTCCGCATTTTCAGAAATGCGATGCGGACGATGCGGATGACAGATGCGTCGGTATATGTCATCCGCACCGTCCGTACGCATTTCTGAAAATGCGGAAGGTATCCGAAATACCGATAGTGTTGCCATGCCACGATGCTTTTGACAACGCATTAGGAGAAACGTTTCATAGTAAACGAATCCTGTGAGGAGATGTCGCCTTCGTATTTATGCCTATATATAATTGTTTTCGGACATTCGAGATTCCGAATGGCGTTCCTCAAACTGCGATAACTAACTACGTTATTGAAATATGAGGCAAAGTCGAAAACTAAAAAGAAATAATGAGTATTATGTATTTTAATTTCCCTCAAATGAAAGTTACAAATTAAAGTTTTCAATTATCTAGGTTCATTGATCATCATCCACCAAGCCGGGAAATAACGTATAGTATTTGCCGTTCAACTAACTGCCTTTTCAAATTGATGTCATGAACCCAGAATCTTCTTTTTTTTCGAATTTCATTTTCTTCTTCCTCTTCCAATGCGCACGCTATTATAACAGTTTTTTCCATAGCTGCATCAGTCTTAATATTTTGCTTTTGCAATCTGAGAATCTGAGTCTGACAACTGTCAGTTGAATAAAGGAATATATTATTATGAAGTTTATGAAAACTATGAAATAATATACATTTAATGGCCAATACTTGACGATTGATAGCAAACTATAGAATACAATGCAATACAAAAATCTTTATTTCATCTCATCCTCAAATTACATTCAGGTAATATTTTAAAATATGAATAAAAGGAAAAGATATGCAAGTGCTAAGTAATCTGTGGGAGATCTGGTGTCTAAACTAAGCCTTGGCCTGTATCTTAGTACACAATACCTAAACTATACCTATACACGGAAATAAATTGACACAGAACTAGTGGGATTTTTTCCTACTAGTATTGTCAACAGGACTACTCAACAAGACGAGTGGGAATAAACGAATGACATCGCACCGTTTTTCACTAGAGGTTGGAAAAAACTGCAAAAATTGTTGGCAATACTAAAAAATCCGTACGGTGAATCCGGACATATGTGCGAGGGTATCCGCATACGGAGCGTCCGCTGCGGACGATGCGGATATATGGGCGTTCAGCTTTACTCGTAAATACTGCTAATATTAACAGTATTACAGCTTAAATATTAAAATAGAGTAAGAACACTTAAATACAGCAAACGAAAAAGTGAATTCCCATTTCTCTCGCGTTAAACAAGACAGTTCTTATTAAGTTTAGTATAAATTTCCCTCACGTACCGAGACAAGGCACACTTCTGCATTCTGTAGTAAGTATAAGAAAACTTTGTACAGCAAGACATTGTTGTTTAATTAAAACGTATTGGGAGAATGAAAATTAGTTTGAGAACATGTAAACTAGTTTTATTGTCATAGAAATAACTTGAAGTAAGATACATACATACATGTAAGTATGCTATGTTTTTTCAGAGGACACTTATTTGTTGAACAATCTTAGCATTACTTTTTATGAAAATATAAATTTAAATAAGTTAAAAAAATTGCAGTGTTGTGACATTACTATGATTATTCATCTTTAAATTATGCAATTGTAGCTTTCTTTACTAACACTCCTCTAAAAAAAAACTATTGGTACTCGTGGTTAATCCTATTATAAAAGAGGGCGATTGGAGGTCACTTTACTCTGTTCCACCCGGCTTTTCCCTTTATTTTCTGCATGTTAAGATTCTTAACCTACCTAATTCCTTAGAAGAATGCCGGTAAATGAAGTTTTCAAATTATTTTGTTCATGACTATTGACTATGTCACAAAAATATTTTGGATATTGAGAAAACAAATTTGTCCAACACAGGTATCCCTTAAAGTAAGTAAATTGATATCACTCTTTCATATGTATTATTTGGTTCCCTATTTTATAAAGGGACAGTCTATAGAAATCAAAGGGCTACTTTGGCATGTTGACAAATACGTATCATATGAAATAATATTATTAACTGCCGCACGAATTTTAACTTAGTTGCGTAATACATAAAGCTGCTTTTAGAAAATGTATTGTAGGTCAAAGGTTTTATAATATTATCAGGGGATTTAAGGCGATTTATTTCAGTAAAAGTATTCGGTTTAAAAAACATTTCTGTTATGTTTTCTTACGAATGAGTTTGGGTAAACCGCTTATGAAATCGATGATTGGCAAAGGTTTTTTTATAAGGCGGTCCTGTTCATAAGTAGGTAAGTGTAGTGTCTTGCCTGGACCAACAAATAAACAAACAACCTGAGTAGGTACCTATTCACCGTCTCTTATACACACATTTAACATCACGAATGCTTACAATAAGCGAAAAGAAAGCAGTGAAACCTCATTATTACTGCGCAACGACCCTGTAGCCTAGTTGATAGCGGCCCTGCCTGCGAAGCGAGCGGTCCCGGGTTCGATTCTCGCCCGGGGCAAATATTTATGTGACAGATAAATATTTGTACTGGGGTGTTATTGTGATGTGTCATATGTGTCGTCTTATCTACTGCAGGGGTATGAGTTTGTAAGCGGTTTGTTTATTTAACTATCAACCCAGAGAAACATAAAACTGGGAAAATATATAATTTTCTTGTCCTGGACATCATTTACAAATCTGAACATCTAAATATTCTTACACCCATATGAATTATCGTAATTAGTTTATAATATCAGTAGAATTTATTTGTAGTTCAATTTGTAGATATCGGTAGAAGATCATAATTTTCCAGCACAAAACTCGACACCGATATATCAAGTCAAAACAAAATGTTTTCCCAAACCTCGCGGCTAATGTTTAAAACATTTGCGTGCCAGTTATTTCTATACCGATATTCGGTGTTGCCACACAATAAAATACGGTGAGCGATTTTTTGACGGATGAGTGAGTAGGGTGATCGATGTGTGGCTTCGACCTTTGTAATATATTGTTCCTGAATAAATTCATGTTATGTTTTCTTTTTATTCATTTTTCTTCGTCGTGAAAAATGAATAGAATGAAAAAGGAATAGAGGGATAGGTATGGCTGTCATAATAATTATAATGTCAGCTTTTAAACTTTACTTATATACTACTACTTTACTTATATTATTAGTCGGTTGATGAATTATTGGATGATCTATTTTAATAATAAATAATTAATAAATGCTACACACTCATAACCTCACACAAGGTTTTCTGTGTCGTGGGTATCATGACCAGACTAAGAACGCAAATTAAAACACATCGTTCAAATTTCTGCTTTGCTAGGAATTGAACCCAGGACCCTTCGAACAGCTGTGGTCCGGCATACCATTACGCCACACGGGTCGTCTTCCTATTTGATGGTCAGTGGTCACTGCAACTCGCTATTGATATCTTTAGAAACATCAAAAACGCGTTACTGTCTGATATGGTGGCGCAGAATCCTATTTTTAATACTCTCTACGTTATGTTCATGTGACAGAGAAAATTAATAATTTGAAGATAGTTTCTTCTGCAACGCAATTAATTCCGGTAAATTCCGATACATTAATTCCGGTATTATTATCTGGATTTCTTATTTACAATAGAACAAGACCTACTTTATACGTTCACAAAAACCTACGGTCTGCGTGTGTCCTCCCCTGCCTCACTCATAGCAATAATCACTTGACCATTGATAATAGCACAGTGTAATATTTTACTTATAAGTTTTTTACAATATTGTTTTGTTTATTTTACTTATGTTAATGTTATTTAAATATCACTTGGACCAATTCCTTCCTATTATGAATGTGAAACTTTGTGAGTATCTTTGGACGTTTGCCTGAGAGTTGTTGCTCTTTCATTTATTTGAAACTGAACGGATTTCATTCATTTCATTTTATGAATGCTATTATACTTTTTGCAAACTGATATTGAACTCACGCTCGATATTACAACCAGATGCGTGTAAATATATACCCAATCATATCATATCTTAGCTACATAACGCCAAAGTATATTGTATTACCAAACGTCAATAATGTATTCGAATCATGACTTAATTACTTAATCCACCCTAAATTATGTAAACGGGCCCACTAATTGATTCTGTTGATATACGATCATGCACTGAATGTACGCGCGTAAACGTTGGAAATGCGTTTATTAGTTTTATCTTTCAAATTATGGTCCCAAAGTACTGGCCCGGATACTATTATAAAATCGACCAATCTTGATTTTTTTAATAAAAAAGAAATGTGACAAATATTATTGTTGTGGTTTAATTTTATTTATAGAAGAAACATTGAAGTCACTCGCATAATAGGTCTTGAAACTATTCATTTATCGGATCACCCATGTCAGATACTAATAAGTTTTCTTTCTTTCTTCAATGATGCCTTTGTTGTTGCTCATACCATAGATTTTTTTTTTGTTAATACATATGAAGCTAAACAAAGTAAGCAAGATATTTTCAAAATTTCAAAATTAACCTAAACCAAACAATCAAATTAATATTATAATTATCTTGACCTTTGAAACCTTTGGGGTCAGATAGGCGTTTTTTATTTTTTAGCGGACTTCAAAAAAAGGAGGAGATTCTTAATTGGACTATTATTTTTATGTATTTTACCTCATACATTTTTACTGGGTGTACTGATCTAACGAGTAGTTTCTAAGTTATCCCTAATAATGCATTTTATTTTGAAGTCGGTTTTTTGTATGTCTTACATTAGAGTCTACATAAACAAATATACCTTACTTAATTCATTCGTCAAATAACTACTTCGTTCATATTCCGATCGTTCAATCTCTATAACATTCGATCATTTAGGCAGTCGTTGTTGAAATGTATTATTCGCACGTTCGGTACATCTATCCCACAGCCATATAGATGGAACTTATTTCTAATACTTACTAGATCATGCCAAATAATTCGTAATGTAATTCGTTCTAAGTAACATAAGTATTAAAGTTATAAATAACGCTTCACACTCATAGCCCCACACTAGGATTCCCTGTGTCGTGGGTGCCATGGACAACACACAAGACAAGGACACTCACACTCAGATCAGGACTGATGGTATATAGAGGGAGTCCCGTTAAACATAATATCTAATTAAAAATGTTAATTTTTTATACGTAAAGATAATAAAACCTTTAAATTCCATTAATATCTTACATAAAGGCATCAATAATTGTATAAGTTGCAAACAATAATTTATAATTTTGAAAGTAATTCAATGAAACTTACATATTACTGTATAAACGATACGATAATTCATATAACAATCGCTGATATTGTCAATAATACATTAATGACATAATTACGTACAAGTAGATATACTGCGCTAATAGATTCCTTGATCTGATTTACATCATTACGGGCAGTAATTAGGGGCTTAATTAGTTATCTGTATTCTCTACAGGTTTGTGATATAATATTAGTATCTAATACTTACTTAGATACTGTCGCTTTACTAACTTGACTGTGTTTTTATATTGCTCGAAAAGAATCGGATGAAAAATCGCACTAAACTGTTTTGGGTTTGCCTTTATAGGTATGTTATTTAAAAATATTTGCTTATAATACCCAGCTATATGCTACTAAATAGCATCTTGGTACATTTATAAAAATACAATATCTTAAACAAAATTTGATAAAAAATTATATTGGTTGCTTTACTTTATTGTTTAGTCTATTGAAGGGTTGAATCTAAAAAACTTAGTTTGGTAGGCATAGACAATAGACATCTAAATAGGATTCACTACAGGCTTGTAATTTTAAGGAATATTTCTCGCCTAAAATCACTTAAAACTAGTTAAGAAAACGAAACAGAAATTAGTCGAGTTTTAACGGGTTCAAACCGGATCACAGCAGTTCGAGCCGTGATAGTAATACAGCAGTAATTATGTTAAGTGCAGTACAAAAAGCTGTGATTAATAGCTCAGGAGCTATCAGTCTAGACCAGACTGCGCTAATGCATTCTGTTATGTTGGTGCCTCTGAATCAGCAGTTTAATAGTGAATTGATGATGCGAGACCAGTTTGATTTTAAGTTACATTGTGTGTCAGAATTGCCAATCACTTCCGACAATAGCGATATCATTAACCAGTTTATATTTTATTAACTTACTTACCAATACAAGTGATCCTCGCTTTGCGTCGAGTAACAATAACAATAATACTCATTTATTGCTAGAACATAGTACATGCATAAAGACAGTGCCGGATTTATATTTTTAAATAATAATTTTCCATAGTAAATAAGGCACTGAATTAAAAAACAAAAATCACAATTTTTTGCGACACTTTTTAATAGCAAAATCATCTATAATATATTATTATTATCATCTTCTGAAATCTGCCGCCCCTAGGACGCTGCCGCCCTAGGCCGCGGCCTATATGGCCTGACAAATCCAGGTCTGCATTAAGGTGGTTTACAAAAATACGATTTGTTCTTATGTTCTGCTTCTTTGGGCGTGCAAATTGTCATACATGAGTCTAATAATTAATACAATATTATCAAATTAGAATTCTAAATTAGCTAAATATGTATAATGTAAATTAATTATAAGAAACATCTACACTTTATTTATTCAATTAATTATTTACAGCTTAAGGTATAATTTACATTGTATGTATATAAAAAATGAACACATAAAAGTAAAATTAAAATAAATGTATATACCTAACTATATTATAAGACTAGCAATCGCCCTCGCTTCGCTTCGGAAAAAATCTTACGTGCTTTAGTTAACTTACATCATACTCTTAAAGCAGCATGATCGCTCATTAGAACAACGTTACTATGAAAGGTTAATACTCGAAATAATGATTCTATATTTTTAGGGTTCATTACCTCGAAAGAAAAAACACGGTTCCCTTAAGATCACTTACTCCATTGCCCGTCTGTCTGTTTGAATTTCAAGACCTTTTTTCTCAGGAACGTGTGAAGGTAACAAATTAAAATTAATCCAACACTCAGGTCTGCAATCCCTAGGAGCTGTGAAAACATATAATATTCTGTATCCTCAACGCAATCAAAAAACATTCGGCTAGAAGGAATGTCTTAGGTAAAACGTAGGTTAAATAAAAAATCTTAAAACTGTGAATTTGTAAGTATCACAAAAAATAATTTTAAACCTATTTGCAGAACTTGGTAATTTGATCGGGACCCATATCGATACATGGGGACAACAGTTTTTCAACGGCAAAGTTAAATTTGTTCCGTTTATCTTTTCGTTACACAACTATGTTAGGTTTTACAAAACAGTTAAGTTAGGTTCAACAACTGTTCGCACTGCGCCGGTTGCTTTTACTTATTATTATTATTTCATCATATTATTTTCTAAATTTTGTGTTTCCTACTTAACCCTTAGTACTTAAATTACATTGAATAAATAAATTGTATGATGTTTGCTGATCAAATCAGTATTTCACATTAGGTACCCAGACTTTGAAAAAGGAAATAGTCTTATATCGTTCTCCAAGGTACAATCTATGTCTATACCAAAACACATCAGGATTGGTTCAGCCATGAGAGAGAGTTAAGGTTAATTCGATGAGTTTTATGAGAATGGTAATCCATTCAGGACTGCATTATAACAGAACTACAACATCACTACTACGGAACTCTAAAAATGACGGAACACTTAGTTATTTCAAAGAACAATCCTAAGCCTGATTTAACACGCCGCAATACGTTTTATTTAGTGGATTTATGTATTTTATGATCAATTATTCAATTTGTTCAATGTCTACTATTTGTACAACACCAAATTACGATTTTCAACCCCTTCCAGGGTAAAATACAAAAAATGCTAAAACGTTGGAGGCCATATTACGCAATCAATAATTTTAAAAAAGTGAATATAAAAATAGATATTTAGTAAAAAATACTTCAGTGCCGTATTCTAGCTCCATCTTGCGAATTACAAATAAACTAAGAAATGCATGCATGCCTTATTTTGTGTGAAGAAAAGGTTTTTGTAAGTTTAAGACAAATTAAAAACTCGTCTCTCGGTTTTGGAATCGTGAAAGTATAGATTTACAACTTAAAAAATCATTTATTTCGAAATCACAGACATTCACTTCAGTTACATTTATGTGTATTTGAATTATTGTAAATTTGTAAAAAAATAAGTACTCGCTTTGGCTCCACCTCGCAAAATATAAAAAAAACTAAGAAATGTATGTACCTATGCCTCAATTTGTGTGAAGAAAAGGTTTTTGTATGTTTAAAATAAATCGACTCATATTTTATTTTCTCGCTTTGTTATGACGTAACCCTCAAAAATTGCCTATAATTTAAGTTGAAGACTCGATATTGTAGTAGGTAAAGTTCTGTTGAAATCCGTTCAGTAGCTTCAGAGATTAATAAAGACAAACAAACAGACGAACAAAAATTAAAAACTCATTTTTCGGTTTTGATATCGTGCTAGTAACGATTTATAACATGAAAAATTCAGTTATTTCGAAATCACAGACAGACATACTAATTATATTATATATTAAAGGTGTATGTATTAAAGGCGTTGGCGTGAATCAACACATACAGAGCCATCTAGTTGCCAAGATAGTAATCGATTATTTATTGGATATCGGTTACTCATACAGACTTAATTTGCGTTTTTCTACCACTTCCCAGATGAAGTTTATAAAATGCTGAAATTATATTGGAGGTCATAGATACGCAAACAATATGCTCTTAAAAACAAAATACAAAAATAGATATCCACTCAGTAATAGGGATTTGAATTAATGAAAAAAATAACCTTTAAATGCATTTTATGGCCTTTCCATGCAATATAAGTAAAATCTAAGAAATGCATGTATAACTCTTTTTGTACGGAGAATACGTTTTTAAAAGTTTAAAACAAATCGGCTGATATTTTTTTATTTTTCCATACAAACTATCCCTAAGGAACCCTTTAGTATGGAACCCTAAACAATTGCTTAGTTGTTAAGTTGAACACTTTGCAATATCCTAGTAAAAGTGTTGTTAAAATTCGTTCAGTGGTTTCGGAGATTAGCGGAGACAAACAAACAGACAGACAGACAAAAATTTTAAAAACTCATTTTTCGGTGTTGGTATCGTGCAAGTAACGATTTGCAACTTGAAAAAATCATTTATCTCGAAATCACAGACAGACTCTTCAATTTTATTAATATGTATAGATACTATTACAATGTCAAAATATCCCACAGTTTCAATAAATCATAAAGTGATAATAGTAATATAAATGTTTATAAATCAATAAGAATAAAATTACACAATTTTAGTTTACAACAGTCATTTTAAAGAATAATATTCAAACATGTCATAAAATCTGTGTTCATGTAGATCTATACGTCCATAATTTAATTTTAAAATGAAGTCTTGGTAAATCTTTAAACTCACTATGTAACTTATTATACAATAACAGTAAAATGACTACACATCTTTAGTCAACACGCAGGTGGGTAAAGATTATGTTTTTGTTCTATTTGTGTTACGAGTAATTTATCTATCCGGTTAATACCCAAATTAAAACAATGTTTGGATGAGAATATTTCAGTTGACATGGTTTCTGCATTTATTTCAAGCAATAATATACTCGTATATTTGAATACAAGTTTGTTAAAATTTTTAATTTTAATACTACTTAGTATTCAACATTGAATAGAAAGGAATGATTTCACATACTTTTATTGAAAATACGAAAGTTAATTTGAAAATCCAAGTAGTCATAGCAGGGAGAGACAAGCAACTAATGAAATTGAAAATCAGGACAATACAAAACAATTGTACGTTGCAAACGATTTTATCCCGATAGAGCGAAGGAAGTGAGGGAAAAAGTTTGCTGAATACAGATGAAGCTATTACAAACATACGGTTTGTTATTGCTACGAACATAGCATGTGCTCACTTTGCTTTTTCTATTCCTATCACCTGCACAATTTTTTTTAAATTATTGCTCACTCAGACATATGACTCTAAGATCCCCGTGAAAAACGGATATTGAAGTTACTTCATAAGGGGCGTTTGGAAAAAATATGAGAGTATTTTTTTTTACTTTTATTAAGATTTTAAGCCCTAAACGTCCATATGTTAGTTATGACTTCTTTGTGCGAGCAGCACCGAGGAACTATCATCTCTGGACGTCACCTTATATATCCGGCGAAAGATACATATGACAATTATGCCCTATTTACAATGACAAATAGATGTCATAGTAAATCAAACTATAAAATACAATGAGCAGAATATTAAAAAAATTAACAGAACTATTATTCTGAAATAAAAGGAAGCTATACGAGGATAACATTAACAGAAGGTAATATTTAAAGTTACAATAGTCTTACAAATTAACGAAGACGCTTGAACAAATTCCATCCCGTATTCATCCAACTGTCCTCTGCCAAAAGCAAACAGACAGACTGACTGTAGTCGCATCGTTTACATACTGTTTACAGAAATACAAGCAAAAACGCTCGATACCCAATTGATACGGCGGAGTGGCTACACGTGAATAGTATTAGTACGTGCGAGTCGGGTTCAGTGTTTTTTATGTTTTGATGGTAGGTAGAATATTAATTATCATCAATGAGAAAACATATATAATATACTACGGGTCTACCCGCGGTTGTTCGCGCATTTCCCAGGATAATAATTATTGTACTAAGTTTTGTATTATAAAATGTATCCAGATATAACTTTGGTGTACAGTAAAGAGGATTTTGTTGTTGTTGTAGTTGTCTTATTCCAAATTTTTATGAAAATATAGATACAAATTTTCACATTGATAATATATTAGTAAGACGAATTATGGCAAACAGATTTTTTTCAATTATATGTACGTTAATTGTCTGGCTTCAACCCGTTAATGGCCCACTACTGAAATACTAAGTACAGATCTCTCCTTTTGAGAAGGCCTAGAGAATACTTGGCTTGACTGTCAGCATAAAATAACAACCAGGACCGCCCGATTTACCTGCCCTAAGAAGCATGGAAATTTTATGCCACTAGCGGTCACCCATCCGACTACTGACCGCACCCGATGTTGCTTTATTCAGCCATGAGTTAATCAATACCATTAAAAAGAAGAGAACTAAATTACTTAGAAACTATTAAAATCCAGTTTCTTAAAATTAGAATTTCTATCATCCCTAACAAAATTCACCTATAATATCACGAAAAGGTCAATCCGAGGAAAATGAGCCATTCTCACGACTTCTTTTATCTTAGCACAATATTCCTTATATTATTCCAGTGTTCGCCAGTAATATCCGGATTTCTATGGTTCGCTGTATCTACTAGTATGTATATTTTTGACTCGATGTCTGTTCGTAAATAAATATTTTACCATTTCTACCATAATTTTTTTAACAAAAGATTATTCATATAGTTTCATTCTAGTTATTAATTACTATTTTAATCAATTAACTGTTTACTTTATTTTAAAAAATAAATAAACAAATTGATATCTGTGACGGAAACGGAACCGGACAGCGCCTTGTGGCGCTAGTGAAACGTGCACCGGATGTCATCGGATTGCCCTGTCATGGCCGCCATTTGCAATCGAACCAGTCGCCCGTCTATTTAAGCAGCGGTCGCCTTGATTCGGTACGCATTTCAGTCGGATGCGTCTTGGTGTACGGATCACTGTCCCAGTGAACCAACACTATTAACTTTTCTAGCCATCTTGGCCGGATAGTTAAATTATAATAGTGATAAATTAAATTAATATTAGTAAAATGTGCAAATTATATGTCCCTAATTTATGATGTCGGGCCTAACCTGTCATCAGAAGTGGGATATGAAGACCAGCCCACTGCTGAAAATCCTGCTGGTAACTCCATGCAGAACCCGATGGCTTTATTCGCCAGAGGACTCTAGGATAATATGTTCTCAAAAGCAGCTGCGGCGTTTTCAAGTCCGCAAAATGCAACAGCATCATTTACTTTGCTTTTGCCATTTGACACAGATGATCCCAACGCAGAAATGTTTGTACAAGATTATTTCGAACAGATTTTAAAATTTCAAGAAATCAGACTAGAAATTCAAAGGCCCTTTAAAAATTTTAAAAGTGTTAGACAATGACCGTTACGAACTCAAACGAATAAATGGTTCTGAGTTTATTAGATTGCACATGAAAATTTAAGGCAGGTACCTTCAATGCAATGTCATTTTGATAATGAGTGGCTGAAGGGGTCTCACCTAGTTTACTGGGTGATGATCTAGACCAGCATAAGAGCGCTGTAGGGATCTTACCTACTTTTGTGGGTAAGAATCCAGACCAGCATGTGATTTTGATAACGTGTGTGGCTGAAGGGGTCTCACCTACTTTAGTGGGTGACGATCTAGACCAGCATGAGACCGCTGTAGGGATCTTACCTACTTCAGTGGGTAAGGATCCAGACCAGCAACTTTGTAGTTTTGTTACGGCGCTGCAGGGGTTGGTGGCAACCTAGTCCAGCATTTAAGATGATGATTATTTTTGGCAGATAAGTAGAATAAAATGCCCGAGGTTGGGCAAATTGTCAGGATGGCCGTGACGGAAACGGAACCGGACAGCGCCTTGTGGCGCTAGTGAAACGTGCACCGGATGTCATCGGATTGCCCTGTCATGGCCGCCATTTGCAATCGAACCAGTCGCCCGTCTATTTAAGCAGCGGTCGCCTTGATTCGGTACGCATTTCAGTCGGATGCGTCTTGGTGTACGGATCACTGTCCCAGTGAACCAACACTATTAACTTTTCTAGCCATCTTGGCCGGATAGTTAAATTATAATAGTGATAAATTAAATTAATATTAGTAAAATGTGCAAATTATATGTCCCTAATTTATGATGTCGGGCCTAACCCGTCATCTGCATAATGTTTAATAACCAAAGCCAAAAAATGACGTGCATAAGTGTATCAGTGATACCTATATGAATAAATTATTTTAAATTTTAAAAATATTACAGTAAAAAAGTTAAGAAAAACGTAAAGTAAAGAAATACCATCGAGCAAGCAAATTTTTATTTATTTATTGTTTATGTACACATACGAAATAACATAATGTAGAAGTTTTATGATATTTAGAGAAAAATTACTATGCAAGAATTTTCTATACAAGACTCAGACGAAACCTGGAGTCAAGGCTAGCAGCTTTATAGTTTCATAGTAGGTGATACTATTCTTATCGCAACCACTTTCTTTTCATTGGCTGCAATTTAGTTTTTGTTGGGCGAATATTGCTTTTTTAAGAGTTACTCTGTTGATACAATATTCAATGGTTTTTATAGTTTCGTAAATCCTGTGAATAGATGCAATTCATAGAGTTAGTTGTGTATAATTTTATTATCCTAAGTAATATGGTATGTATAAAAATAGCGTTAAGCCATCAACAATATTAATGAAGGGGTAAAGATCTCTACTTACTCATAATTAAGAACCCTTTTCTCCAAATAAAATTTGCTAGGGCTTATTAAAACCAAGTCTCTTTTATAAAAAGCTTTCTTTATCTGGTGTTCCATACAATATGAAGGTGTTTCTTTATTTTAAACTCCAAAATATTTGACATTTTAC
The DNA here is from genome assembly GCA_963932265.1 of Thymelicus lineola. Taxonomy (NCBI): domain Eukaryota; kingdom Metazoa; phylum Arthropoda; class Insecta; order Lepidoptera; family Hesperiidae; genus Thymelicus; species Thymelicus lineola. Next base: position 2,715,078 of record OZ010701.1, on the reverse strand, counting down.
AACACAATAACAATTTTATTTTGTATTGACAACAATTAAGCGAAGTCTAACAATATTATGGTGAGATCATTAACTCAGAATAAATACTTTTTCTGCTCTTGATGACTCCCGTAATTAAAGGTAAGTAGAAAAAACTGCAAAGGATACATTGATACTATTACTAGGGTATAGAACAGATACCCCGAACACCATCTATGTCCCATTGCATTGCCGCCACTTGGCTTCAATCTTCAATGGATTCGTTCGATTTTGAAAGGAGAACTAGGGCTCAATTTTGAAAATCGAAACTCTCAGGCGGGACACACATTTTGTTCGAGATGTCTGTTCTTTGTCATTATACTTCAATGAAAGGATACAACAATTAAATTTGATTACTGATTAACAATACAAAAATAAGTTATTATTAGTAACTATAATCAAGTCACTGTACCTAAGAACAGGTAACAAAATATGGCTTATAGGGTAAACAAACATTCGAGAAAGCCTCGTAGATACCATCCTGAGGCAATCCAATCCATTTGAAAATCGAAGTAGAATGCGCAGGGTTAATTGTTGACTCACAAACTTATATTTGTGTGTTACAAACACATTGCCTTTGGAAACTGTGCTCTATTACCTTTACATAAACATCACTTGTAACTTTCGTAACAACTGCTAATTTCAGGTGCTTTGCAAACGATGAATTGCGTTTGCCGAACACAAAATCAACTAAATTTAGACCGTATGTGTTTATAATAAGGGTTATGTCTTAAATAAATGTACGTAATAAAAATTGTTCTTATAGTTTCGGCAGAGAACACATCCATTGTTCATTCCAGTGAGTAAATTGTTCTTGCAATATGAAAGGCTTCAGACAGTGTCGCGAATTGTATTGTGAATTTGCCTTAATGGCGTGTTTCAGCTGAAACGTTGGATTAAGTGTATGTAAATGGGTATTGTGCCTTAAAATTATCTTATCTCCGTTTACTTGTCATATAGCGATCTGAATTGAAAATTGTGAGATGCTATGGTGCTAATAAATGCTATGGTTTAATATCAAAACTTTCTCTTTATAAACCCTGAAGAGTTAATATGCTTAAAATATGAAAATAATTTTATTTTAATAAAACTCACACATTCACACCCGAACCATGCAACATGTAACACACACAAAGAACCACGAACAGAGAAAAAACATTAATCTACTAGCATCTGCCTCAGCCGGATTCAAACCCTGTACCTTGTATCGCTCGCATGGAATACAGAGTGATCTATGGAGTCATCAAGAATTTTCATGATTTCTAGAAAATTCTACTGAATTTCACTGTGTTTTGGTGACATTGACACAACTGCTTCTTCAATTTTTTGCGTTATGTGATTGAAGAAAAATATCATTCTTCATAAACTAAATTCCTGGGATAATATCCTGTTTGTTTTTACAATTGTAAACGGTAGCGTCAGCCACTGGATTTGAAGTATAAAAGTCCAATTTCCCCCGCGCTCTAAGGTTTCCCTTATTACGAAGAACCAATAAAAATAATAAGACAAACATAAACCCGAGTGTACACGTAACGCGATATTTTAAAAGAAATAATAATGGCGGACACGACCGAAGACCTTTAAAAAGGCCGTTGGGGGACCACAGAGCATGAGACGTATAGATATGTAACAAATATATAATTAAGCATATTTTGAATCTCAATCATAGAAGAACAAGAAAAAAAATTGATGTATTTGTGTCAAAAAGGCTATTTTTGAGAAATGACAGATGATTTATAAAATAATGAATAAGGAATTAGAAGTTGTTATTGAAATATTTAATTGAAAAAATAATTGAAAAATATGTGCGTGTATTGCTTAGGTTCTGTACTATAAAGAGATACTAAAGTGTTTAATAAAAGTTAACGAATCGTATACAATATGCCATTTCTAAACACCATGGACTCTGTGGTAGTAACCAATTTAATTTTCGAAGGACAGTCTATTGAGTGAAATCCAAAACATATTGGACGTGATACAGAAATATAAAGCTTTGATGTAATTCAAACCCTCTATGTTTTTGAAGGGAAATATTAGCTTCGTTTTATTTGACGAGTGTTTTTTCTATCGGACGTCCTTTGTGGAGGATATTGCGTATGTCCGAACAATTTTTTCATTTTAAAATGACCTTTATCGAAGCATATTTTTGTGGTTAAGGTAACTACTTTATTTTTATATTTATATTAATATAAACATTTTATAAACATATTAATTATTGTTATTCAGAGGTTAGCTGTTTATGAAAAAATCTTATTTGTGTATGCCACAAAAACTTTCCACGCCCCATGCATTGTTATTATTTTAATAATAGGGCCGTGGAAACAATTGCGTGGAACAAATTGTTAAGATCAAAAATTGGAACTGATGAATTCGAGTCATATTTTTGTAAGCAATGTAGTCCACATGAATCAAAACTACATAGCTTAAAGCATTACTTTTGCAATAAATAATTCTATGAATCAAAGTCCTTTAAAAAAAAGTCCTTCAATTTTTGTAATTCATTTTAGATCATCGGATAAAAAATGTAAAAATTACACATAAAAATCATATCACCTCTAATTATTTCTCCCGACAAACCATTTCAAAAAATAACGACGCAAATTCATTTCGCGGATCAAAAGCGTCTCGTGATTACAAATTATAGTCATTTGACAAAGAGAATGGGAATTATTAAATTTTAATAGGCATGATATCAAAGTGTCATTTCAGTGAGGCGTCGACGCGTGACCGTATCAAAGAGAAAATTCCCTTTGACCAAACGTGTCGTTTTATTTTTGAATCCTTGTTCGTGTGTAATGAGCTTAATTCGCTAATTGTTTTGTTTTTATGAATACGTATTTTAAAGTATTAAGAACGCACACACGCACTACAATCGGGTGTAATACTCGTACATGAAAAATAAGGTGTGTGTACGTACGTAAGAAGTTATGCTCCATATGCCACTTTTTTTTGTTTGTAAAAGGAATCAGTTATCAGCTAACTTCATTATGTCGTTTATTGGCTGTCGGTGTGCGCGCGCATCGTAAAAATTTTGCTCTCAATTTTTTTCCAAAAGCGCCTAAGGAAGTTGGTATAACATGTACATTTGTTCTGCGGTATAACTTCAAAAAAGATAAACAAATAAAAACAGCAAATAATTATGTAGAAAAAGTCTGATAAAAGCTCGCAGAGAAAAACCTTTGTGTTTTAACTACATTATTATAGTGGGACCAAAACTAGAGGGAAAACGACTTTATTTCATGTTTTATAGCTTAGAATTATTTCACTACTTATTTATTTTTAGAAAGATGTTTTCTTAGTATGATTATTTTATTTTGAATACAAATTCTTGTCTTGAAATGGAATTAGGTTACTTGGAACGGAACAAAGCAACATAATTTTAGTTTATAACTCAATATGTATCGTAGCTGTAAATAATATTTATTTTAGGTAATATTTCGCTACCACCAAATAATTATATTAAACAATTCTCTATGTATTTCTTTGTTTATTCCACTTCATTTCTTTTAGAATTTCTCTTATGCTTTGTACCTAATAAATGGAGGATATTAACAAATAGGGATAATATTATATTATAATAGTAACTAAGGAATCGGCAAAATAAATTTACCTGATTGCTACGTACCATTAAGTGGGAATATTGTCAAGTACAATAGAAACTTATCATAAGTGAAAAACTAAGAATATTCGAGTCATACAAGTTTATCTTCTCTTTCCATTTCCTTCGTTTACGAGCAGAGAAATAATCTGTAACGTTTGCAATCAAACAAGGAACTCATTAGCACTTACGCGTAATCTGGCGTTAACTTTACGCACACATTACGCGTTAATCCGCGCCGCGTAAACGCACGTTAATCGTCGCGTAAAACACGTTAACGTTATCAGCGCGCGACTGCGGCGAATAAAAGCGTCGTAAGAATATGTGGCAGTGATAAGAATGAAGAATATTTGGAGAATTGTATATCTTTGAAGTTGTGTTGCGAGTTATAATATTTTAGAGTGTTGAGAGTTTAATAGTCGCGCCGTCAGCGTACTCTAAATGGTAATAAATTCAAACTAATTACGCGTGAGCGAAGTGGGATCAAAATTTAATCTCTCTGAAATACTCATTACCGTACTGAAGTTAAAATATTGCTAACAATCAAGAGTCAAGCGATAAGCGATGAAAATAGTAAAAATTGACATTTCAGTGATTTAAATGTCAATCATCAGCACGGATATAGTAAATACTTTCGTGAAGAAGGAGGTAGGTATATGGAAGCCTTAACATTTCTTGTTCTAAGCTACTATAATAATAAAAATGCTGAATTGATTTTCATGAAATTTAACACACGGGTAGAACATGATCTGGTATAACATAATTATAGGTTACTTATTATCCTTAAAACGCGGGAAAAGCCGCGGGCAGAGTATAGTAAGTAATAAGACCGTACTCACGAAGGAAGTTTCTGGACTGATCTAAACGAGAATTTACGTGTTGCCCGTTGTTTATCGCTTCATATTATAGCTTCTCTCTTACCGATAACAATATGACAAGTCCATTCTATAGATGGCGCCACAATGAGTTATAAACTTGCACCAGTAACAGTATCTTGCAAAACAAGTTTTAATGATGATTAAGAAACGGTTGATGCTTTCTTTATAGCTTTGTTCGGAGTGATGACGTAGGCTGCTTAGATAACCATGCAGTTATAGTCATATTTGTAGATGATGATGCTTTGTGATATAAAGTGATAATAACAAAGTTATTATACGGATATGACTCATTTGAGATGTAGTTTTTAATTAACGTTAACATTATTTATTAACAAATTCGTTTTGTAGAATTTATTTATTTATTTATTTATTCTTTTGCAACACCTTAAACTAGAGGTTACAAGGGCGAACTTAATGCCTAATGGCATTCTCTGCCAGTTGACCCTGGGTGATGGTGAAAATGTGAGGTAGGCAAAGAAAACAAAAAAAAAGATTAGAAAAAAAACGGGAAGAAATAACACAATAAACAACATATTGAAATACTAATATCCAGATAACAATAGTAGAGTAGAATTGATTAGATTTAAATAATACTCGTAGTTTTAAACGCTTAAAGATTTTAGTATAGTCTGCGAAAAGTCATCTAATTACGTATAAGTAAGTAATATTCAAGAACAGTATTAAACGATAGGTACTTCATAAATAATCTGAATAACAAGACAAGAGTGACAATTATTTTATCCATGCCTTTGAATGGCGTTCTTGTTTGTATTGGCGATACAAAAGTAGCAAAAAATAAAGTAATGTAAAATCGACACAATCACTATGTTTGGCCAACCTAATAAAAACATAAAAAGACATCATCTATACTTCGTTAGAGTGTCGATCAGATAAAAATATCAGCAATCAGTCTTCGAACCCCTCAAATCATCACTATTCTGTGAGCATACATCGATACCCACACGATATCGCGGCGATCGTGCGCGGACACCATTAAAACGCGATGGAGGTATGTATGACAATTCAATTTGGGCCCCAATAATATCGGATTACAAATAATGGACAAAGAAATCCGGTGAGCGTAGCGTTGAAATTGTTCAAATTAAGAGGCTTTAGGGATGATAGTACAATATTATTCATGCAAAATGGATGTATTATATTAGAATGTCTGGCCGGAATGATTACTTTGTATCTACGATATTACTTATATTATAAATAACGAGGAAACGGGCAGACGAGCCATTCGATGGTAAGTAGTCACTATCGCCCAAGTAACACCAAAAGCATCACCAATGCGGGCCAAAGAAAACTCGAAGGACCCACATTATTTGTGGCTCTCCAATACTATAACGTTAAAACGATATATACTATATCGCTTCGATGCTCTACAAGAAGGGAGTTTGGACATAAGCATGGATGTCAATCTATGATAGATAGCCAGCACCAGCCAACACTATATTAGTTATAACGTCTCGCCATGCTTTGTATGAGGTTATTTTTTTTTTGAGTATGGTCTCTTTCTCTTCCACTGAGGCCAACTTTAATCAATTAACATTTCTGGGAGCTGAACTTCTATGTCTTACTATATCTTCTACATCTTTCAAGTCCCACACAATATAAAAACCAATTGCCAGAGCATTTGATAATGAGTAAAAGGATATTTTATTTCATTATTATAGTTTGTGTGATAGGTCAGCAAAATCATATTTTTTATCGAAGCATTTTACTTGGTAACCTATTGTGAACAACGACCATAAGGCATAAGAATAATATAATCCAAAGAAGACGCGTGTCGCAACATGGGGTGGTGTATTGCACGAATAAACCTTGGAGAATTTTACATGGCTACCGGTCACGCAAGATTTGAGTAAGTTTTGAAATAAATTTGACCTTTTTGTGGACGTTTTTCTTTCATTGTTTTCCTTCGACGTCGTTATTGGTAACGAAAAATTCTAAACTTTTAAGGTGGAAAATAAAACACTCAATGTTACTGAAGTGTAAGAATTGTCTATTATCTAGCCGAGAATTTAACTATTTTGTCTTCAAGTCAAAAGCGTACTATTACCAAGACTACAATCGCCATTTACTATCAGGAGTAAGTTCCCCGATATAATGGATCATAGGAAAATTCGTTTAAATTATCATTAATGTCTGCATTCAATCAATGAATCTCGAGATTCCAACCCTCGACTATCGCTGCACACTCCAAAGTCAATGAATTCTCCCTAATCCTCGCAATTCTTAAGCTGTACTAGGACATAATAAGCAACCAACTAACCCAATCTCCATCCTAACTTCACAACTAGACAATAAACGGGCATCTCGAAGCCAACCCGTAAACTGTCGGGCTATTCAACCGTTTAACGGCGCCTCTGCGCGTCCAATCTGCTTAATTGGGAAATGTTCCACGGGGCCTTAATGGAGGATGGATGGGCAGAGATGCCGGGGATTAAAACGCTCAGTTTCATGATCGTGTGGTTTTAGTGGGTCTTCGTAGGTGCTATAAAAATTGGCGTACCTGTACATTATACACAGACACATAGATATATATATATTTATATATTTATTTATTTATTCTTTATTGTATTAACCTTAGACTAGGTTTGACAAAGGGCGGACTTTATGCCTATTTTATTTACATATACTGTAACAAAGCTGTGTTTCCATGTCACAGACTTAAGACCACTCGGGATACGCTTCTAGTCCCAAACATTTTTTTGGAATTGTTATCCCATTGCAATTGCTTAGTTGTTTCGCAGAGTTGGTACGGTTTTTTCTACTTACTGGTATGGCTTAAAAAGGGTATGGCTCAACTAAAATAACAGCTATCTCCATTAAAGCCATACAATTTAAATAAAAGTTAACATTGAACTTCTAATTTTTTTACTGGCGTAGTACAAAATGTGCAAGGAAAAAAGTAGATAATTGGAAGGTAAAATATAAGAAAAAAGTAAAGGAAAAGTTAATTATAGAGACTCAGACACTGAACTTGTACCAATGCACTTCACTTGTTCACTTGTTACTGTACCAGGGTTGACATTCAAAATAAACGGCACGAAGTAAATGACATCTCTATCCTCAGTTACCAAACGATTAGCAATCTCCCCTTTTAAGCTCACAAAACTTCACACTTACATGAAACAACACGATCATTACCCGTAAGAACCGACATTAAGACACCCCGTGATACATGACGCAAACAAAGCAGTGACTGATGGTTGTTGAAGAAACGATATTTAAACATGAACGTTTTGCGTAAATCTTAATTTGCAAAGATGCTTAAATAGAACACATGAAGAAGCGGAAATTTTATTTCTAAAATATATGGCGTGATTTGTAAAGCGCACAGATTGACTTTGTTCAGACAACAGTCAAATGCACTAGACGACTGTAACTTAGTTAATACGAAAAAATTAAAAAGTCATATAAAATGACTAACGTTATGTTGGCCACACGATCAAGCATACTTGTCAAGTTTGCAGTGGACTTGACGCGGCGTCCAGTAAACTTGACGGTGTATGGCCACGGTATGGCCATCTGACTGGAGGTCAAGCTGCAAACTTGACAAGTTTACTTGATCGTGTATGGCCAGCTTTAAGGTTAATTATTTTTGTTCGGATAATTTTAAGTCTCAGCAAAGCCTTAAGACGGCTTATAGATCCCACCCTTATGGAGGCTATACATGATCATATGTATTTGTCAAGTCTGCAGTTTGACTTGACGCACCATCCAGTGTACATGAGATAACTATATGGCCAGATAGCTTACCGTGGCCATACACGATCAAGTATTACTGGATGCCGCGTCAAGTCCGCTTGACGCTTGATCAAGTACACATGATCGTGGCCTCCATTTTTATATTCATTTCAATGAGAGCAATGGTATTCTTTGAATTGAAAATAGTCTTGGTTCACAAAAATGCCAATAGCTTGGCAAAATCATTACATCCCTTTATCACAAACAATTGACGTGAAAACAACAAACTCAGGAATAATTAATTAAGTAAACTCCAAAAGGACATTATTGAACAATCCAACAATCCAGACTGGATCGGGACTGTGATATTCACAAATGGGACTAATCACTTAATGCACATGGGTTCGTCTAAAGTTCGACTTGAAATATTGAGGAGTTTGAAAGAGGTAAGTTCTGTAGATACTACTACGGGTTTAGATATTGAAGGGATAATATTGGATATTAAGACATTGGGGTATAAGTACTGTAAAAATAATACTGAAATGATTGGTACTGTATGTATGTGTATTGGGTAGGCTACCGACAAGTTGAACTCTACAGACCAATTCAGGAAAAATAAAAAAATATGTTTACGTTAAAAATGTTATGTTTATTTGCATGGCTAACTAATACCGTCCTTCTAGAATAAACAGAAAAAATTAAAAGCAGTTAATAAATGAGTTTTCAGACTCTGTTTAACTCACAATGCAATGTCTTTATTTGGTACCAGATCACCTATTTATTAAAATAATGTACATTTGAATGTTGATTCTAAATATATTTCAATAGTAAGGGCAAGGTATATAAAATCTCTTCGATAAAATCTCAGGAACATTCACAATATGACATTGTTTGAGTTCGCCTCTCCAGCGAATGTAGGACCACGCAATATTTCTGAGAGCTTTCCCCAGTCAACGATCGACGTATTTTACATTGATCCCGGAAAATGTTGATTCAGTAAAGTGCTACAATTACATATTGGATAATATGGAGAACTTTGAATTTTTGAATCAATATTATGAGCATGATTTTGCGGTGGCTGAAGTATGAATGTATTCCCAAAGGTTTTATATGGCTTAAAGACTAATTCCCAGTATCTAATATTAACAAAAGCCCTCAAAACTTCACGTTTTTCAGCTGGGTGTTCGAAAGCCAGTATTATCTTTTTTGAAAGAAAGAAATAAAGAAAAACATTTATTTCGGAATAGGGTTCTGCAACAGACACAACAATCTGCTAATCTAATGCTATGCTTAAAAATTAAATGCAGTGGTAAATTAAGTGGAACGGAAAAAGGTCACATTCAGCGAGGTTCGCTGTTTTTCAATGTGACCTACGGCATCGCGCGGGGCGCACGCAAGTATGGTGCATGGTGAACTTGCTAATTCTAATTATAATATAATATTTATTTATTTATTTATTTAATCTTTATTATACCTAAAAATGATGGTATAAAAGGCGAGCTTAATGCTAAGAGCATTCTCTACCAGCCAACCTTTGGGCGAATCGGAAAACAGCGATGGCGGTATTAAATGGTAAGTACATAATTATGAGTTATATAATTATATATATGTAAATAAATATGTGTGTAGAAATTTAAAGGGTTAGATACTACAATAAAATATACGATAGAAATAAAGCAGACTATTTAAACTAAATATAATCTGAGGGAAAACAACGAACTATAAATATATAATATTATAATTACTTAAATATGATAAACACAAAAATTAACTAAATTATTAACTACATTTATCTTATGTGCATATGATATGAAAAACACTAAACAATTACACAAATATCCAAGAAACTATTTCGACACAAGGAAGGTATCGCAAACTAAAACATCGTTATCAACAATTTCTGGAACTATAACTTTTTCTCTTTTATTTCTTGGTGAGCAACGAAACAGTCACGCCTATAATGTTACTGATGTCCATGAGTGACGTGGTCATCATTTGTGCCATCAGGAAGTCAATGGCGTGCCTAGTCAGAACAAGACAAGCCCAGTTGTGTTGTAAAACCAGTATAAACAGGATCTTGGGATCTTTGGCCCGACAACACAGAACACTTTAAGTATTCCATACGTATGATATGTACCAAAAAATAATGTGAGTGTTGCAGCTGCAGAGTGATTATAGTAAAGCAATGATAGTAAGCTGGGCTTTTCAGCTTGTATGGCAGTACCGCCATTGCAGACAGCACAACTACTTTGGTTAGTTATTTACATACATTTACAACTTCATTACTTAAGCTTCGAAGAAAATTGCTAAAAACGAATACCAATAATATACCTAATAAAACTATTGGTCATGCCTTAAGTTGCAACTCTGTCGATTTCTCACAACACTAAAGCCAAGTTTTACTATTTTCTTTTCTTTCCTTTACTCTTTCATAATCTCGAAAATTGTACCTAAGCTACGTAATCCAGAAGCTTTTACAACCACTCCCTCAATCCTCAATTATCCTTAATTGGTGGTTTAATGAGTAATTAATCGTTAACATCAAGGATTTATTGCCCGACATTAAGAATCTCTGTACACCAGTTATAACTGAACTATCAAAGTTTTAGCATGCACGTAAAGCCAGGTGATGCTGATAGTGTTATGGCGGCTATAAAATTTGCCTTTACGATTCCGGCTATAAATGTCCGTTATGGTAACCCCGTATCTTATGCACGTTGGATTATTCGTTTAATGGGGTTGTTGAAGTACTCACTTGGAATTACACATAAACAGACAGATCCACCCTTTTTGAATGCTAAACCAATAAACTACTGAACTACCTTTTCAGTTTTTCGCACGTACTGTTTGTTGTGGAAAAGTGTTTGTGTTATCTTCAAATATTCACCTGGTCAGTGTTGTTCTTAGTACACAAAAGATAATATCTGAGTCCAAAAAATGACGTGCATAAGTGTATCAGTGATACCTATATGAATAAAATATTTTGACTTTGACTTTGACTTTGACTGAGGTAAAAATTATTTTTCGTCTCCTTTTTGGATTATTTTGGAAACCCTAAAAAGTAACTTCTTCATTCTTCTGCACACCTAAGTATTAACCTGTTTTAGTTTTTGATAAATGTTCTTCAAATAATTTTGTTTCTTGTTCACACATATTCTTAACCGACTTCAAAAAAATATTATTAGTATTATAATATTATTAGAACTGCAAAAGTTTATATAGTGCATAAAACGCGCTTTCCAATGAATTTCAAGGAAAGTAATCCTTAGGTTGTCTGGAATATTCAATAAAATATAATATATTCTAATTTTAATACTTCTGCTAAAATACAAGGGTATTATTTACTATAGGTACTTCACTTTCAAAACAAAATTAGATCCAAAACCTATCAAAATTTACTTTGAAAAATTACGTTAACTTTATTAGGAAAATAAATTTACTCTTTTCCATTTAAAAGTTATTTTATATCACTAAACGGGTAACCAGTGCCAAATTGTGTTCGTACATAACATATTGTCAGCGGGCGATAAAACCCGCCCTTATAAAGAACCGACGCGAATTATACTGTCCCCGTAAAGTACCTTCTTGAAGGGAATTACGACTTGTTTACCGTTCTCTCGGAACTATTTTACAGGAATACCTAACGAGCTTCTTCATACAGGAATAATGGAAACGTCTGAAAATCTATTTTTCTGGGTGCAGATATTGACAGTCCCAGATTTGTCGCATTTGGGGAAAGAGATTTGAGGGTCAACACATTGCAAAATAAACACTAGGTGTTGTCTTTTTTTGTCATAATTTATTTATGTATTTTTCTTCTATACTAATATATAAAGAGGAAAGATTTGATTGTTTGCATTGAATAGGCTCCGAAACTACTGAACCGATTTGAAAAATTCTTACACTGTTGCAAAGCTACACTATCCCCGAGTAACATAGGCTATATTAGATTTTCAAAAAAATTAGGGATCCTTAATAAAACTCCAATAATGTAACCTAAGGTGTAAAAAATAAAGAAAACCGAAGCAAAGCGAGGGCGGTTACTCGTCTTCAATAATTCAAAGTGTAATATTAAGCAAATTAAGCCTAAGATTCAAAGATAAATTTATAATCGTAAATTGACTAATGTATAATCTTAAACAGTTTTCATTTTCGCTGAATAAGGAAGTCTGTACAATATATGCTTCCAAATTCATAAAGCTAATAAATAAATATAAATAACGCTTCACATTAGGATTCCCTGTGGCGTGGGTGCCGTGGACAAGACACAGAGACAAGAACACTCAACACTCATTAAAACTCATCATTCAAATTTCCGCCTCGTTGGGAATCGAACCCAGGACCCTAGGCGCGGCGGTCCAGTATGGTAACCGTTGCGCCACACAGGTCTTTTAAAGCTTCTGATATAAGTAATTTTGTCTTGTGACTTGTTTAAAGAACTCAATTCTGAAAGCAAAGCGTTTGGTATCGTAAGCCAAAGTGTCTATGTTTGCACAAACCCTCAAGATTTGTTAATAGACGGTCGTTAGGCCGATGTGCATCCGATTCATCAAATATCGGATAAAGAGATGTCAATTATGTATACAATAAAGGAAAAAAAGCAAGATATAGTTTGATTTGTTTCACGACCCTGTGGCTCAGTACTCTGTGTACCGGTCGAGAATTATAGTCTCGAGTTCAATCACTGCCTAATATTATTTTAAGGCACGTATAAACAGTCTAATGTGAATATTTTTATTTTAATCTTGCTTTATAATGCTTTCAAAGTCGATTTATTAGACTGCTAATTACGTTAAAAAACAAGTTCTAAGAAAAAAATAATTAAACTGAAAGTGCATCTTATTTAAATAAGTTTGTATAAGAATTAAAAGTACGTAGATAATGTATATCTAATTTGCTAGTTATTTCATTACTTTCGCAAAGCCTTTATCACGAACATTAATTTGATAGATAGATAGATAACTCCTTATTGTTTGCACACCACATATTATACAATCGTACAAGAAATCGTACAAGAAACAGTTAAGATGGTACAAAACAACAGGCGGCCTTATCGCTACATAGCGATTTCTTCCAGGCAACCTTTAAGAAGGATACATAAGAAATATATTCGACCGAATATGTATTTGATATTACTTTTATAAATGTAAATTTTATTTGAACACTCCTTATCCATACAAATGAGTAAAGTTAATGATGACAATGACGTAAGAGGTACATAGGTTGGCGATCTCAATAGGCAACGAGATATTAACAGGAATGCATCGCCAGATCCTGTAGTGGAACGTACGAATGTTTGTGTACGCCAGGAACAGCTCTATGTCTTCTTTAGTCTCGGCATCTGTAAACAAATCAGTTTTTATAATCTTTACTAGCTTTAAAATGAGCCAAAAAATGTTCTTTCTTTTGTTACAAAGTTGTAATGAGAGAACTTCTAGAGTCCCATTAGAACGTACCCCTGGCTCATAATCCAAAGAATACACATTTCACATAAGATCTCTTCCGATAAATGCTGGAGCAATATCTTAAATTGGAATTAATCCTATTTAAAGCAGCAGACCGATTATCTCTTTGAGATTTAAAATCAATCCTTGATGAACGGTGGTGACCACCACCTTTGATAATTTATCAATGTATGACAGAAATATAAAGCATTTTTTAAATAATCTATAAGACATATATTAAAGATATCTTATTGGTGAACAAAAAAGAGATTAGACGATTCGCATTTAAAATTAGAGCACCAAAGAAATTTCTTTAGCCATTATTACTGCAGCATCATGGTGTTATTCTTTTATACAGTTTTGATTACAAATCATTTAAATAAATAGGTATTAGATTAAGTTAGTAAGATTCAATAATTATGCCTTACTTGTTTCGTCAATTAATTCATGTATTAATATCAGCCTGATTTGCTCGACTTCCGATAAGCACAGTTCGATCACGATGCTGGGTGAAAACAGGAAAAACGAAACTTGTAATATTTGCATGATAACAAACCCAATAGTATCGAGGGGTTCCTGAAAGATATGAAAACTATGTAAAAATAATGACTTTAATTTCAGATATAAGGTTTATATTATTTACTTGTTATGTAATTTATGAGAGCTAGTTAATAGACTTATTAAGAAACAAAATACCAAACTTACATGTTTTTCTATCACCAATAATATGTGATAGATATTAATGATCAATTTAGGTATAGCGCAAATTATACTGACGAAAATCTGAAATAAATGTTATGGTTCAAATGTTATATTATTACTATTATATTATCTACGTCTGAATTACATTTTTAAAACACCAACACAATTCATAAATTTACCATACCTAGATCATATACTTTCTCGAGATATGACGGGTAACAGTAGAAAATGCAATAATTATTATTTAACTATGTATGTTGTAATTTACCACAACAGCTTAAAGTTTGTGGAATTTCGTTGTTATTCTTTACCGAAACAAATACGTATAAATCTCTTCAAAATTCAGTAATTTTTTTTACACAGCTAACAATATTTTTTTTGCCACCAGTTTCAAACAAGATTGTGTTTTAAACTTGTGGCTTACAGTGGAACTATTTGTAAAACTCTAGGCGTAATTTTTGACGAAGATAAATAGATGAGTATTATAAGTATACGAGTATAAGGTAATACATACCGATGCTGCCAACTCCGGTGCAATCAAATCAATAACGTCTGCAAGATTTCTGTACAAAAACAGGCAGAATCTAATTTTTTTCTCCTTCATCATTTTATTACCCTTGATGTAAAGATAACAATCACATCCTGGGGATTCTGCTAACCTCAACCTTAATAATTTAAGACGATATCTAACAGCGTCCAAAAGAATGAACCTCCAAACCCGATTCAGGTCCAAAGCCAGTAAGGAAAGTTGACTAATTAAATAGTAGATTAGTTCTCCATAACAAGGATAGTAAATACAATATAGACCAGTGTACAAACATCTTTCAATCCAGAGAATCATAGTGTACATTAAGGTCTTATTTTTATCACTTTGATAGTGCCTCTTGTTGATTCTCAAATAAGTGTCCATGGTACTTATATAAGCGAAAAACTTGGTGAGCTTGCTTTCGTAGATGATCAAGATAATCACAGAACATGAATATTCAATGAACGGCCATATTTGCTGAATTTCGGCTTGAATACAACAAGTCAAGGTAGAATAGGAGGTCACAATGACTAAAGCAAAGCAATAAAACTTTGCGAGCATGTTAAAGATTGGTTTAAATTTGAAGACTTTGAAATTAAATCCGAATAGCAGTAATATAATTAATACTGGCTTATAAAGGGTAAGTATGATGATGTTATTGGGCTTGGTTTTAATAGCATTTTTAGATAGCATCATGAAATTTTAGGATTTTTTTTTTATTATAAATCTTAAAACTTCGAAAATTAATAGTTTGGCGTAATAACAAAGTCAACAACAGTGTCAACAAGGTTTGTGGGTACACTGTCAACTACAATATTCGGATCAAACGCATAAAATCGGATACTGGTTTTTGTGAATGTCAGTGTATTAGACCTGTAGCAATTCTACAGTTATAAGTAAAATTTAATCTTTGTTATGTTTGAACGACGTAATTACAGATATTTTGCTTACTGCACAATTGCGTAGATTGGCATTTGATTATGTCTCATGAAAGTTTGAATATTTTGGATACGCAATGATAAATTACATTACAGGTTGTATATATCGAACATCATCATAAGGTCATCTACATAGATATCGACATCATTGTCAATAAATGTATAATATATAACACTATTATTATAATAAAATATACATTATCTAATAATTCGTTTTGTTGAAAAACTATAATGATCGTGATTAATTATAATTTCATTGATACAATTCATTCTCATTGTTTTTATAGGTAACCCCCAATTGATACACAATATGTATGTTACCTCAACATTTAACTTATGTTTTGAGATAATCATAAAAATAATAAGGTTCAAATACTTAAACAGTAACTGTAATATCCGAATTCTGAACAAAGCTTATAGAATTTCACGTTGTATTGACATGAACTGACCACCATGTTTACAAAGGCCTTTCAGTTTTTTTGTACTGAAATTCAATGATTATGGCGTTAAAAGACTTAACCATAATGTGTCATCAAATATTTGTTAAATCACAATAGAATTCACAATCATTTGAGTTTTACTCTATTATTAACGGGCTTCAAAAAATATGTTAATATTTTGTTAGGTTTGTTACCTCAGGTTACTTAACTTTCGACTGGGTGAGTTGATTTTGATGATTCTTTTTTTAATTGAAAGCTGGCACGTTTCACGTAGTTTCACTTTTGAGCGAGATCTGATGAGTAGTGTTTGACTTATTATTATTTATTTTGTTTCAGAAAAGATTGGAATGATTTACCCTTATCTATTATGAAAGTGCCCAAGGCTACTACTAGGCTCAGGAGGTATTCTCAAGATATCGATACTATTATAATTGTCCTCAACCTATAACGTTACTTCTCGACCAAAATTTTTATGCTAACAATTATTGACAAGGCTTGTTAAATATAAACAAAAACCTGTAATGATAGTAAATTTTCCATTCACGTTTACTTCTTGCTTCTAGTCGCAATAAAAGTCGACGTAAAATTGTTTAATTCTCGTCATTATCCATGCTCTTACACTATTAAGTTGTTATTTCGTGAATCACGTTTCTCTCTGCTCATTGTTTAGAATGGATGCGGTATAATAGTGTAGTGTTTTTACGAAACTAGCCGACAAATACGCCACCTAACGGTAAGTGGCTACCGTTGCTTATGTATATGTTGGTCATTAGTAACACCAAAATCATCACTAATGGATTGCCGACCAAGCAAGAAGAAAGAGAAAGAAAGAAATCTGAGTCGTAATCCCCCAGCCGGAGCACGAGTCATTTGGCGGTTGACCCAAGCAAAAAAGCCTAGCAAAAAGATATATATAATATATATAATAATTCCTTTAAAAGTGGGCCGGCTTCTATCACTTCTTACGACATCTTAGTATTCTAGTATGCGATATGGGTTAGCAAATGCAATTGATCATGATACATTATTAGTATGAGTAATTGGTATTAAAATCAAAGCCATTTCTCTCCTATTTTCATTATCTTGTTTTCACGTTACTATGTTTACGCTATAAGTGTTCTTGTATGTAGTCGATTTCATGTATTATATATTTTTATCTTTTGTCGTATTAATATTTTAAGTGTGAAATTTAGAATGCATATTTGTTACCCTTTCACGCAAAAACTACTGAACATATTTTCATGAAAAATAGCACACAGATAGATCGTGATCTGGAATAAGATATATCGGGTACTTATTATATCAACGATTGAAAGGAAAAATTGACTAAGCGACATTGAGCTAACTTTACAGGAGAGCAGTTTAAAGTTGAATTTTTAGAAAAGTTGTTGTATATGCAATAATATACATGATAAAATAAGGATTCCTAATCAGTAAGAATAAAGTCGGTAGGAGGATTACAAAAAAATATATGATTTTTTTCTAAAAATTCCAACTTGAAACTTCTCTCATTGTCGCTTAGTAAATTTTTCCTTTCAAGCATCGATATTATCTTGGAAAACGCGAGCAGAACCGCGGTTACAGCAGAATTATTTAATAAATTAATTTCTGTAAAACCAGTCGTTACCAACATACCATATCCTAAACAATAGATTTTCCTATCGCTTTAACTCAGGCCCCTCTTCACGATCGTCGTTAAGTTGAATGATTGAGAACTTACGCTTTCGACTTCATTGCTTTCAATTTGTCCCGTATACAGGATGATTCGCGATTAAACGTTATTTTTTAAATATTATAATATTATTCAGTAAAGAAATATTATGCAATCTATTAAAAATAATTTTATAAATTTAGTTTCTCTAAAAGGTATTGGTAATAAAGACTTACCATATTATATATCACGTTCGAATGTTCATCTAATTTTTTTAACTTATCCCAGTATTAGTAATTATGTATAATTTGAATCCAGACCGGAAAATATCGTGAGTGAAAACAAACTAATAATAATATGATATCAAAAAATTTTATAAGCATTGAGGTACATCAAGTTCTGTCAACTTAATGCATTTGAGTCCCATATCTATTTTGGACTTTACATATTATTATTTGTTTTATATTGTTATAACAAAACCATTCAAGGTAAAATCAGGAAGTTAGAGCGCCCAATGAAAGAACCCATATCATGTCCATAAAAAATTAACGCTGCTAAATATTATTGTTGCAATCTGTAAGTGGAAATAATTCTTTATATTTATACAATGTACAATATTACACCATTGTAGTGAAAACGTATATATAGTTGATTAATATTTCTTAAATATTACCACTTATACGTTATAGCAACAATAACGCGCCCGCTCGTTCATTATTCAGTAGACGATCTCTAGAAGTTTTCGTAAATATTATTTAAAACAATACCATGTACATCATACGTATGTCAGTTGTGCTTGTACACTACCAGCAATTTATTTGTCAACTTAGATAAGTTTTCCACTTTGGGTTATCTGGAAGAGATCGCTTTTTAGCGATAAGATCGCCTATTATATACTATCCATTGTAGTTGTGTTATGTACATGTACATTTTATTCTGGTGTTCAATAAAGAGTTTTAATAAATAATTATTTTACAATTAAACGGAACCACCCTGTATATTTAGGAAACTCGCAGGTCACAATGCTCAATGGAGCGCGCTGGTGGAGGAGCAACGCTGTAAATAGTAATGCCGTATTTTCCCTTATTTGCAGGAAAACGACATCATACTTATGTACAAGGAAATACATAATTACTGCTGAGGTTTATCGTCGTGTTAATGGCCGTATTAGAAGTTAAAAGCGAAGTTGTGTCGCGCGGGGAACGGATTAACATTTAGTAAACTCAGTAGTTTACTATTATATATGATTATGTTAATGTATGCTTGGTAAGAGAAAAGGATTTAAAAGGTTCCACCGCTGTAACCCAGTTAACTATAATCTAAAATTTTAACAAAAAAAATCGACTTCAAATGAAGTATATCCTTTCTAATAAAAAAAGAATCATGGAAATCGGTTGGCGTGATATTGAGTTATTCGTCCATTTGTCGCGCGCATACTTAATGCAAAGGAGAATGCCCATTTAGTATGGAGAAATGTACTGACTTTAACATTTTTGTGTCTTGATAAAAATACCTTTATTTGATTATGTTATCTTAATAAATTACACATACTAACTTTAGTCAATGTTAATATTAGGAAATAAGAGATTTTAAACAAAATTAATTTGTATTTAGGTTATAATAAACTCACAGTAATATGGACTCTATGCGGGCGTTTTAAAGTCGATTGCGTATGTAATGTCGATCTTTTAAGTATCAAATTCAATTGACAGTCCCCAAACATCATGTAGTGTGTAATGTATTATAATCACAGAACACTATTACTCCTGGCTGATTATAATAATTTTCTATAAAAAAAATAATTCATTTGACAGTCCCCTTACGTCATCTAGTTTGTTGCCATGGATATATTATACTATAACTGTTGTATCATAATTATAATCAAATCAATGCAACCTATTGGCCCGAAGGATCTTAAAAGATTCCTGATTGGCCCTTATTGAAACATAAATGGCCCAATGGTTTTCTTTTGTAAAACGGAAGTAAAGTTACTTATTAATTTCAGAAAATTATTCCCAATAAGGATTTTTTAGGAACTAGGGTAAAATACTTGAAATATTTAAATTAAATTTTTTGTCCAAAAATCATTGTGACACAATTATTTTTTAAGAGTACTGGCTATGGGCATTCTCCTTTAAGATTTATATGGTTTTCTGATGGATGCCATTATCAGATCTCGCTCAAATTTAACTGGGACCACATGACCGGTACCCAGGTATTACCTCATAAGAAAATACATAAAAAAATACAGTGGATTTGAGAACTCCTCTTTTTTTTGACGTCGTTTAAAAATCAGAAATTGATTTATGCCAGGTTTTAGAGCACATTACCTTGGCTAGTTTGCTGGCTATTTTGTATACACAAACAATTACAAACATAATGCTCACCTTTTGTAATCGACGGTGAAATGTTTCATAAGTTTTGCTCTCAAGGTCTTGCTTTCGGCCGGCAACGCTTCGGTGATGCATTTGGTGATATGGATGACCATAGGAAATAACCACTTCCCTGATGGTTTACCATCAACTACTCCTGCTGATTGATGCTCTTGCACAAATTGTAATTAACAGTGTAGTAATAATAATAATTTACAGACGAAAAACACGATGAAAACGTATTCAACTAAAACTAAAATAAGGCACTAAATAAATCCAACCTTCAACTTGTATCTAAAGTTTTTATACTATGCTTATTTTGAACTTTCTTTTTGGACAATTCGCATAACAGTCGTAAGTTCCATCTGAGTAGCTTATTTAAATGTATAGTAAGAAGTCACGAAAGCACTGGAATAAAACTAACGTGGAGTCTACGCGATACGGGAGCACTAATGCTTTGGTTGTAAGGCTTGTGTTTCATAATCAACTGTGAGTAAGCAAAGAATAAAAAATAATATAGGAAAATAAACGCTTTTACACACTCATACCTAGTAGGTTTTTACCTGTGTCGCGGGTGGCATAGACGACAAATATATCACATCACAATAACAGCCATAACCTGAGTACAAATATTTATCTGTCACATAAATATCTGCTCCGGCTGGGAATTAAACCCGGAACCCCTCGCTTCGCAAGCAGAGTCCCTAGCAACTAGACTATAGGGTCATAATAAAATAAATACCGAATAATAACCAACTGGTGTTCCTATTAACACCTAAAAATAACAAGACGTACTGAATACCGTTTTTTCTACAGTTCTAATATATTAGAGGTTTGTCACAGATGTCTATGATTGACATAGATAACTCTTTGCAATCATTTATCACATAAAAAATATCTACAAAATTCATATCCCTGTATTGGTAATATTACGGTCTCCCGTGTCCTTTTTAGGGTAACACATCGTTAATGCCTTTGGTATACGCACATATCACTCACAACTTAAAATTAAGTTTTCTATTAATAAAATAAAGTATAAAATAAAACCCTCGACATAGATATTTTTTATGAAAATAGCTGATAAACAAGATGACGATTCATCTGATAGTAATTGGCTATTGTCGCCTATACAGAACAGTGACTCCAAAATCATCACTGATGCGTTGTCAGCCGAAAAGTAAAAGAAATAGGAAGAGAAAAAGAAATAAAGATCCTAAACCCATCAACATTATCTGCCACAAAATGTTTATTCCATCTAATAGGACTTTTTAGGGTACATTGGCATAGATATATTACACACCATATTCAACAATAATAAAATACTATAATTGAATTAGCCATAGCCATACTTGTGTGTAAAAGGCGATCTTGTCGCTAAATAACGATTTCTTCCAGATAACCTTTACATGTATACTCATTATGTATAATAAGCAGGAAGACATCCTATCCAAGGATACATTATTCCACCCTAACTCGTTCGTGGTTCGCGGTGGTACTATTCAGTAAAAAACCTTTGTGACTACTCGAGACAATCTCCATTTGAATCGTCTAAATTCAGGTTTTTGTTCAACCACCCATGAGGAGCACAAATTGCATCGTATTACGCTACCACAAAGGGTATGAGTCGTTGAATTTAATAGTGAAAAATTCCACCATTGGTCAGCGGACAAAGAAGTTGGTCGGAACAATTTTCTACTTCATAGAAGTACCGGATCGAGACACTAGTGTAGTAATTATGGATATGGTACTTGACGTATCAACCCTTTGACGGACATGCGAGCCGATAGTGACCCCTCAGATTTAAAACAAAAGCATTTTGTCTTAACAGAAATTTAAAGTGATAATACACCGATATCCAGTGATAGTTTTGAACCACTTGCAATAGAAGATAATTTCAGCCATTCTCTCAAAAAAGTTTGTAATTTAAGCTCTTAACTTTTTCTACACTTGGTACGTCACTGAGTAGAATTTGCTGGGCCCTGTACCATCCAGTTTGATTTCGATGGTACTCATGCATGACGTAGAATTTGTCGTGCCTGTTTAGCTATCACGCTCTTTTTAAAATTGTCAGTTAAATTTTTCTATGATCTACCGTGAAATTTTTTTAGATATTTCAGGCGCAGTGTCGAAGAGTCTAAAATATTTATGGTCCCTTGCTTGTTTTCTTCTCGGCACCACATTGGTTTTGCCTTCGGTATAACATACCAACGGTGATCACTTTCCTCTAGGTGGCTCATATACTCGCTTATCTGCTATTTATTTAAAAACATATCAATTGACCCATACCACGTCCATTATTTCAAACATCTGACTTTTACAACGACGCCTCACCGGTCGTTGACTGCCGTGGAAGTAAGGACGGAAAGTTTCACACAAAGCAGTCGATTATAAACAAAAAATAAAAGAAACCGCTAATACTCTTGTGTGTAATCCCTTTGATACCGCGTTTGTCTTTACCATCACGATAAAAGAACAAGCTTACAGCCTTTGGAGGGCTGCAGTGGTTAACTGTAAAAAAAGAAGTGAAATGGTCCTTGCCAAAAAAATGGTTTATCCCAACCCAACTTGGTAGACTCTGAAAAAATGCTATGTTATTTTTCGGGTGTACAAAAATTATTTATTCTCGACAAAGGTTGGTAAGGTAAAATCAGGAGATGATATAATAATTAACAAATGTTTTCACACACTTACCGTTAGATTTTATCTAAGAGTAAAGTCATACAACAAGGTGGGTCACACTCGGCTATTTATGTCCGTACTTTACCGTCGTCTTATGTACAGTGGTATGTGCTTGAACATGTAAATATACAAATCATTAATTAACTTAGTTTCACGCAGTTTTAAGGTTTGTTGTCAGACCTACATGCGTATAGCCGGCGCGGAGGTATCGACTAATTCAGACACGAAGTTTACACATCATTGTAATAATATATTGCAAATAAATTAAACGATCTATAAAAGTAAAATTATCTATCAGTTTTATCAATGCTTGAATGTTTGAATCAATAAGCAAAATCAAATTCTTTACATCACAGAGATAAATGATTACTACACATTCTGACAATAACTAATTACACTGTTTACGAAGAAAAGGTATCAAGCGGTAATTTAAAAAGGGTGTCGAAACATCCGACTAAGATAGATGCAGTGCGGAACAGGAAATGGTGTGAGATCGGACGCTCAGCCCTTAACAGATTCATTTTTCACCCGCTGCATCCCGAGCGATTCTTAATGATGGGCGTTATCTGTGAAATGATGGAGTAAGCATGCTTACAGATTATGGGTTTGTAAGAATATAAGCTCCAAAAGTCGAGACTTGTGTCAATATAATGTTGTAAGTGACTATTGACCATAAGATGTTACCGTCTTTTTTTTGAATTTATCCAACAAATATGTAGATCGAACCCCTTAAAGGTAAGTTGGCACCGTCGACCATAGACGTCAGTGACACTATAGGTGACACCGAAAACGAAACAAGAAATTATAGGTAAAATATAGTTGTTGTATGTATAATTGCCATATTATGATAAATAATTTATTGTATTTTGGCTTCCCGTAGACACAGTAGTCCATAGTCTTGTAAAAATGAATAGTGTAGAGAATTTGAACCAATGTTCTCCGTATACATTTTTCAAAATTCAAAATAATTTATTTAAATAGGTATCACTATATCGGTATACACTTATGCACATCATTTTTTGCTTTTTGGAAAGGTGCTTTGCCATGGAGGAGAAGAAAAGCCATAAAGAAACTCTTCGGCACGTGTTTGAAAAATAAAAATAAATAGGTATATTTATTACAAAAAATATCACTAACTTGAACGGAAGATTAAGCTATCATTTAAACTAAGCTATCTAGCTTATATTGATGATCCCCTAACAATTACATAAAATACACAACAATACATCAATAGGAAATTCCTCGCTCAAGTGGGACTCATCGGATACAATACGATACGAAGCCACTACACTATAATGATGGTCGTTATGTCCATCTTTTGTCCATCCCTAATTGTACCACCATGGTTACCGCACTAAATACGCTCCGGGATAAGAGTTTGATCGGTATTCGATACTTTTGGGAGGATTAAATAAAGACATCTTGCAGTCGCTGGGGAGAATAATTTAAAGTTTTTATGGATACGTTTTAAATGTTATTTAGATTATGATAAAACTGTAATTGAAGGATGTCTCTACAAGAAAGATGGTAAAAAATTAATGAGCAGACAAGCCACTTCATAAATGGTCATCGTTGCTTAAGAACTACTTTAGGTATTACCGATGAGTTCCTAGTCAAGAAAGAAGAAGAAATAAAGTCTCAAGCACTCAGTTGGAACATGTCGAGGCATTTGGCAACTGATTTAAGCAAGAGGGTAGTAGCTAGACAGGAAGGCTCCACGAAAAGGTCATAATACAATTGATAATACTTTATAATAACACACACAGTATAATGATGGTCGCACTATATTTATAATTATGATCCATTAAGCAGATAGTGCAAGAAGTACAACGCCTACGCTATGCTCTACTACATATCAAGAAAAAGATAAATAATATGAAAAGAAGAATAATAAAATAAGCTCTTCGTTATAATAATTTTCAACCGTATCCATAAAGTCCCCATTTAAAAGTCGTTACCTGACGTAACCGAGACTAAATGAATTGGAATCCAATTTTACTGAATCGTTGCCAAAAGTCAAGACGCTCCATTAGCCTTGTCGCATCATTACTCTGTCTCTCATTTTCTTCATCCTATACTGATTCCTCGTTAGGTATTACTTTAAAATATATGTTGTAAATGGCGGGTACATGACGTATCTTCAAATGTCTTTTTAGTCCCCGACGCAAAAAAAGTGTATATGTATGTTTGACATGATTGTGTGTAAGTCAGTGTCTTATTGTGCATCATATCTACTAAACTAATGGACCAATTTTGATGCGGTTTTTTGTTCAAAAACTGACGTGATAATGGTGGTTGTTATAGCTACGTTTGATAAAAAAAACTGTCAGTACTTGGTGGTAAAGTAGAAACATGATTTTAGAAGGAGAGTGGTAATTCAATATGCAATTGGGATTAATATGAGCAGTAAAGAAGTCAGCAATCATGAAAAAAAGTGGCGGTTACGTCGTAACCTAGTTCTTTGTTCAATGCATTACAGGTAGAGTAGGTTGA
This sequence comes from Thymelicus lineola, assembly GCA_963932265.1. Lineage (NCBI taxonomy): Eukaryota > Metazoa > Arthropoda > Insecta > Lepidoptera > Hesperiidae > Thymelicus > Thymelicus lineola. The sequence goes on along the minus strand of OZ010701.1, from coordinate 2,689,643 downwards.
CTTGGACTCAAAGATGAACAATGTCCCGAATCCTCTGATCGCTAATACAGACAGACTAAAAGATAACCTGGCAAATAGGCTAACAGACAACCTGCCATCTCTTTCCAGAAAGATATCAGTATCGCCATGATGTTTAACGACGACACCTCTATCAACCCCATAGGATAAATAAGACAAATACAACGGAAAAAAAGTCACTGAAGAATCCCCCTCTACCTTAAAATAAAAGTCATAGAATAATTTAGCATATACCCAGGACATATTCATAAAGAAAAGTGGGTTGAAAATTTAAACTCGTTAAATTTTTATTTCAATACTCATAAAATACCTTCTCATCAATATGCATTCGGCCGTAATCCATCAAATTCTCGGATACTTTACATACGAGCTCGACACGCTTCGCTAATAAAATCTTTACTGCTATTGCTTCGCGTCTTCCCTTTATGCATGCATGTGTTTATCTTCTATATGCTATGCGAGACGTATTTCTCTGTGGCACTGAGTTTACCAGCGAGTCAATATGTTTATCACTGTCAAAACACAGAAAAGTTTAAACCCGGTTACGTAAAAGCAAACATTACAGTGTAAAAAGCATGCACATAAATAAATAAATTAATTTAATACACATTTGAAAAGTACGCTTCTTTTTCTTCTTCCTTATCTCTTACATATTATGGTATCTTTTTTACAATACTTACCTTTATATCCTCTTATCGTAACGTCACGTAAAGTCGTCGTGTTCCGGCTAGAAGCTTGAGAACCAGTTCTTTCTTTCTTTTTCTTCTCTCTTTCTTGGCCAGCAACGCATCAGTAATGCCTTTGGTGTTGCTGATGTTTATGGCTGACGATAGCCACTTACTAACCATCAAGTGGATCGTCAGCTCATTTGCCAACTATTTCCAGAAAAAAGTTACATATCCAAATATTAAGTACATAATTAAGTCTACTAAATGTTGATTAAAGTCACCGGGTGATCTAACCCAGTTACCTACCTTATTATGTCAATCGCTTTGGACCAACACAGACCAGTATATGAGAGCTTCGAAGAGTATTTTACTTTCGCAAATACATCCATACGCTGCCCCTCTAAAAGCAGATTTAGTTTACGAGCACCATACTGAAATCGATTGTTTATTCAAAGCAGGTGATTCATATTACGACTATTTTATGATTGTACTTCCGCTGAAGACGGGAATACAGGTACAACATATACTACAAGGATATTGAAATTGATTACGTTTATCTGAGTGTAAGTTCGTAACAACTGATAATTAATTATGTGATTTTAAATATCAATTTATTGATGATCAAATGATTTAATTTCCCCATGCTTATTCAAGTATTGAACGTTTATTATTTTTCCCGAAGCAAAGCGAGGGCGATTGCCTAGTATTATATACCTCAGTACAGATACCTCAAAGTATAACCAAACAACCAAACCAAACAAAATAATATAAAATAAACAAAAGCAAAATTACCGCACTCAAGCACCGTTTGGAAGCACGTAACATTCCTCAGAAGCCATCTGAAGAGACAATAGAGGCAATTCCGTCGCTGCCTCTCCAATGAGCGCGTCTTGGAGCTTTTTATTTCCCCAATCAAAAGTCCAAGAGACGTTGAGTGGCCGAACGACCTAATGAATTCTCGTAGCTTATTCGTAGCACTCACGCACGAGTGGTAGGTGGATGCAAGTGATATTTTTTGATACTTACATATTCATGAGAAAACTAATATTAGTTGCTACTTAGTTAGGTTAGACTAAGTGATATTAAGGTCTGAGTTCACCCTTAAATAAATGGAGTCATAAATAATAAATAAATAATAAATAACGCTTCACACTCATAGCCCCACACTAGGATTCCCTGTGTCGTGGGTGCCATGGACAATACACAAGACAAGGACATTCACATCCAGACCGAAAACAGAAGTTCAAACTCATCATTCAAATTTCTGCCTCGCTGGGAATCGAACCCAGGACCCTTGGCGTGGCGATCCGGCATGGTTACCATTGCGCCACACGGGTCGCCAAATGAGATAGTACATAATATTTTAGTGGAAAAATAAGTAGGGTATACGCTCATATTTTATAATACATTGAATAAAGGTCAATTAAGAATGTTGCATTTTAATGGCATTAAATAATAAATTAAACATTTTTACTGTTTATGATCCCTTTGGTTGGTAGCCCTGTCTGAAGCATCGGGTTCCGAGTTCGATTCCCGGTCCGGGCAGACATTTATGTGACATATAAATGTCACGGGCTCTTTTATGTTTGTTTACTTTATGGCTTTAGTTGAGGCTAAATAATAGGATATAATGAGTTGAGTACCTTTTTAAACAAAATTTTCTTCCTGAGTCAGTATGGCTTTCAAACCTTTTCTAATGTAGAATTGTATCTGAAATTTAAATAATAATAATAATCCTTTATTTCAGACTGATCCATAGGTATTTTGTTAGTAGGTATATCTTACAAACTAGTGTTAGTAGACATAAAATCAGTGCAATATTTAATAATCAAAATAATCAAAATTAACATTCAAATAAAATAATTAACAAGTTAAAAGATTCACAAACGCACCGTTGTTAAAGTAATATTATAATATAATTATTCTAATTTATTAATACCGAAAATCCGTATACATCCTTCTACATGATCCCCAAATCTCAAGGGTGGCAACTGTATTACACGGCGGGGGTTGCATTCCACAGATTATAGCGGCGTTGCCTTTAAGACGCCGTTTACTGGCTGCTGACTGGGTCATGTGAAGGTACTGGATGTGACATTTCATTTGCACAGTCACAGAGAAAAATAAAATGATATTGAAACTATTTCTATACAATATAAAAATCGCTTTTGTTTTGATTCGGAGACCAAGAACTTTAGTACACACTACTACACGCGAAATATATATTAAGACAGGATTCTTTAAATTGATCTCTTTTTTGATTGATGATTTGTAAACCAATTGAGTAAACTAAATAATAATAATCATTACTATTACCCCAACTTTATAAAAAAAACCCGGTGAAAAAAACATTACTTAGAAGATTACTGGCAAAAGCAGGCAAAAATTCTCAAAATTATTGCTATGAAATCAACGTTTCCTTGATCAGTTTCCATGATCAGCTACAGTTTATTTGGTACAGATATAAATTGATTACTTAGCTAATTGATTACGCTATTATTGTTATTATTATTATTGTTGTTATTATTATTGTTTTTAGTAATTGATGATGTGATTAGATTGTTTAATAGTACGTGTATTGATTTTAATTATTATGTGATGTGTGAAATTATTTTAAAGTATTTAAATAATTGTATGTTGTCCACTAACGCATTAGGTTAAGTGTCCTGTAATGTTAGTGGTAAGTTTATATAAATAAATAAATAAATTACACAACCTAAAAGTAAGGACACTTATTAATAATGTGCCTAAAGATCAACAGGTCACATCTAGCAGGATTTAATCCACGGGCCACATTTTTTGTATTAGCGAGGCCTGCGGGCGCAATTTGCTTCAATAACGCGCCCGTTGTTCCAACCACTTATTGAGCTCGCAATTTACTGTCCGGGGATCCTTGCCACTCGAGAAACAAGTGTAAGCCTGTCTTTGTGTCTTCGTATCGTATAGTTTTATTTTTAAATTATAAATGAGTACTTTAATTTTACTTTAATTTAATAAACATTTTTCTCTGATAATTGTCTGCGTCAGCCGAGAATCGAACCTGGATCGCCTCTGTGCTGACATAAGGTCCTTTAAAAAGTGGGCGGGATGATCACTTTACTCAAGTGACCTGTGTGCTCGTTTGTTTGTTATTAATAAAGAAAATACTGACATTAGTATCTATAATGCTAAAAAATACTGACTGTGCTGTTAACCATTTACACAATATAAACGCATTGTCATCGGAATTAAAGCAAAATGTAAAATTTTCACCCCTTAGAATAAGTGGAAATAGGTCTAATTAATATGGTCTGTGACTTCAATACTGCTTGAAATAACAACGAAAATAAACTTAAATAACAGTAATTAAGTCCCGAATCAAACTTCTGAAATGATCTAAGGAAAAGCCTATCATTACGTTCAATATTAAAATTGATTGGTTCGTTAAATTAAAACATCGATATAAACGACTTCATAGCAATTTCAATCATTAACTACTTTTTGAGCACGAAATTGAGTCATCATACTTACCACTGCCACTTAATTTCTCTAATGAATTCCTTTAAACGAATATAGTTTCTATTCTATGTACTTAGGGTTCAGTTTTATTTAACTTCAAGTCAGTTTAAGAATAAGTAACGATTGATGTAAATTATACATGTGATTTGAGTAACTCAAAGCCACTGTTATTATTTTATCGTTAGTAGCGTAAACTATACATTCATTAAACAAATTATAGTTTATGGGCGTTAAATATTAGTTATATTTTTTAAAATATTTTATTTTATAACAATATTTTCTATTTAAAAATACCTAGATGTAACTAGCTGTACATTCTCCATGCAAATATGTAATTTTATTAAAATCTATATTTTAATAGCTTATTACTTAATTTTAGCGAACATTATTATTTATATAGAATGCATTAACATAGGAGCATTAGTCATGCAAATATACATTGTCTGTAAAAAACTAATATGCACCTTTAATATTAAAAATTTTTAGTGAGACATAGCAAACATGTTTTTATCGTCGGTAAAGCGATTATTGGAGGCTCCAGACGTCATCAGTGCAATCATTTGATGACTAACTAGATCAGGCTAGCTAGACTAGCTCCCCCTAGCTCCCCCTAGCTCCCCCTAGCTCCCCAGTAGTGCAACTAACGCATGCCCTCATTGGATTAGCTTGATGATGGAACAAAACTGGGTGTCTGAGACCTTTCAATCAGTGACTGGCAATTCGATTTTGCGACGTCATCCAAAAATTTTCGGCGAAATCACTGCTTGTGCCTTAATTGTTTACAGCTTAAGCAGGGTTTTTACAACTGGACTTTTTAGTTACACGACCTTTGTAAGTTTGGAAGCGTCCTACGTATAAATTGACTTAAACCAAAAAATTGTTTGTAACGTCTTCGAGACCTATTCAAAATAATCCTGCATACCTTAACCTTTTTTGTAATTTATTGTTGGCATCTCTTTATTATATTGCATTTTATTTACATTATTATTATACTTAACAATTTGTGGTAATTTGAATAATATTTTCCAACAAGTTCAATTTTGTCATTATATGACGTAACTGTGAATTGGAACAATAAAACGCCTAACGGTGAAACAACAATTTTAACGACCAACAACTGAACAGCGTTTTATCCTGAAGCTTAATTTTAATATCCTCACGTACGCATAATGAGATAAAACCTTCATACGCTGTTCTCAAATACGTTATAATCCCTAGGGTTTCACTATCCCACTATTACATTATGAAAATAATAAGATTTTTCACGCAGCGCAGCGCTTACCGCGCCAATCTAATTAGTACCGTTAAACGCATATTCGCTGAAAACGCTTTTAATTAAGTCGAATAGTTTGGATCAATCGTGCTCTCATACGAGAATTTTCAAATTGAATTTTCTTTTTAGTAAAATGCAATGTCAGTCGTGCCGCCATTAAATAGGCTGATTAAAATTTTCAATGCATTAATTATTTTGTGAATGTTTAATAAAATGTGTTTTTGAATCTAATTTAGTTGTTTGGAAATGTCCATTAATGTATTAATTGAAAAATTAGATTTTGAATTATGCAATGAGTTTTCATTGCACTCATGTACCGACACTTATGCACGGCAAATATATCTTTGACTTTTGAAATGCTTACTTGAAAAATTAAATTAATTATCTTAAAATTAATCATTTCATCTATTTGGGACTAGTGAACTAAAACAAACAAGTACCATTTTATTACTTTACCAACGTCCAAGTAATCTGGGAAAATCACTCCAGTTGACAAAATATACTCATTGCACTAGAAAAAATGCTAATCAATCATTCGACTTTTTATAAATTTCAATTATGATTGTGTGTCTGATAGACACTGTATTTAGTCTTTAGACTAGATCTGGCGGATTGCCGTCAGGTTGTTTCGTCTACCCGTATACCAACGTACAATGCCTTGGTTATACCTTTAATAAATGTAATTAATCAAAAGGTCATTAGTTGTCGTGCACTGTACAATGGAGAACACTAATGGATTATCGGCGATTTGCATTTAGCTCGCCTAGCTGGATGGTGTTATGCAACATGTGCTATTCATAAACTAAAATAAAACATTTTATTCAATAAAACCCTAATTCCATAAATAAGAATAGTAAATAGACTATTAATATAAGTAAAGAGGTAAAAATAATAACTGCTCATTGGTATTAAAATTTGCTAATTGAAATGAAACTATAAAACAGAATTTTCTCAAGTATTATTTTCGAAATGGAATTAGGTTTCTTATTACTATTATGATGTATTTTTTTATTGTGAACTTTCTTTTCCTTATAAACAATAATAAAATAAAATTACAACCTATGTCTTGAAACCTAATGTGTCATAATACAATTAAAACGGCGCGAATTATTCATCATTATCAGTTAGCCAAAGCTAGGAACTTTTATATTAGTACATATATTCTGGGAACAGAAGTTGAATATTGGATATTATCTTCTGTAGGCAGAGTGAATAATATAATAAATTGGACTCTTCAGCTTCCACTCTTCAATTATGTACATAATAATGTTATGTAAATATAAATAATATTAATTAGTTATAGTATTATTATAAAATTTTGCTACTCAAAAAATATGATATTCCGTTCTGATTGTATACCACCATCCCTCTGCAACAATGATGTAAGCCTACGAAAGGCCCCCTGCACACGGTCGGGTTGAAAATAATTGTCTCTGGATAGGCGCAGCGCAAACTAATTTCATTGTGTACTGATAGAGATTGAATGGAGCCCTGATAGTTTGGGCGTAGGGTGTCTGTAGGTATTGGAAAAAATGCTACAAAGTATATTGAGCCGATGAATATATTGAGCCTATGCATATGTAGATCCTAGGATTTATTTATTTATTTATTTATTCTTTATTGTATGAACTTTAGACTAGGTTTGACAAAGGGCGGACTTAATGCCTATTGGCATTCTCTACCAGCCAACCCAGTGTGACGGAGAGAAATGCGAGGTGGGCGTAAATACACAATTAAAGAAAATTTAAAAAGAAAAAAAAAAGAAAATATTTATAGCTAACTATGAAGAGAACATTATTTAAGAAATATATATATATACATATATGAATATAATTTAATATACATACATATAATAATATTAATACATAAATAGATAAATTAATATATATTTATATACCAATACATAAAAATAATATAAGGTGGAAATAAAACTCGACAGATTCAAGGGTTAGGTGAAGTTTGGAAGTTGAAGTTTGGGGTTTAGGATTGTCATAAGTATTGTCATAAATACATACTATAATTTAATTTTAACAGTATGTACCTACTAAGTGCTCGAAATGATGATTTTGTATTTTTATTTCAATTCAATCGCTTGTATAGACACAAGGTGCCACTTGATGAGTTGAGTTTGTTAATTTAAAAGATATCCCAGAAATGTTAACACAGACGATGCATGTTAATAAACACATATTCAGTTAAATAAAATATCATGATCTAATTAAAGGAGAGATGTTATATGTAATGATTTATTTGTAGTAGTTATACACACGTACCTATTAATTTTACTTACATTATATCTAAAGATTTAAGCATGTGATTCACCAGACAAGGTAACTGTAAATTGTGATCTCAGTGCGCGACGAACGTGGCTACGTGCAGAATGAGACAGCTAATAAGTTTGTTTGTAAACAAGTGAAAAAGCTTATAAAGTTCGCCGCAGATACAGAAAGAATTAGAAATGGCTATGTGAATATTCAAACCTTCAAAATTCCGACCTAAATATTCTAAAACAGGATTTTCTTTCATTAAAAGTTACAGAAAATTGTTATGTTAGTACGTATGGTCAAACAATTTTAAGTACAATCAGGTACAACATTTAACTTAGCTCAAAAATCTATTTAGGTAGTACTTTATTTTTCTACTTCGATTACATTACGCCGATATTCGATTGTCCATAAACCCCACTAAATAACTTTTTTTCTCCATCATGTCTATGCGTAGACAGATCTTCGGTGTAGTGTTTGCGGCAGTGTTGCTAGCAATCAACCATTTTACTGTTCTTTGTCTTCTTAAATCGTCGGGCAAAGACAACTAACATGTTTTCTCGTTAATGTCAGAGGTAATATTGTTATTTTAATAATTAATTATTTGCGATAATGTTTTAATAATTAAATATTTTTAAATAGATACTGTTTTAATGAAGGTTTTAAATATTTTTAATTTATTATTAGATCTTAACAAATACAGCTCTAATAAGTAATGAACAGTTGAATCGATGTAATATTAAGGTAACAGCTATACAAACCGTAATTTTGATAAGTATTATTTTATCTTGCCTTCGATATTGATAATAAAACCTCAATAAAAAACCTTTTTCAAGGTTAATGCTATAGCCTTGTTATTATACTTAAATATAGATTTCTTATTACGTCTTAAACCTTTCTATACTGGCACGTTGATTCGTGAGACCGACGGAACACCTTTTTTTATTATCTCTTTTTTAAGAAAAATTTGAAGGAAGAAGGAATTTGAATTGGAAGATTAATTTGTTCCTACATCTAACAATAATAAAATTGATTTCTTTAGATATTTTTTGTCAAAAAAAATACAGTAAGGTCCGTTAAAATCGGACGAAGACGTCGAATACCGCGACCTAACCGCAAGTCGGCACAAAAGGTGGACGGTGTCCGTATCAGATTTCCGTGGAGGTCGTAAAGAGCGCGGGAAATGGCGTGGAAGCGTCGAATAAAGTAGTTTAGTGAGCAATGTTTGTTGGCTCGCTGGCCATGACGGAATTAACTGCTTGTTTTTCGGTGCTTAGTGTTGATTTCTTAGTTAAATGTTTGGAAAATTGTTTAAAGGATTGTGTCTTCGTGGGGGAATAAAAGGATTCTAGAAAGAACTTTGTAGTGAAACACACGCTAGTTGGTTTAACACTGTTTTATTTAGTTACCCTCCTATGATACAATAATATACCACATCTTTCCCCTACAAACAAAGAAAAAAAATAATCTGTGAGTAAGAACTTAACAGTATAATTCAAGAATGTATGTAACTTAGTAGCGTAACAAAACCAATAGGTACTGATTAATCTAGAAATATTATGCTTTTACATTACATGTTCATAAAACTACAAACTTATATAAGAAAGTTCATACAATTGCATTAACCCAATCCGTCGGGTGTGTGACCTTCCTAATTACACCTAGCCGCTCCATTCTGTCCAACTCCACTAATAATTTGTCCTTAAGCCCCAACGGAATTTTTCTAGTCGGGCATATGACTGGTTGGACCGTTTTATCAATTACAATATTATGTTTACCAGGTAGCTTTCCTAATCCTTCGAATAAACTTGAATACTTATCAAAATTTATCAAATCTACTTGCTTAATCAACTTCATAGAAATACATGCTTCCAACCCTAATATGTTTTGACAGTTCATATCCACTACTACAAACGGTAAAATATACGACTTATTATTGTAATTTATGTTTAAATTATCAACACCAATAGGGATGTTGACTAATTTTAGGATTCAATTTTATTAGATAGATAGAACCTCAATATTCACGAAAAAAATGTTATAAAAATAATAATCTTCAATTTAAAAACAAAAATTGATAAATAAAAATCACTATCAAATTTCCCACCAAAAACGTCACATGACGTCATTAAACGATATTCAATACTATCTGTCTACTAAGTTTGATGAATTTCCATATAAAATTGTTCCAATGACGTCATATTCTCAAAATGGCGTTTGAGGACACGTGACAGTGAGTACAATTTTTAACATTTTAAATTAATGATATTTATTTTATTGTGATTGATTTCAATAAAAGAATCATATTTTAGGCCTTTAAATGTTACCACTAATATTTTAGACATAAATTTATATTAATTTATAATTAATGTCAACATCCCTATTACAGGCAAACGATTTCCCGTAAAAGAATGTACTCGTTTAGTAAACGGCTTGAGCCTATTAAGAGATAAACCTAAATTTAAAAATTCATATTTTGATATAACATTTATCATCGAACCCGTATCAATTTTAAGTAGAAATCGTTTACCGTTACACGACATGTATTTCACCCACTCCTTTAACGACTCACCCGACCTTCTGTCCCCGGCTATAGTGCTCACGTAAAACACCTCACTGTCACTTTCAGACGTATCTACACTGAGATTTAATACTTTACGATTCACTTCCCTTCGCTTACACACTCGCGAAAAATGACCTTTCTTGTCACACACAAAACACAACGCATCCCGAGCTGGACACCGGTCTCCACCCGGACATCGCTGAGCGCCGCAGCGGGCGCAAGCGTAGCGCACAGATCCTGCGCCTGCGCCTGCACTGGAGCCCCTGGTGCGCGGCGCCCCTCGCTCCGCACTACCTCGGTGCCGCGCTCGGCCGCCTCGTATTCCACTACGGACTTCTCGACCTGACATCGCATTCACCTGCACCTCTTCGGAATCTCCGTGTATACATAGACTTTCCTCCTTCGATATCTCAGCCGCCTGACAAATTTGTATCGCCTTCGACAATGTCAACTCGTCCGTGCGAAGTAAACGGTCCCTCACCGTATTGTTATTGATGCCACAAACGATCTTATCGCGTAATAAACTCTCATGCAAATCGCCAAACTCGCACTGTTGGCTTAAGAGTCGCAAAGCAGTGACGTATTCGTCGATGTTTTCTCTTTCGTCTTGATTGCGGGTAAAGAATTTGAAACGTCTCAACGTAATATTCGGCTTAGCACCAAAGTATTTATCGAACTTCTCTAATACACACTTTATATCGTTCTCATCGTCTTTTTATATTCTCGAATGTAAAAGTGCTGAAGACCTCGTAACCCGCCGGACCTATGAGGTTAACCAACAAACTAGCCTGAACTTCCTTCGGCTCCTTGCTCACTCCAGACGCTTTAATAAACACATCGAACAGCTTGCGCCACCGGCGCCATGACTCGGCTCGCGCGGCCGGCCCACCTTCGAGTGATAATTCCACTGGAGGACGCGCGTGTTCCATTGTTAGGCACTTATTGTTATTTAATATCGCCTAATAAACAAAACTAACACTCTGTAACACTTGTTATCGCGATTTAACTATGAAAATATATTTTAATTGACACACCGCTGCCACCATGTAGTGAAACACACGCTAGTTGGTTTAACACTGTTTTATTTAGTTACCCTCCTATGATACAATAATATACCACAAACTTAATCTGAAGAAAATCAACGACCCTGTAGCTCAGTAAATATTGCGAGTGAATCCCAGGTTCGATTCCAGACTGAGTCGAATTTTAAGTGACTCATAACATAAATGTGTTTGCTAGAGTCGGAGGTGTATAATATACATATACAATACATATATTTCGTTTCAAGGGCACTCTGTGTGGTGACGGAACCACTAACGTAGAGTAGCACCTCTCCCACTTCTTCCGGGGATGTCGTAAAAGGCGACTAATAAAATATTCTAGGAAACTGGCAGCAGCGTTACCCTGGGTAATATGAACATCTGCTGTATTCACCAGCACGCACTAGCCAAGTATGGTGACTATCCGGCTACACCCCATAATGACAGCTAAAGTTATAATGACAGCTAAAGGGTTATGCTTGGTATTTCTCTATGCGATCGGATCAGAAATGATGAAATCCGTAGACGATTCGAAGCACTGTAATATAAATAGGATTATGTATAGGCTGGTTGTATAGTTTGAAGGACCGATAAATATTGGGGAAGGGAAGGGAAGGCTCAGGATTGAATCGACTGACTGATCTAGCAGTGGACCTTCAAAAGCTAATGGATGGGTGGATGGATATACCCGTAGCAAGTGCAGACATATGTGTGGCTTTTATAATTTGAAAAATTCGCGGTGGGTGATGAATTTTGAAATCGAGTCTCTATACGAAAGACGAAATTCAATCTACTCGTACTATTTTATTAATCCTGCCACTACTACTTTATCATATCTTTGATTTTTGATATTATAACATGATTGTGATATAATTTTTGTTGTGATTATTTAAATTATCTTTGATTTCAAAATAAATGTATTTTCTCGAGTGCTTAATAGTAATTAACATGATACTAAAACACAAAGAAACTGTTTTAAATTTTTTGTCTACCTTTCTGTTTATCCAGGCTAATCTCTAAAATGGCTGAAACGATTTTAATGAAACTTACACTGGAAGATAGAGGAGGTTATAGGACAACATAAACTGCATTTTATCCTAAAATTCCCATGGGATTGAGATTTATGCATGTAGTCACATCTACAGCGATTAATTTCTATACAGATCTATATCAGAGTATCTATTAATATACAGTAAATATGGAAAATACACCGCCCGCTTCACACTCAACAGAACAAGTAGGAGGGACGAGTGCCACAATGATTTACAGCCTCTTGTAGGATGCTAATCGTGTGCTAAGTAGCTCCACTTGATTTATGGCGTTGGATTAAAGTATAATTATTTGTGACTCCTCCTTACGAATGGAGCACTTTTGGAGGCAATTTATCTACGCTAATTGCTCAGATTTGCCTTGTCGTGTTGCTTGTGTGTTGTGTTGTTATCGGGAGATGTGACTCGTGAGATCTGGAAGTGAAGTTTCCGATTGGCAGATTTATTTATGTTTATAAAAGGCTGGAATTTAAAATTTAAAATTACTATTTAGATGCAAACACCTCTTGATAACTTAGTAGGTACTAGGTATAATATTTTTTATTAGTTTAGAGTAGTTATTAATAGAACTCTTGCTACCATATAGTATGCATATTTTAAGACGTATGTTTATTCATTCTTTTCTTAAGTACCTTTCTTCAAACTTTATTTAATTAGGGACAACTATAACATAAGAAGAGCACTGTCTTGTAGAGCCTTAGAAAAAAAAATAAGTGCGAGATGATTTTGAAACCTGCTCTTTTATGCATGGAAATCTAACGTCCTAGAGCATCACTGCTGATTTTACCCGACTGCACCAGAAGGAGGGTTATATTTTTCGAGTGTGTGCATTACATACATAATGTATGTATGTATATTTCTTAGGCCTATAGCCTAAGTGGCTTGATTGATTACAGCTTGAGAGGTGCCGCTAGATTCGTTTTAATTGTGATCACTCTCACAATTAAAACGAATTGAGAATATCGAAATTAAAAAAAATTAAATAATTGCCAATTTTTGGCGCAATATTGTGGTCTTAAATTTTTTTCTCAAAACCTATCGAGTATAGTTCTATCGAGTGTAGTAGGGTATCGTTGAATAGGTATTCAAAAATGATTTTCAGGTTTCTCTCATCATTTTTTATTTTAAGTAACAGTTTAGGATATATAACGATTTAAAGTTGTTTAAACAACCATTCTCGCTAATATGAAATGACAAGATTGCAAATTTTTTCGTCTAAGAAGTCTATGAATCTTAACTAAGTAATGTTGTTAAAAGTTATACTGAACAACTAAATCATAAAAGGATTAACAGTCGGGACCCATTTAAATTTTACAGGGCTGCTTGGGAAAAAACAAACAAGATTTGATTGGCTGAAGAATGAGTCCCAGCTATTAATCCTTCTATGGATTAGTTGTTCATTATTACTTTAAATAACATTCTAAACTACTAAGCTTATTATTATATTATATATTTTTTTATAATGTTATCCTGATACAACATCTATGTGACTCATAGTGGCTGACCGCATTACTGTTAAAGCATTGAGTCATAGAAAAAAGAAATGTGTGACTAAAGGTTTATGAACTACCTACTCGTACTGATGAGCTGGCAATAATTTCATCAGAAAACATTATTCAATTAATTAATTTAGTCACCATTTAATTAAAGTGAAGTACATGTCTTGAAAATAATAACAGAGACAGGATAGAAGGAAAATAGTAAATAAATTCAAATTCAAAATAATTTATTCATATAGGTATCACTGATACACTTATGCACGTCATTTTTTGGCTTTTCGGAAAGGTGCTTTGTCGTGGAGGAGAGCAAAAGCCTTAAGAAACTCCTCGGCACATCTTTTAAAATAATTAAAAGTTATATAATATTGTCTTACCTACGCGGAACTGGATGCGGCACTAACCAGGCGTCATTGTCATTAATATATTCATTTATACCATAGTATCCCTTGCCTACTAGCTGAGATTTAACATATTTCTTAAATACTTGGATATGTAAATCACGTATTGACTTAGGTAATTTATTGATAAAACGTACACAGAGCCCCATAAAGACCATAGAACCATAAGAACCATAAAGACTATGTTTATTACATAAATCCACCGCCCAGTGCCCCAGATTAATTGTTTTAGATTTATTCCAAGGAAAAATGGTTTTACTTCACACCAAATTAACCCTTAACCATCAATTGACTTTACTCACTTATAGAATATTCACATAAAAACACAAAACACTTTTGTGGTCAATACATTTGTCAATCCTCCAACGAACCTTATTCTAAATCCCATAAATACTGACCACAAAGGGTTGACTGGGTCTTAAGGGCCATTTAAGTGACCGCTTCAGTGGACATCCTTTAAGACGCAATATTGTTACAATGAAAGGGTGCCGTTATAGCAAGTAGCAAGTAATGTATGTAATGTCCGAGAAGAAAAATATGGGGCATGTTAATAAAAAATGAAAGGGCAGTTTTTTTGTGTTAGTGGCTACAGCGGGTGTGATCGGTAAGCTGGATAGGTGACAGCTAGTGGCAAAAATTCTTGAGCGCTTCGTGCTTCGGAGGGCACGTAGCCGTCGGTCGAGGGCGGGTGGCTTGAAAACTTCCGACACTTCGGTTGACCACTGAATCCTCCACCAATCTGCATTATTAGGTGTTGGAGTATGCTCTAGGCCTCTTCAAGAGGAGAGATCCGTGTTAGGCAAATTTTTCATGCCTTGAGTAGGCAAACGAGCAGACGGGTCACCTGATGGTAAGTAATCACCGCCACCCATGAACATAAGTAACACCGAGGGCGTTACCACTATTACTGATAACTTCACTCATTGTTCTAACGTAATCAAACCTTATAAATATTTGCTATAAAAACGACCTTTTTCCTTTCCCAATCAAGCCTAATAAGATCACTGAAAAAACCGTTCCATTTATATGGTCGCCGACATTTGTCCGTCTGTCGTTCCAATAAATAAGGAAAGAAGCGTCTGTGTCTTATCTGGCCTCATCTGGGAGTATCGGCGAAGACAGATTACGTAGATATGTTATTGGAGCTGTTATTACCATATTTTAATCAAGTTTTTATTAACCGCTTAGGATTTATTATTTTACCTTTGTACATATATTATTTTCTTAATTTTACATTAATATTTTTTTGGAAATTGAATTACTTATTTCTTCCTAAGTTTGAATTAGAAATTAACACGCTACGAATTTATACCATGATCTGGAATAGGACATAGGGTACTTAATATCCCGGAAAACTTGGGCAAAGCCGCGGGCAGAACGCTAGTTGTCAGTAACAGAAGAGAAGGCACCCGGTTCTTCCTATTGGAGATTGCTAGTCTTTGTATCACACAGTTTAATCCCGACTTACAAGTCAACGTTATGTAACTAAAATATTATATCTGTTGTACATTGGTTAGTCGTTATGAGTAGCGGTTGTTACTTACTATAATAAATTTATATTTTGTTAGCTATAAACAAAAAAATTAATAAAATAGGTAATAACATCTTTATGTGGATCCAAAAGTAAATCATTCACGACAAGGGATGTGGGTCATTACTCCTTGCCGTTGTCTCTATTAAACTTTATTTATTGGCAGAAAAAACAGGTTCGAAGCATCATTCCGGAGTGTAAGGGATCTGTCCATGCTTGAGTTCTAACCTTCTACATCTGTTTGGTATCGTGAAATCGAGAATCTCTCTCAATCTCCTAACATAATGCTTACATAATTTGTGACTGTTATTTTTCGTGCAAGAGTTTTTGAAAAAACCTATTATCCAACTCAAAAGATCAAAATCTGCAAAGAGTGAATTCCCAAAAGAATAAGGTATCTTTAAAATGACTTGCGTGAGCTTGAATACGTTTTAAGTAGCACAGGTTTTCTTTCAAAATGTGAGACTATATTCTACCGCTCTGACCAAATACTGACTGGTAGATTTCATCTTCGGGAACATTATGGAGAACTCTTACGTATGCAGATTTCCTCGTTATATTGAATACGCATGTAACTTATAAAATTAGAGGTGTGTGAAGAATTCTAACCCAGCTCTACCTGTAATTCGATCAACGATTAGTTTTTATATAAACGACAAGCAGTTTCTGAAAAATCATGTCACTTGCCTCGGATAAAGAGCTAAGCCGATCATTTTCCATCAATCAATTGTATATACAACTCCATAGTCCATACATACCTACAATCCATGTAAAATTTAAAGACAAATCCTTTACCTTTGTCGAATGAGAAGATCGATTTTGTATGTAAAACTTTCAGTAATAGTGGAATTTTTCTGAATGACAAGCAGATTCATTAAATAAAATATATTCTTATCACATTTTTACTTCTTAACAAAAGGAATAGGAGAAGATATAAAGACACTGAAGCTAATAAAAGAACCGCGATAAACAATACAGAGCCATCATGAGCTTCAAATAAGAACACTCATAAAAGAATCGTCTAATGAAAATCTGAACAATGCAAGCGCATTAAAACTTAGCTTTGGAAGAGACAAGTTTTTTTACGATTTAATAAGCAATGTGTCTCACCATCTCAAGTTAGTGTACTTAGTGCGAGTTTTACGTGACATACGCATTTACGTTCCGAGCCTATTAAGTCACGTGGAACTCGCACTAATGTCTCGGAATAGTTGACGAGGCGGAATTCCAATATGCAAGTTTAAACGTCATAACACATTTGCTTTTATTTTAGTATCATGTAAGTCAAAATGGTCAGCCCCTTTTAGATTGAAACCTGTAAAAACCATGTGCATGGATTTATATTATCCATGCAAGTTTAAAGCGATGCTAATTTACTTATCATAATTACTCATTATTTTGTGCGATATCAAATAAAGTAATTGGTTTGGTGAGTGAGTTATTATTTTGTTTTTATACTAATAATAATACTGAAGAATGGATCATTCCGTCATTGGTAATTTGTTTTGGCAAGTACTTTTTTGTAAAAAGGATACTAAAATTTTACAGTGTTACTTTTTACTGTAGTTTAATCGCAGTCAAGAGTTTACTCGCTGAATGTGAGACATTTCGGTAATTTTAAAGCTCAGAAACCAGTTTTTCATTTACACGGTTTTAGTGGTAATAAAATATAATTAAAATATTTTATACTCGCAGTATCTCCGCTTGCTTTACGGTTGATACGGGCCGCTTTTAAAGGAGTGGGGTTAGGTTTGAGGTACAATCGGAAATAGTTTTTATGTTAATTAAAACATACAGGAAAAAATCGTATGAAATCGTTCAATTTTTGTCATACCTTAAAATATCAATGTTACGTTTTAAAAGCATTTATGATGACACCTTCACATTAGTCGGTTTTCAAACATATATCTCTTATTACTTTCCATAGATTCCATTGAAAATTTAGATCAAGGAGTGGCACACACAATCTAATCATGGATTATGAATATATGATGCGATAATAAAGCATAAAAAATATTGACGATAAAAAATAAAACTATTTCAATCTGGAGATCGAACTACTATAATAAATGCGTGAGGTACGTACCAACAAATCTTACTTAATCAAATGTTGTTCTCGGTGTGTCCACAGCTTAAAACACTAAACATAATCAAAAATAGTGAGTTTCGCGGAATTAACAATTCTACTGCTGCGCTTTATATTCTAGTACCACGCCCGGCAACGGTTTTATATGTACTTGAGTTTTTAAACCGCTTTTTATGTTATAACTGTAGTACATGTAAATTATCGATATTATGAATTACTTTGATTTTTTATAAGAAGATAAACTGTCCGATCTTAAACGGTAGGGACATCAAATGCATTGCTTGTGAGTTTCCGGCATAAAAGGTGAGGTTTGCCTTCAGGCGAGGGAACTCCTTAACGTCCTTACGGTCACTATTTTCTTTAGTAGGTACCTACAATAACTCTATAAAACGGTGTATTTCGTTTTTAATCTATGAACTTGTTTATACGTAATTTTCTTTTATTGTATACCTACCTAAACCTGCCCTCTTTATATCTTTTCTTTGTTTCGAAACAAGACCGTTACAAAAAGACTTAAATGAAAAATTATACTGGCAACATTCTGGGAGCGGCGTCGCTCCTAGTTTGTATAAATCGCCTTTAAATTCCTCCGGTGTGCAACGTTGCTTGTTATAATAAACAGGGCATCAGTCGCACCATATCCGTAGACTAGGGTGCATATACTAGTCATAACTAAAGGAAGTCCAGGAAAATATCTTACATCAAATATTGATTCATTTTGATTGAAGAATTAATAGCTGAGTTCTGAACAAACTCAGACGGAGTTTGGTGTGAATCGAATTCACACACCTCTGATTTTTAAGACATAGGTATAACTGTAGTTAAATTATCATTTGATTCGGTTAGGGAAAACATCGTGAGAAAACCTGTGCGTCTAAGTTATTTTTATATAAATTATTATTACATATAAGTTATCTTATATAAGTTATTATTTTACGCAACCCCATTACGACTAAAATAACTATATCGATACAGCTGTTATCGATGCTCGTTGAAATATTTATATTGTTTTACATTGAAATTGACTTTCCTTGAATTAAAAGTACCTGAGAAAAAAAACAGGTGTTAGACAAAAATAAATATAATAAAAAATATATTGAGGTTAAATAAAATTGTAAGAATAAATTCATGGATACCTAATAATTATTTAGTGACTGTTTTTTAGAAGTCCTGTTACAATTAAATTTCGTGGTGACCTTACTCATAACTCATAACATCCGATGATGAATGCAATAGCTGCTTAGTGCAGTCCTCCACTGATAGATGTTTAAAGCTATAATGTCAATGGGTTTTTTGTTTGCCTGAAATGGTTTTTATATTGATTTATTTTCAATGTTAATTGAATGCCTCTGAGAGTAAAAACCAAGCTGTTTGAAGAAGCATAAAAGATTGACGAAAAAGCATAAAAAGCAGAAAACAGCAGGGTCACCTGATGATAGGTGGCCATCGATCTTTTGAAGAATTCCAAGGCATAGAAGGAATACCTTAGAAGAAAGTGTCTTCCACAGCTTACACGAGCGTCGAAAAAAGATAAACAATGGTATAGCTGTCACAGTAAAACCACCCCAACGTGATGCATAAAATGAGAATATTGCAAATGGCGTCGAATGGCGTTGGACTGATAGGTGCATTAACGCTCACGCTAGCGTTATTAAACTTTGTTGTAAATGTAAATTGTCGGCTTCATATTAGTATGTTTTAGGTGGAGACACTATGTTCTGACTGAAGTAGAACCTAGTTTGATGTAACTGTTCTAGTTATCAAACTTTTCAAGGAACTTGTGAATGTAACGAATAAAGTACTGTAGAAGTAACGTAACGATAAGTATAAAGTTTTATGAATAGATTTTATGAATAAATTTATTTTCTCCTATCAACCAATGTTTTATATACATACCGGTATCCGTGATACCATATCAAAAACATCAAAAGGTTCTATGAGGGAACGGAAAACGTGCTAGGTAGGCATTGAAGTATAATGTCAGAGAACAGACATCTCGAATAAAATGTGTGTCCCGCCCGAGAGGTTCGATTTTTAATAGCCCCCGTTCTCCTTTCAAAATCGAACCGAATCCATTGAAGATTGAAGCCACGTGGCGCCAATGCATTGGGACATACATGGTGTTCGCGGTGTCGGTTCTATACGCTAGTAATAATACTTTAATGTAGGTAGGTACAGAAGCCAACGACCTCAAATATGGCTTAGAAAATGTCTAGTCCATTGTTGGTCAGGAAGCACCATGGGCTATAAAGGTTGGCTTGGACTCAAAGATGGATTGCTCACCAAAGTGGCTACATATCGTACTTGTATTATTCTTCAATATTTGTTCAATGCTCCAATAAATACACTTGAATTCTAATAACAATATGAGTCAATAAAGCTTTGGCTAGTATCCAAAAGATACAGACACACACGATCTTTGGGTACATTGTAAGTATTTAAAATTATATCCTTTTTTAAATTCTGAAACCGTGGTTTTAGTTAGTTTTAGTCTCTTGAACGGGTTCTGAACGTTAATTAAAATTGTATCATAATTAAAATCATGTAATAAAATGATGGTTTTGGGAGGGTTTTTGCGAAAACCTACTAGAACTACCTGCCCAAGTAAATAAATGTGACCAATGAACTAATACATATTCACCTCAACCCCCTCGGGTGGTAATACCTAGGTTTCCTCATCACACGCAGAAACTTAAACAGTTGTTGGGTTATAGCTAACTATGGCGTTATACCAACAGGAAATCCTGAATATATGGGCTAGTAAAAGAAAGAATTATTATTACAGAATTGGAAATTTCTCGTCTCATAAAATTTATATTCCACTCCTTGCAAATGTCTTGCAACATCGTGTCGTTACGTCTCCAGAGGGAACAGTCATCTGTCATTTGCGACGTGGACTTAATTGGATACATCCTGTTCCCGAATTCAAATTTTAAATGGAGCTTGTGATAAGATCGTACGATTTATATCGATTTTACAAGCTTTTATTTATAGTTATTGGTTGACAAATGAAATTTTTTGCATTATTTCATTAATAAGTAGATCACGATTCGTATCTAAGAGTCGTTGTATCTAAATTTGATTCTCATGTTTTTGTTAATATTGTTAATAAGTTATGGGATAAAAGCAAAACAAAAGCAATAACTCATAATTGCCCCACTGCTGGGCTCGGGGTTTCCTGTGGGGGGTACAGGCCATTGTCTACCACGCTGGCCAAGTGCGAATTGGTCATTGGTTGAATCACACAACGAGAACATTACGAATTATTGGATAAACTTGATAATATATTTTAATTGAGTTGTCGTCAATCGTTAAGGTATATTTTATCACATTTTTTCCTTAAATAATAAGGTGTTATATAAATAATAATGCGCATAATATTGCGTTGCAATTTATACAGAGTTGCCATACCATCAACATTAAACACTTTAACCGTACCTTCAAAGGTAACACTAATTCGAGTCTTGAAAGTTAAAAGGCCCAGATTATTTCATTAATTAAGCCCGACAACTGCAGACACTTCTCTAATTTCACACCTGACTTCGCCCTTTTAAAGTAAAGGGTGGGGCCACTTTAGACATGCATTTTTAATCAACTCTTTCCTCTAACGTAATTGTTTTGTAAGTTTCTCGAAGACAGATTTAATTTCTTGTCCCTTAGGCCATTAAAACCCTTTGTGGTTTTCGTCTGTATGTAACAGTCGTTGAGAACCACTTTTTTATGGAAATTTTAAGGTTTGCACAAATTAGGAGGTAATTAAGTTGTTAATCACTTTGGGAACTTCAAAGTAAGAGTCATTATGTTTTGGAAAAAGAAATTTAATACTTCCTAATACTTAAGCTTGTTTAATAGCACTGTTAAATATATTTTTAACGGTTTATTATGAAGGGAAAAGGGCAGGTTTTATGTTATGAAAATAAAATGTTAAAATAGTGTCATAAATTCTATAGATTTGTATGTGTGTGACTATAAATATATTATTACTAGCTTGTGCCCGCGGCTTCGCCTGCGGTAGAGATCGATTTTTTACAAATTATAAAAATTAGCCTATATGTTAATCCAATGTATACATTGGCTATTTCCATTCCCAACCGAATCGATTAAGTAGTTATTGTGTGATTGAGGAACAAACATCCAAACATCTAAACATCCAAATATCTTGACAAATCACATTTATAGTATTAATAGGATAATTACTGATTATACAAAAGTTTATAAATATTTATAAAGTATAATAAATACCTACCATGCAATACTGAAAACAAAAAGACAGAAAATACTATTATACAATCGATTATTTACTTAAAAATAAATAATACAAAACCTAACCTGGTGAAGAAATAAGGGATAGCATGAAAGAAAAATGTTAATATTTTTGGCTCACTTCCATTCGTGTATTTGGCAACATATTATAATTAAGACCTATTCTATTGTAAGCATGATGCATTAAAGTACTTATGACTTATGACTTATTGTTTTCTGCCTGGATTAAGTTTAGTACAAATTTCTAAAGCTATTTCAGAAGGCATTGGTTAAGAAAACAGAAAAAAAAACATGACCAACTTATACAAAACTATTTTGTTGCTCATAATTTAATTGAAATGCAAACATAGATACGTCAAGTCTCGAATTACAATTCTTGCAAAATTTACAACAGAGAAATACAAAATAATCTGAAATAATACAGCTAGCAATATTTAGGTAGATGATAGATAGACCAGTTTAAACCCCAAATATCGTAATTTTGATGTAGATATTGAATTCAAACACATCTATTCACCTTCCGCACTCGTTGAATGATTCAATCAAGGCCCGATAGTTTTATATCGGCCACAAACGTAATATTGTTAGGGTCGTATGTAATGCGAAGAGGCTGATCGTGTCGGAAGCTAGTCGTAAAACTTTACGAACCGCCGCCCTCTTCACCTATCTGTGGCAATCATAGATTTTGCAGAGTAGGAGAGAAAAGAAACGATGATGACAAATCAAGTCAATAGTTTAAAAACTAAATACACAGTTTTATGTCAATTTAAGTACTAAAAAAAAATTGTGACTGTGTTGTTAATCATTAAGGGATTCCCTCGCCTTGTGCCAAACCTATGTATCAGTTCATGCTTCACAAAAAGGCATTGTCATCAGATGGAAATCAATATTAGGTATTCAAAATTTCAACTTCTCAGGATAAGCTAAACAAAACCGTTCAAAAATAAACACCAATGACACAGCAAACACACTCAGTCTAGGAACAAATCCGTCTATTTAAAAAAGTATAATAATATAATACTAATGTGATGTCAAGTAAATGCTTAATATAATGCTAACATATAATTTTAGGGAAAGTAGATTAGAAGAGAAGAAGAAGGAGTGGAGAAAAACCTACTTCGGAAGTTTAAGTCGCTTCCTCTTCAAAAATAGATCATAGTGGGGATTTATTGTTTTAGTAGCATAACTTGACTTCCAATAATCTCCTAAAGATATAAATAACGTAAATTGAAAGTCTCTGTATAAAATTGCTCTGTATCCAAAGGGCTGAGATTTCAATAAACGCCATCCGATCTCTGATTGTTTTCTGTGTTCTGACATAATGTCACTCATGTCTATACGTAATTCTAGAGGTTAAAGACCTTTGTCATCTCAGGACTACGAATCTCTGTAGTTAAATGGTTAGGTAGCTACATATTTTTTACTTCCATTGTTCGATTTGAGTATAGGTTCCAATTATCCTTTAGTCAACCTTTTCTCTTCGTTAACTAAATAATATAATATAAACCAAGTAACTTCATGTGACAGTAATAATTTCTATACATAATAATAAATATCAGCAAAAACGGTCTATAAAATGCATTAAAAGGACTAAATCTCCGAATTCAATTACTAAAGTGACACTGTTTCTATCATGATTTATTAGACAAAATACTAAATAGGTTACCCATTATTGGCGTCTTTTTTGTTTTTTCTCAATGAATTTTCATTTTTAAACATTATTGTTTTAAAAGAATTTAAAAAATTCTTTGAGAATATTTATTGTTATTCAATTTATTTATTTTATTATTCTTATAAATTGACATAATTTAATATTTTATTTGTAAACCGATTGAAAAATATCTAGGTTACACTAAAATTACTCAAAGTTTTCAACTAGACGACACTGACAACCGTATGCAAATTAGTAAAGCCGTTTCTGAGTTCAGCGGCGATAAATACGAAAACATTATTTTTTAGCGTTGATTTATGCATTTGTATCTGATCTAAATATTTTGCACCAATCCGCACTGAACACCTAGGAGCATACTCCTAGGCATACCCCAGGCCACCTTAAGAGTAGAGTCCCATACATTGGACCATTAGAAGGTTGAAACCAATATCATCTTTTCTTTCATATATTTAACAGGTCACAATTAGCGAAAACCATTCTCTCTCAATTTGCATATTTTTAAACCGTATCACTAAGACTCAAATTAAATTTGTAATTGGTGTGTTCCACTTTTGACCAGAATCGGATCTAGTAAGGTCACGATACGGCAAGAAACACGTGCAATTATCCCATTTACGAAACTGTTTATCGTGTTATGCCTAATTTCGTGCTTTGAATTTTACAGTCCTATGAAGAACAGACACGGCAACATTTTTATTTCTCGCATCATTAATGCGTCATAATACAATTCTAACCGTGTGTTGGTAGTTTAGAGGTTTTCTCTAAAAAAAGAAAAGCCATGTTTATTTTATCAGACAAATGTGACGTTCATTAGTAACTAAAAGTAATTAAATTAAATGTTTAGAATTTTACATTAGGTTAATTATTATTCTCATATTTACATTAATTGATTTTTCGGTTATTAAATCTGCCTATAGCAAACTAGTATGTGGATATGCTGTGGCTGAATATGCAAAACATCAGAAGCATACTGTATAGTCCCCTTTTTTAGACAAGTCTTATTTGGTAGGAAGTTATTTTTGACCATGTCTAAAACTTCCACAGTCCATACAGGTTCTTACTACACAATTTTCTCATCATCACATTTAGTTCATTCATCCTTTATCTCACGAACACTCATCATGACCGCTTTATTCTTTATTCTGTTCTTATTTATAAGTGCCAAAGCGGAAAATTCTAATAAAACTATTTGCGATGGATTTCAAGCAAACTTTGACGTTAAATCGGTCATCGGGACGTGGTATGTGGTGGCTATAATTCCTGAGAAATTGTTTCCAGAGAACCGAGAAAATGTCTTGTGTTACAAGGTGGAGTTTAGTGAAATTGATGAGGTATTTATATTTTGTTTATTTTTATTTTTTTTTGTTCATAACAGCTTGTCATCTGAGTTGTGTAAACCGTAATCGACGACATTATGAAAAAAACGTATGTTTCGTCATAAAAAAGGGTACAAGGGTTTTCACATATCCTTGACCTCAAGTTTATTTTCAATGCTAATGTCACACACTCCTGAAAAAAGGTTATCTCGAAGAAACAGATCATGACATGTCTCTCGCTTTCTCTTTTGCGTTGATGATGCATAATGCCTTTTTATCTATTGACGGCAATGACTACTTACCATTCACGAATAGTCAGCTCATTTGCGACATTTACATGAAAAAAGTTTGCATAGGCCTTGAAGCAGATTTGATTATTATGCAAGTCGCATACTTAGAATCGTAATAACAAACCGATGTTAAGACCTCTGCAGTCTCAAGATTCAGTATGATATGGTGAAATATTATGTCAAATCGTACGAAAAAGCAACATTTATAAGATCTGAAATCGTGTTCTTGAGCTGAGATCGGTTTATTAAAAACGGGCTTTATACAACAAAAACCATTTCTTTCAGGCTGGTCTTCGATGGCTGATTAACAATACACTAAAATCCAATCAATCAGTCTCTGGGGTGATTGGTGGTATAAAGGGCACTATTGTCAGACAAAGATACTTCTCTGAGAAACCATTCGACGTTTGGTCAAAGAACATCGGTGGAGTCAAAGGTTGCTTCCAACAAGTACTGGCATTGGACACTGATAAGAGAGATAAAAGTGAAATAAGTAAGTATGAGAGTGTGTTAGTAACAGAGAGTGATTATTATTTTTTTGTACTTTAAATTTGATTTGGGACCTAGCTGCAAATCGAAAGTGCCATTAATTTTTCACTAACTATTAGCTTCTATCCCAAAAGTCAATGACCTTCCTACAGCTAAGTTCAGGCTTTTTAAGAATGAGGAAACTTAAAATTTAATCAAAAAGTATTGACGTGGTCTTGACTTAGATAAACTATTAAATAAAAAGGATAATTATGTTTTTTTTTCAACTATTTGTTTCATATTTTTACTTGTTACCTTGTTACTTAGCTCTGTATATAAAGACACCCTCTAGAATTGTAATCTCTTTCTAGGTAAAGCTGTGACACAAGATGCAATGATGCAACTGCACATATTGGAGACTACAGACAAAACCGGTCCATATCTTTTACAAATGCTTTGGGGAAAGATGGTTTCTGCGGTTATCTATCGAAGAAAAGAGGTAAGAAATATACTAGAAATTTTATAGCTGATAACATTTGTAATAGAATCAATTAAAGAAGTTGCAATTTAATTTTGCTTTCTTTAATTTGGGATTAAGAAGTGTCTTCTATAAGGACGTGGAAGAATTGCTGACTCCTCTGATGTTGCTCACATCCATAGGTGACTGTGACCGCTTACCATCAGGTGTTTGAAGTATAATTGTATTTTAATATTTCAGGGCGTAACTCAAGACCAGTTAAAACCAGCTTTTGAATTTATGAGCAAGTTACGCGGACCACAGAGAATACCGAGAATCTGCGAGAAGTCTTTAAAGGATATTATTAGTCCACAGTCTCTGAAAAATTTCTAATCATTTCATTATTTATTTCATTCTTCACTAGTATTTTTATATTAAAATATTAATCACGTATTTCAAAATTGCATTCTATCAGTTTTATATCTTTAATAAATAAATCATTAAATTTTTTACATATTGTGTTTTTTCTAGTAATTTTTAAATAATTTCACGTTGTATCTAAATTCTACTGTATTCTCATTATAAATTAACGCTGATACTGGTAGCTCTCTAGGGAGTGTTACAAACTGTGTTCAGTCACGCGATCACTTCGGGCGAAAGATATTAAACTGAACTAAAGATAAGAAAAAGTGTCTGTAAATAGCAATCTTCTTCTATGGTATAAGGAAGTGAATTTACATCCATATCGTCTAGATTCGTGGCTCTTTTACGTTCCTCTTTAAAAATTTTACTTTACTGCAATATACTTTACATCAATCTGAGTATAAGTTGTTTGGTGGGTATGTCTTGGAGTGTTTAAGAAATATGCTATAATATAAAAAAAAAATTTTCATGGGGCTATACAATGATTAGTTACAATCAGGATCAGAATATAATATTAAGACAACCATATTTTGTTTTTTATTATTCTTTAATATTAAGTTTGTATGGAATTAAAATTAATATACACTTCACAATAATAAACATAAAATACATACATAACTGGCTAACAGTTATCTTATGTCCCTACTCCATGTAAGTTCTTCAGTATATTATAAAAGCATAATTGCATTATTATGTGTGAGTTCACATCCTTTACCGTAGATATACCATTCACATAATAACGTAATATGAGGTTTTTCGAATATCCTTTAAGAGCTGGCTAATTAGACTGGCTTTATTCTTAAATTTGCAATGACATTTTGAAAAACTCAAAAGAGTTGAACTGATGGGTTCTTTCAGAAAATTTTATGAGTTATCGCAGTTAATGAGGCTGAAATACTGGCGAAGTAGATTATACAACTAACAGCTCGTGAAAGGGTAAGATTAATTACTGGAATTTTTGAAATAACGAACAAAATTTTGACGAAGGGTTGTTATGGGAGAACAAGTTATATTTGAAATATTACTTTACTTGTAAGTCAATATTTATCTGTAGGCGCCTTGTAGGCTAAGTTGATACATATCCAGTGTTGAGCTACAAATTGGGTAGGTAATGGTAAACGCTAGCTTCAAATCTCACCAAGACTTTGTCTTGACGACCCTGTTGCTCCCATATGGGACGTCATGCGTTGCCAATGATTGTATTGGCGCCAAGGCTTCTTTACTTTCTTTTTTCTTCTATCTTCTTTTATGACCAGCCATGTTTCGGCTATTCACATAAAAAACGTATGTGGATTAGCTGTTCGGTTTTGTTAATTACCTTCATTAGAGGGCTTTTATCAAGGCGAGCGTGGTGCTTCATCTCTGCTAGTCTAAAGTAAACGTAAATGATTTACTTAGTTTAGATAGGCACAAGGTTGCACAAATGCTAGGACAGCATTTGTACCAACACAATAACGTGCATTCTCGTAGCCTAATATCTAATGATATAGAATAACTTTGTATGAAAATCTTTGTTTATTTATTATAGAAGACAATGAAAAATTATACCTTTCAGATTTACTTCCGTGAAACAAAGTAGCCAATTTAATGGCAACTGAACGCACGCAGCTCATAAAAAATTCTCGCTTGGTAACATAATATTCCTTTTAAGATCTTCGCTCAACACATTTCCTTCGAAGATATTTTAATGAGGAACGTATTTTCCGAATTTATTATCATTTCATTCAACGCTAATAAAGTCCCGATTTTATATTAAAATTCAAAGGGAAAAGATCTCTGAATGAAGATTTTCATAGGATACATTAAAATCTGTTTCTACCTCTCTTTTGTTTGTGTGGTGTGATTCAAAGGCAAAAGCGATGACTGATATAAAAAAAAACATCAATGTGCATTTCTGAAATAGGTATACATGTGCGTTCGTTATTGTTATTTATTCAATTTGAATATTAATATTATCAATATTGACAATATTAGTCTTTGAGTTTCAAAAAGGATTTTGTAATTAATTTTATTACAGAAACTATTTTTAATATATTATTATAGTATTAAGTTTATGATATAAAATTTCTATCAAAGTTGAAACAGCGTTTTTAATACTATAATTATTAGGTTTATTAGTGGAACCCCTCTTTTTATACACACAATATCATAGTTTGAACCAGTTATTAACAAAATTTTTACTTGAAGTCAAGAGTGTATAAGTTTTTACTGAGTCATAGTTAGTACGTAGCATTCAAGACTTCACTACCGTCTGCCACTACTTTAAAGTAGAATTGTAGTCATGCACGAACTCATAATAATTAAATTAAAAAAAACAATGCACACCAGGAGTTACGCCACGATTTAAAGTATTGTCATAAAATCGGCTTTCGTTTTTCGCTTACCCCACGCGCCATGTCCGTTGGGACGGCAATAACAAGTCCATAAACCGTTTTTACTGCCTTTGTTCAACTAAATGTATGTAGGTTTCGACTTTTTAAACAATGACCGTATTTTCTCAAAGAGATGGATATTTCTAAAGAACCCGAATGGACTTGAAGACGTATAATGCGAAAATTTTTGAGAGAAAGCTGATTTAAAAATGAGCTTGCGAACAAACAGGAAGAGTTATTGTTTGGCGTGTTTGTCGAATTTCATTTGAATATAGATTAAATAATAGTATGGAAATAATATTATTCAAAAATAGTACCTATAATAGCAGTGAAATAATAATAGTAGTAGTAGTATAGTTATCACATATTTTGATTCTACCATCATTTCAGAAAGGTACTTTTTCATGAAGGTGAAATACTGAAAAAAACTCCTGTAACTAAGAAAAGGCAGAGGAAAGGGGTAGTAGCACCTTCCTATCACCGTCTCTTTTAGTAAGCTTATCATGCAAATAAAAATTGCCTTTAACTCCCAAACAACAAATACAAAACAAAGAAAAATTTGCAAATTATGACTAGCTATTACATTCTTATACGTAGTCGGTACAGACAGACAGACATCAGGTGTCGGTCGGAAGCTGTGATTGATTTCGTATCGGACGATCCAAATACGTCACTATTATGCATTACGAAAGATACAGGGTGTTCTCAAAAAATATTGTTGCACACTAAATTACATTTAGACAACCCGTGAGGCGCAATTCTAACTAAGCCGGATCGCTGTGCCAAGCGTCCTTTGCGTCACTTGCACTTAGGTCTAAGGTCTAATGTCAATAAGTGCAACGAGATTTTTTGCGAGTTACGAGAAGTTGTGCGAACTAAATTACACTTTATTGTGTCGGAACAAGAGTCGCTATTTATTTAAATGATTTTGCGGAGTGACTCTTCTGTACTAATAGGTACAGAGGTACATTACGAAGAGTTTGAATTTTCTGTTCTCGGTCTAGGTGTGTGTGTGTGGTTGTGTGTTGTCAGGGAGCCCCAGCGTGTGGCTACGAGTGTGTAGTGTTATATGTTTATTTTCTATTTGGCTTGCTCGTTTCCTTAACGTGTAGTAAGTGAATGGCACTTCACTTATGTGACCTGTTCGCTCATTTATTTATTTATTACACTTTATTGTATACCAGTCAAGAAAAACACACTATAATAAAATAAACCATACTTACGAATAAAAGGCGATCAGATCGCTAAACAGCGATTTCTTTCAAATAATCTTTTTGTAATATATTAATTAATACGAACATAATCAATTATTATTCGTTTAATCAGATGCTTTTTATACTTAAAAGTTTTGCTAGATCATACTTAGAAAATGTCTATAATTATATTCAACGGGGTCCTAGATAACATCAACACAGTTATAATATTCCAAAGCTACACGAAGCTAGTAAAATTTAGTTGAAATATGATCAGAAATATAAATGATCGCAAACCGCAAAACAAATCACATGCGAATTTAGAACACCCCATATAATCCAGACGCGACAACCGCTGAGTCGGCCAAATTCTGAAAGGGGTGTTCCACTCGGCTTATTTTATATCCATTGTTTATACGACAGGGGTTTTGATGGAATACCCGTTTCCAAGAGATGTTTATTGATAGCTATAAGTAGAACAAATTTGTTATTGTTATACTCGTATTATACCAGGTTAAATAGGTAGGTACCTACTTATAGCTCTGTCAGATTATTGTAAATACAACGGGTACTTCGGATTCTTATTTTATAATATTATAATATAATTTTATAACACTATAAATGCATATTTTATAATATTATAAAATAATTTGCATTTAAAATTTGCATTTGCATTTTTATAATATTATAAAATATGCATTTATATTGTTCAGAGTCCACGATGATATTAGCTTAAAATCATAATTATACAGGGTGTCCCAGCGCGAAGTGACCGCCCGACGTCTATTGATTATGTGGACAAAACTATCGACAAAAACCATTAAAGTAAAGGTCTTATCGGTTTGGTTTATTTTTTATTAGCTTTTTAATTTTTTTGTAAAAAAACCTGACTTGTTGCACTATTTTCAAAATATTTTTTTTGTTTTTACATTTATTTTCATTCTGTTTTTTTTTATTTACTAGCTGTTTTCATAGTTTATCTATTCGAGGTCTGAAATCTACCTAAAATTGAATAGGACATTTTTTACAAAAAAATTAAGTGAAACTTTTTTGAAAAAAATTACCCTTTTTTATTGAATTTCGCAAAAAAGTTGGAAAAATGCCCTACGAATATTATTATTTTATAATTTATTATTAAATAACATAATATTACCTACAAAATCTCATAAAAATGTGTGTAGTTATCTCAGTCATTTACCGAACTACAAACTCTTGAAGTATGCACCCTATCTTCGATAATAAGAAGAGGAGACTTTTAAAACCAGGCTAGTGAATCATTTAAGTATCTTACAATCAAAAATACTTTTGCTCTTTGAAAGAATAATTTTAAAGATAAGGAAACAATAAAAACAAATGGAAATTTAAATCATTAATTTAAAAAAAAACAGTATTTCATTCATAACGTTTTCGAAACGACCGCCATTGGCATTAATACAGGCTAGGGCTCAAAATGACATCCTTTGAGTGATTCTTTGCACTTCCAAGAGGTTCGCTCCTATTTTTGTGGCATCAGCATCAATGCTTTGTTTCAATTGAGACCTTGGAGGACCATGCTACTGGACCACCTCTCTCTCTTGGTCTCCTGATTTAACGCCTCTTAATTATTATTTTTGGGGCCTCATTAAACAAAAAGTGTATGCTGTGCCAATAGCTACGAGAGAACAATTGAAACAGAGGTTTGATGCTGCTGCTATAAAAATAGGAGCGAACCTTTTGGAAGTGCAAACAACCACTCAAAGGATGTAATTTTGAGCCTTAGCCTATATTAATGCCAATGGCGGTCATTTCGAAAACGTTATGAATGAATTCCTGTTTTTTTTTTAAATAAATAATTTAAATTTCCATTTGTTTTTATTGTTTCCTGACCTATAAAATTACTCTATCAAAGGGCAAAAGGTATTTTTGATTGTAAGACACTTAAATGATCCACTAGCCTGGTTTTAAAAGTATACTCTTCTTATTATCGAAGATGGGGTGCATACTTCAAGAGTTTGTAGTTCGGTAAATGACTGAGATAACTACAAACATTTTTATGAGATTTTGTAGGTAATATTATGTTATTTAATAATAAATTATAAAATAATAATATTCATAGGGCATTTTTCCAACTTTTTTGCGAAATTCAATAAAAAAGGGTAATTTTTTTCAAAAAAGTTTCACTTTATTTCTTTGTAAAAAATGTCCTATTCAATTTTAGGTAGATTTTAGACCTCGAATAGATAAACTATGAAAACAGCTAGTAAATAAAAAAACAGAATAAAAATAAATGTAAAAACAAAAAAAAATATTTTGAAAATAGTGCAACAAGTCAGGTTTTTTAACAAAAAAATTAAAAAGCTAATAAAAAATAAACCAAACCGATAAGACCTTTACTTTAATGGTTTTTGTCGATAGTTTTGTCCACATAATCAATAGACGTCGGGCGGTCACTTCGCGCTGGGACACCCTGTATAAGACGAGTAACCACCTTCGCTTTGCTTCGATTTTCTTTATTTTTTACACCTTGAGTTATATTATTGGAGTTTTATTAAGGATCCCTAATTTTATTGATGATATAATAAAGCCTATGTCACCCGGCGACAGTCTAGCTTCCCAACAGTGAAAGAAATTTTCAAATCGGTTCAGTACTTTCGGAGGCTATTTAATGCAAAGAAACAATCAAATCTTTCCTCCTTATAATATTAGTATAGATTAGTAGGTGCCTGTCAAATAACTTATTTATTACCAGTATTTTTTTGTCGGCTCAAATGTTTGACGAGATTGTAATTCTAATGCCGTCATGAACATTATTTTGCAGAAATTTTGGTACAGATGTGACATGAAGTTAGAACTAAAGAAGTAATTAAGTACTGCCTGAACTAAAAAACAAGTAAAGCAAAATACGAGTAATAATAATCAAGAATTTTCTTTTATAATATTTTCATAATCTCCTAGTATAAAGTTATTACCCATAAAACAGTAATTAAAATACTTCAATTCACTAAAACCGCTTAATCTCCTAACCACTGACCGAAATCCCGAACTGTTCGCGAACTTTTAATAGCTCCCTAACTCAGTCTCATCTTTGGCTCTGAACCCGTGACGAAATTACGTAAGTCTTTTAGCAATAAAATCGCTCATAAAGACCATTTTATAATAGGATCGTAAAAGTCTTCAGGAGGGCGATCTGTGTCCCTTGGGGCACTTTTTTAATTTTACGATTCGTTTTTCTATATCGTTACTCAAATACAATGAATAGTAATTTAAAGACACCTGGTGCAGTAGACGAAAGAATGGTACTTATGGAATTCAGGAATGTAAGAAATCTGAAAAGAAACAGAAGTTTATTAATTCTTTAATACTTTCTTACTTTGTCTTCTCTTGTCTTCACCTCATCTTACTTGGCCGGCAACGCATCAAGCCATTAGTTTTACTGATGTCCATGGGCGTCTGTGATAACTTACCGTGGAGTTTTCCTTCGCCTGTTTGTTCGACAACTATTAGTAGTCTTGTATAGACGAATTGTATATACCAAAAATATAAGGGTATAAGAACATAAATATAGAAAGCGTCTTCTTCCACGTCCATCAAGGAAAAATCACGTCGACATGAAGAACTAACAAGCTTTGTTTGAAAAATTTCCTGACAACATTATGTATGCTGTACATTATAGGTATCTAATCTTACACATTTATTCAATTAATGTAAGGTATGCAGTTTTTAGTGAAAGCAGAATGTAGGCAACTGAATTTTAATTATTAATAGTCAACAATGCAAAACGCACGACATTGACAGGTATAATTAAATACAACCAAAATTTAATTACGAAAGGCCTTTGAACGTGCTGAAATATTTGGTACAGAGTATAATAAAACCAATGGTAGCAGGTACCTACATACATATCATACCGGACATAACTCACCTACAAATGCAATGACATAATTATACAATACCGTCGAAATCTATTCAAACTCAGCATTCATTCGTGAACAGCAATTAATACGGTCAACCGATCTCTTTCTGTATTAATGACCATTATTTCATTGAATTTCCTCATAAACCCACAATTACCACGTTCATTGTACATTACCCATTACCCATACATGATACATGAAATGTCGCTAATAAGAACTGTAATGGACTTCAAACACGTCGCGGTAACACGTGAGTTTGATCCAGTGGTGCATGTTCAGGATTCTTCCCAGTTTCCGGACGATTTTTAATCTACCCGACCGCACGCGACCGATGTGCGATTATTGAGAACTACTCATGCGATTAATTAGTCGCCGTGAGCGTGTAGGGTGCTTTTGATTACTCTGGTAATTGTTTTAGTATACGAATGTGTATATGTGTGAATATATTGAGTGACTTCACGACTGTAATGGAGACATAATGACGTACAATGTAAGCGATAAATAATGTTTTTTTTTTGTAAATTGCTACAAACTGATCAGACTAGTCGGTGATAATTAAGTGATCACCTCCGATTACTAACATCACCTTGAAACCGAAAAGAGAAGAAAACTGCGAGTCATTTCCTAGTTTAGGTAGTTGCAGTATAAAGAATACGACAAAAATATTACAGCATTTGGAAATATATTTATTTTACAATCGTAAAAAAGTATTCGTTTCTTATTTAACCTTATCTTTGTTTAATACAATGCAATAAAATTTGGTTGTCTCCTAATTGTTTTTCAGGTCATCGAGCCAAAACAAGAAAACAGGATGAATAAATAACATTTCCACCTGAAATAAAAGGACAGTAAACGTGACTAGTCCCCAAAAAGTAGTTAATCGTATTTAGAGACCGCCTCCGAGCTGGAATGGCTTCATTTACGATTTTTATTTCCGGATAGTGATGCCAAATAGGATTAATTTATCGATAAAAATATTGTACGACATCTTGAAATAGTTTAATTGTGGTTACGCTTTTAAATGTTGCCTGTGATAACTCCTCTGTTAACCTATTTTTTTATTAATTATTATTTTGATTAATTTATTTCATTATTTCAATCAGAAAGTTTGGTTTATTTCGTAATTTCAATCAAAATTAGAATAATTGAATCCTAAAAAAATTTTTTTTTTTAAACGCTTTTATTTCAATAATGTTTAGTTTATAAAATTAGCTACAAGTTGTGAAAATTTCAAGTCTCTACGTAAAATAGAACATAGAGAATTATGCGTCTAAAGTCTGAAAATCGTTTTTTTTTAATTTAACAACAAATAAACAATGAAAATTAGTTTAAAATATGATTTTCGTGTATTGTCATCGGAAATACACATGTTTGCCAAATTTCATCAATTTTCATTAAAGGGAAGTCATTCAAATTAACGTTACAAGATTTGATGCTCCGAAGTGAAGCTAAATAAAAGCGTTTAAAAATACCTAGCCAAGTTCTTCTCATAAAGTATATTACTTTGAGCTTCATATACAAATATGAAGCCAATAATAGCCTTTGCATTTGTAATCTTTGATACCAACGTACAGATTATAATTATGATATTTGATGACTTGCGTGGCGTAAAACATCGATATACAACCGTGCATCACTACGGATAATAAGCGCTATCGGTGTATTGAGATTAACTTGCTTTTATAGCATCAGGTTAGTGTACATTAAATTTAACGATTCTACTTCATTGCACCATTGCTCTAAATTGGTTCGGACAAAGATGCTCAAATGGCTTTTCAGCTACTCTCCAGCAAACACTGTGATGTCATAAACAACTTTATTTCATTAGGATTAAAAATTTTGGTAGTTTCGTAGGTATTTTGACATTTAATTATATTGTGTCTGTGGCTGATCCCATTGGTTAGCGTTTTAAAATACTAAACTACTATTAAATCTTTTTAATTGGTAATCTCTATACCTTCCTCTACAAAACACTACGACGTATCGCCTACGACGTAGTTCACGCGTAGTATTTATACCGTAGCACGTATTCGTAGGTGCTACGACAAAATTATTGGCGAAAGAAATCAGTCAATTTTCTTGACTTGTAAGCTTACAAATCATATTTAAAGTACCCATTCTCGTAGTGGGAACTTCCTGGATGGATTCTTCGGAGTAATCTTGTATAAAAATTTTAAGCAAGCAATTAGGTACTATTCAAGTTTTGCGAACAGAAATATTTTATAGAAGTGTTTTTTGTATCTAAATATTTTAAAATAAATTATTTCAGAATACAGATAATACCCATATGCGATGTTCAAACCCTATAATATTTATATTTTATGAAATAAAACTCAAATTATCCCCTTCCGCAAACATCAATCAAGTTGTTAGCGAAGGAAATCTGTTTTCACTGTCCAACGGAGAAATGGGCAACAAATTGAATAAGCAGAGGTGAGAGGAAATTGTGGTTCGACCCACACCAGGGTTAATGGCATATTGACTCATAGTGTGAGTCTGGTTTATTTGGCAACTTCGTTTATAACGTACATAATAGGTTTTTGTGAGTTCGTCAAATATATTTTTGATGTACAAATTCTTCGTATCTCTAATCTGTCTGAAATTGAAAAAAAAACAAGTTTATCAACCTTGCCATATGCTTTATGTAACCAATGTTTAGAATTAATAAAACATTTTGAATTTTTTGAATATTGTTGCGTCTTATAGAGCAATTAATAGCGAGGCGACGAATATCACTTATGTATAAAAGTTACTATTAGATTAACGCACCCAGTATGGATCTTATGTAATTATGGCCTGCAATTTTTCTATTAATTTGATGGTGGTCATTAGTAAGACATTGAAAACACTTCAGAATCTGAGAGCAACAACAATATTTATCATTGAAACAAACTTCTGTCCTGACTCGGAATCGAACCTCGTACCTCTCTTTTGGCAGGTAACCAACTGAACCATGGAGTTATTAAAATAAATAACAAATATCTCTCTGCACCTTCACCGCTAATTACTATTGCATCATGATAAAAATGATCAAACGCGCCATACCGACCGCCAACAATAACGCAGTCACTGCCATCTCATTAATACTACCTTTCAGCTGCGACTGATCATTTGACAAAAGATATTCCCCGAGGAAGGAAAGCTTTTATTTCGTATGTAATTGTTTATGCGAGCGGTGTATCTCACTTGTAGGGTGACCATGACTTTTTGTCAACAAGGATTTTGAAGTCATATTAGATTAAGTACTCAGTATGTGAATTTAATAAACAGTACGCAGTTAAAGCAACAAACTTTTTAATAATAGATTTTATAGACGATAGACGGCCAACGATCCACCTGATAGTAAGTGATTAACGTTGCATATGGATATTAGTGACACCAAAGACATCATGATGATCACTGATGCGTTTCCAGCCAAAAAAGAAAGAAGAAAAAGAAAGAAAGATAGATATTCAAATTCAAACTAAAATTCAAAGTATTTTATTCATATAGGTATCACTGATACACTTATGCACGTAACTTTTTGGCTTTTCGGAAAGGTGCTTTGTCATGAAGAAGAAGAAAAGCCGTAAAGAAACTCCTCAGCACATCGTTTTTAAAATAAAAATACATAGGTATACTTATTACAAAAAAATATCACTAACTTGAGCAGAACTGGGAGCAGAGCTGGTCATTTCCTTAACCTTTCCGTAACCTTTGCGTAAGAGTTGAGATTTTACATGTTTCTTAAACAATTCCACTGGCAAATTACGTATTAACTTCGGGATTTTATTATAGAATTTTACACCAGGCTTCATAAAAGATCGCTGCACTTTACAAATTCTTTATTGTTTTTATTGTTATTATTGATAGTTACCTTAAGATGGTTACCCTACAGACGAGCCCTTGATCTCACCGCCAAAGACACGCCGAGAAAAGCCACTGCCACCGGCTTCCGCCTGCACGCACCTTAATGAACTAAAAACGCAACCTCCCTTTAGGACTATAGACTTTTGTCGAAACAACTTTTGACTAACCGAAGATCTTTATGCGTTGTGCACTTTGCAGTAATTAAGACTTTGTGTTTTTTTTTCAGTTTGCTTATAATAGAAGACTGTTGTATGAATTAATAATTATCATGGTTACAGCAACGAAAAGATATGATGGTCAAGAAGAAGGACGGATAAGAAGGACTTTTTAAGCATAATAATATAGGAGTTTTGGTTTGCCTTCTTTGATACCCACAGATACATTTGTCATTATGGTCGTATTGAAGAAACCTTGAATACTAACCCCAATCCCATGCCCGCATACCAGGATGTCGTAAAAGATAACAGGAGCCGCCCCCCCCCCTGCTGGGTTGCTGGTAGAGTTTCACGTAACGACATTATATCGCACCCTCAGAGGCAAGAAGGCATAAGATGAAAATTGCAATTTTACAGGAGAGCAAAAAACTGTTAAAATATCAGTAAGTACTCAAAGGAATCTACATTAACATTTCTTGCACAAGACCGTCAAGATTATTGATAAAAATTTGAAAAAATTAAGCATTTGCAGCTTTTGTCCCTCTTTCCAATCATATTAATAACTAAAATTCAAGGTTCGATGACTTATGCTTTTTTCCACTGAGGGTGCGATATTATTAATTTTTAATATTAAGTCCTTTTTATCATTTCTCGTATGATAGTAATGACTTTACTGCTAAATATGTTCAACAGCGACGTTCTCTTACCTCGTGTCTCACGTCTGTTCGTTTCTCTGCCATTAACATAAAAATACCTGACATTTTAAAGGAAATGTTACATTAAATTGCGGTAAAATTACTACATCAGCAAACACAAAACTTAAATCTTTGAAGTATTAAAATATGAATATTTTTTTATCTATCCAATAAATTCTTCAAATTAAGATACCCGCATTGTAAAGCGCGGTTTACACGTGAACAGTTCAACTGATCCGTGACAAGCGGAAGGAAGATTGACTTAAGGGCTTGTTAAGAAAAGTTTAAATCGTGTTTTTTATAAATTCAACCACCAATTTTAATCCGACTCAGTTACAACGTTGTAAGTTTTATTTAAAAATCCTACTAATATTATATGTAAATGGTAAAGTTTAAGTGAATATTTCTTACTCTTTCACGCAAAAGCTACTGAATGGATTTTCATGAGACATAGCATGATTAGCATGCTCAGAGACCATGACCTGGAATAGGTTATAGGGTATTTATCATCCACAATCTTTCTCAACGAAAGCACCAACGAACAACCGATACTGAAGCAATTTTGAGTTCTAATAATTCTAATTCTGTCAAAAATTCTTCACAAACTCGACGCATGTGAGTCAAAAATTTTATAACTGGGGACATTTTAACATTACGTTTCACGAATTAACCTATTTGAGACCCCAAAACACCTGCGTTTTATTAAAATAAGCAAACACATAACGAGGTACCTTGAGATATGGAACTAGATTTTTATGGTCTATATTACGTTTTCGTAATCGTGATTCTCATAATGACATGAACATCAATTATATTATACATAATGTTATAATAATAAAACTGCAACTGACCGATGGTTGTTTCAGCTAATCTCAGAAATGGCTCAACCGATTTCAATAGTTTTGTACACTGATGTATTTAACTAAATAAAATTTATAGTAACATTTAGTGTTCATTATATTTAACTCGGTTCACAAATAAAAAAGATACGTGAATTTAAACAATCCAGCTTTTATATTTTATGAGAGTAGGCACTGTGGGTGTTAAAACATAGACCACCCGAAACAAGGCAAGAGAAATTACTAATAAGTTGATAGATAGGTAGATTTTTCATCTCCGTAAACCTTTATATTTTGCAAAATAAAAAAATATGAAATACACAGACCCAATGCTAATTAATCCTCGAAATAAAAATAAATAATAATCCTCAATTCAAAAATTTACATGAAAATTTGTATCCACCAGATCATATTTCTCTTCCATGGATTAACACATCATTAGCCGTTAGGCGTATGGGGTGAAAATCGAACCTTTTTCCTTTTAAATTATAAATTGTGACCGAATTGTCTCATACTTAACGATTTTAATATTAGCGATGGTTAAAATCTTCAGATTAATAATATTGTTGAAATGTTTTTTTATTATACATGTGAAAGAAGACATTTTACACGAAATAGTTATTACACATTTTAATCACAATGCTTACACTTAAAATTTTTTAATAATAGTTTATCATACACCCTTATTTTCTTCGCTTTTGACATAGACATCACAACTTAAAACATTAAAAAATGTATGTTCTGACCAGTATGGAACCCATAATAATTAAGTAAATAATTAACTTAAAAAAACAGCTATTTACCTACACATAATTAACTCACAAAGGAAGCTTTTAATGGTCATTGGTTGTATATAATTTTGTTGAATCTAACTTAGAACATGATTATTATTTTTGAAATACAGAAAAAAAATACTATGGGTAAAATTAAAAATGTATTTTATTAATATAAAAATAATTAATTACTCAGTACACAGTTAAAACGTTACTCGACGGGAATAGTGGAAGTACCTTATAAAAGATTTACCACATATTCGCATGACCTATTTTTACCCCTGTGCGTTTTTATACCCCAACATCGTATGTGAGGGTAAGTCGGGGTTCGAATGGTTTAGAAGAATCAAGTTTATTAATTAGGGAAATATTGCTAGAGTCGTGTTAATTGGGTATTCATTTTATAGCTTATATTTTGTGTCGTTTTAACCGAGTACATTACAATTTTTATGTCAATATACGACATTTGAGATATACGGCTTTAGATATTCATAACGCTAAATCACATAAAAATCGGGCGGAATCTTTTTAAACACCGTTTTACCAACCCGAAAACGTAAACTTGTTTTAGTTTTTATTTTGATATAAATTTCGATTTTGATTCTGAAAGTAGGCTATCTCTGTGCCATGCAATCAAAATTTGAATTATAATCAAAATATAAAATTAAATTCATAAATCATAATTACTTGCTAACCACCAAATAAAACTGCCGCAAATCCAAATTTCAAATTCATCGTTTATCCCCAATTTCCGAGATCAAAACGATTATCTCAAAGAAACCAACTATACGGACTACTCCAATCCGGCTTAGAACATCTAATAAGCAAGCCACGAGAGCGTCACAATAACAAATTTCAAACCGGCGTAAACATAACAACTTTGAAATCCGCATAACAATAATAAGTTTGAAATCCGAAAGGGCGTACGAATCTCGTCTCCTCAATGCTTGAGCGGCCACATGACAAATTGCCTGTCGCGAGGCAACCCTTGCTCGGTAATCTTAGCAGGTAATGTATGATTTATGAGCCGAATGGAATATTTTCTGGTAAAAATTGTTACGGTGAGGTTGGTTTGTTTCAGGATTTGCTGATAAGGCGATTTTATGATAGGTTGGAATTGAAATAGAATGTTTGAAACAGGAGATAAAAGGAAATGGGTATTTACATTTTACTATTTCAAAGGAAGAAAACCATTTTAGTAAGATATTTTCGGAACAATAAAATTGTATTTTTATAAACATTTTTATTTAATTTTAAAAAGTAATCTTAGTAAGTAAGATATTGTTGGACAAGCAAAAAGTTTCGGGTTTAATGCTTGGTTGTGGAAACCCTTGACGGATTCTGTTGTTGATGCTGTGTCATCAATTAAAATATTACATGTATGTTAATCAGGAAACTATTTGTAGGAGACATGGAATTATTTTTTAAGTTTCCAACAACACAACGAACGAAGTTTTCAACTCCCGACGGCTTCCATCCTATATGATCGACCGAGTTAAGCAACAGGGTACGCGGTCAATAGTTGGATGGGTGACTGCTAGTGGTAAAATCTTGAAAGCTTATACATCGGAGGTAAATCTGCCGGTCCCGGTTATCACTAGACAGCAATCCTTAAGCCATGTTGGAGCCTTCAGGGTACATTAAATCTTCCGACAATGGCTGCTCTAAAGAAAATAGTTGCTAACCTAATTAGCCACTATTTTCTTTGGAGCAGCGTGATA
This sequence comes from Thymelicus lineola, assembly GCA_963932265.1. NCBI lineage: Eukaryota > Metazoa > Arthropoda > Insecta > Lepidoptera > Hesperiidae > Thymelicus > Thymelicus lineola. Next base: position 2,647,377 of record OZ010701.1, on the reverse strand, counting down.
AAGTATGCTCTAGCCTTCCTCATCCTCTGTTTTAAGGAAATACCTGTACCTTCTATTAGTACATTACATACAAGGTTTAAGTTACCATAATTAACGGCAACATACATCTAGAATAAAATGTTAGCAAATTTTTTTTCCTGAAAAGAAAACCGTCGATTTTATGTTTAGGAATAACGAAGTACATTATTTTCGCTTCAATCTCCGCCATTCAACTGACGTAAACATAACGTCCGAGTGATGTGCGTCAAAAAAACTAAGACCCCATAATATTCGATTATCCCCATCCCGTGTATGATTTGATTAAATCTCTCTTTTACTTCAATTTACCAGAAATAGTTGCATTTACCCGCGTTCTAGGGGAAATTACGGATGTGCGATTATGGGGTGAATAACATTTTGTTCACAAATTGCATTATCATGATATCTAGTTCGTGTAATATATTTGGCTTAAAACTTCTACAGTAAGCTATATACGTATTGATTGGAATATTCCAGGATTATTATTTTGTAAATATCACAGTATGGGTAAAGAGGCAAATTATTCGATTAACAGTAATATTATATTAGAATAATAATAATAATAAGTGAATTATACAAAATCCTTATGAAGCGCTCATAGCTTCACAGGAAGCGATAGTCAGTATCTCATGAAAAACATAAATGTGAAATGGGAGCAAAGTTCTATATTAGAACGACTTCGCCCACAAAAAAATTAGATATATGTATATGGGTGCCAACTTCTGTGTATAAAATCTAAAATTTTAGTTACTATAACATATAATTCAAGCTCAAGATTTGATTACTTGTGATTTTTTTTTCAAATATATACAAGGTAAGTGTGGAAGTGTATAATATAAGTGTATAAGATAGAAGTGTTTGTCAAAACAATGCACTGCACTGACCAGAGGTCGTTTCTCTAACACGTGCCCTTTTTCCTCAATATCTGCCCCTCATAATTCTTGTTAGAGCCCAATAGCAACTGTGATAATTTCGCTCCAGAGATATTTGTGGGAAATCCACTTATAAGAAGCGTTTATACAGAGTGTATTTTTATGTAAATTATTGAATGTCATGAGAAATTAAAATATTATTATTCTTCATAAATAGAAGAGCAACAATGACGTCAAATCCGATAAAAAGCTCCTCTTATCAATCGCACTAATAACAGTATTATTATAAAAATATTCAGAATAATATATATGTAAACTAACGTAACAAAACATAGGATAATATTTTTTATATTTTTTTGTACGTTTTACAATACGTATTTATAAAAGTTTAAGTTGAGTGATACATGGACTGTAGCTAAACACTATTTTCAGATTATTCTCATATTTAAATTTTTTAATTTGATTTGATTTGAACCGACAAAATGCATACCACACGGACCAGTATAATTTGATTTGAAAATGTATCGTTATAAAATGTATTAAACACACACACTATTAAATTTACATGACACTATAATATTTTGGACCAGCTTTTCAGAGCACCCTATACCACCTGATAATTTCTATGAATGTGTATGAACGCATGGACAGCGTGGATATTATTTACCGCGCGCTATAAACCTGTCCAGCAATGAAGACAAACTGCGGTGGACATCTTGCGTTTTTTGGTTGACCCTCGTGATACGGAAGAATGGCTCGTATTATGGACAGTGGGCAGTAATGACTTTTTTCGTTATATTGATTTGTTAAGAAGCTGGGCCTTTATTAGAATTTTTGAGACTTAGAAATATCACATTGGTTTATAAAGTCAAATACATAATTAATTGAATGAGTAATGCATAGAATAATTATGTTATTATGATTTTGAACTTACGATTGTATTACGAGTATATTAAGATTTTAAATAAATTAAATTTCATAAAAAAACAACTTTAATTAAACACATAAAATTGAAATGAAGCTTTAAACTTATCGTTTCCCAATCCTTTTAAGACTCGAAGCGAATATTTAATATTTTCTCTTCGCAAATGTCAGCACTATCCAATCACAAAAGTATATTCAATAATGTAATCCCCGTGAAGCGTCACGGGGCACGTGTATGCAAATGTGATAATTTACATGTGTCAGTCTGTGTGACTGCGTAACGCCGGGGATTTGAACATGTTATGATTGGAGATAAATTAAATGGGCTGATGGCTGATATCGGTTGCTGTTTAGTTGAAATGTTAATTATGAATTACCATTTAAAACCCTACTAATAATATGAAGGTTATGAAGATGTTTGGATGTGGTGATTTTTGGGTAACCATCATACGCTAACTTGTTGTACGGATAAGTATGTATAAAATATAAAAAGTGCCAGGTCAAATGTCATTTGAATTTGCTAAAGATACTAAAGATATTTATTTATGTAACAAAATATACGAATGGAAACAAACGCTTTGAAAAACAAAAATACATTAAACTTTGTTTTTATTATATTTATTCTTGAACAAGGATCGAGTTGCAAAAATAAAAGCGACTATACAGGGTTCAAAATAGGCCACTCGTCTGAATATTTTACAATATAATTGCTAATTTGCTTTTCTCCCTTCCGTATCCCATTTCGGGTAAAATTCCCTTTCGAGGCATTGTTAAAAATTCTGGATTATCCCGCTTTTACCTGATGAATTATCGTTGTTTTTCTATTACCTTCCGGTTCTTTCGAATCTGCTCTAATTATTTCCCCTTCAACAAACAAAGGGACTTCAGGTTTCTCCTCACTTTATATTTTAAATAGGCAGACGCCTCTTCGGTGTTTCGGTTTAAGTGGCTCATTCGAAAGTCTGTCTGTGAAATAAAAGTCTAATAACTCTGAAATTTATTCAGTAATGAGACAAAAGTCTGAGTTTTAGTCAGGTATCATTTTGAAATGTTAAAAGTAACACAATTTTAGAACGGGAAGTTTTGATATTTGTCATAATAATGAGGTATGTTTTACTAAAAATATAAAATAAGATCATGTTTGCCTACTATATACTATGTATTTATAGTCTTATTTTACAAGTTCTCGTAAAAAGCTTCCTATAAAACTTAATTATAGACGGTAATAAAAATAATGACATGAAAGTGCACATATTAACTTATACCTATTGTTTTATTTTTAAACATACTCTTAAACACTGCAAAAGTAATTAGAAATGGCACTGTTAACAATCAATGACAGTTACTTAAGTTACTCCCAGTGACTTCAAGCCCAACAAATTCATGTGATCTATTACAAATTTACAATAGAGTATTGTCGCGTCACCCTTGGTATAAATATGTATGAAGCGTCCACCCATAGTGTCCGCCGCGGTACTCAAAGATGTCTAGAATTGAGACAGATGGTCCTTCGAACCTCTGTAGGGGACCGAAATGTAGTTAGAGAAATTATTATATTCCCTGTGTTGCTTATCGGGATTTATAATTAAATAGGTATTTGGTGGTTTGTGAAAAACCACAATTGGTTAAGATTAATTTATCAAATAAGCTTTCAATGAAACATGTTTTAAAATAATGATAACATTCGTTTTAAAGCGATAATTTTTATTGAGCTTTCCATCCCATCAAAATTTTTACTTTGCCAACAATTTGAATTTTAAATAATTTATGATAAACATTTCATCGTAAAGTATAAGAGAAAGAAAGAAAAACTGGCACCTAAGCCCCAGACTTAAACACATAGCCTAAACACGACGAGTCAAGTAGAGCAACGTACTATAATATACGGTAATAGAATGCCTACTACCCACACGTCAAAGTGTCATATCATACATTATACTCACCGCTATTTATAATGCCATCTGAACTTTGGACCAGTGAACTTAAATACTAATGTCTCTACTCTCAAGGAATCAGGGCATACTATGTCCTCCGTAATCCATCGTTTCCAAGGATATTATAGTTTAGTGGATACTAATCTTCGAAGAGGTACTACATTATAAATGTGAAAGTTTGTGAGGATGTATGAATGTTTGTTCTTCTTTTTTTTATGAAATTTTCAGGAAATTTAGCACACAGGTAGACCTAGGTCTGTAGTAAAATACAGGGTACTTATTATCCCGCAAAACGCAGGCAAAGCTGCTAGTAACTAATAAATTAGATATCGAGAATACGACACCATTCGTACTCGTATATTTATCTATTTACACCAAAAATGTATCTAAACATAAAGAGAAAAGCCGATCGCACGTTAAACCGGATATTTAGCGACAATGATGTATCACAACCTCGGGTCGGGAGTAAAGGTCCCTAAGCCGAAACGACATTTTAATAATTACTTGGACGAACCTTCGCACTCAATACGCTTTGAGGAAAACGATCTTTATGGGGCAAGAGGGATTGATCTGACTGTGTTGAAGATAATTGTTTTGCAAACCTTACATTTTTAGATTTAAATACACGTGTTTTAATAAAAAACTGATATTAATAAACGCTTACTTCCATGCCGTAGGTACTTGAATTTTCTAAGGCTTATATAAGGATAATCAACAAAATAAATATCCCAGAACTTTTACTTATACTTAATCCTTACTTTATAAGTTACTCGTAACATTTAAATATTTTGGCGATACAAGCAATGTAGACATTGCTTAACGATTTGGTATTACTTGGTTTTGTATAAGAGGAAAACAGTAGCTTGATATCAAAGGACGTTTGTAAGATGGTTCGCTTCTGACTAGTGACTCCAAATTAATGTATTTCGGTGTATTGTTTGAGACAGACGTAGGTATTAGGAATGCACTTTATATCAATTTGTAAGCAATAGAGCTTGAATAAAAAATATCGATAAAGTATAAAGACATCGATACAGAGTAGTTGTGCGGTTAAATGGATTTTTTATTAACAATGTCTTGAAAATATTCGGAAATGCAACGGGTCTTGCCGTGACCACGATGCATGTCGAAATATCAGTATTATAAAATACGAATAACGAGTACCCTTTGCATTTGAAATGTAAATATGATTTTTCATAAAAAAAATTCTCGTGACGAAATGTTTTTTAGATTCAAAACTACATCTTCCCTGCAGAAGTTTATAATTATACTACTAGCATAAAACATCAATAAAACACTTTTGATAGACCCGTCATAAATTACTCGACGAATATTGTAGTAACAAAGCTTTACATTCAAACTAAGATAAAGTGCCAACTCAAAGTTGTCGAGAATTAATAGCAACATTCTATCGACAACTTGGCTCTTACCGAATTGGCGATTATTCAACCCTACTCAAGATATGGTCAAAGGGACAAACGTTCTGCTTGTGAGATGGTAAATAATTAATTTGACTAATGGGACAGTTTGTTAGGATGGGAGTTTGTATATCTGTCGGCAACCAATCGGGTGAACGCAGTCGTAAAATACCAACGAAAGGTTTTAAAAAGACAAAAGTAAACACAAAAATATATTAAAAATAGATAATGAACATTATTTTAATTTAGTTCCATGGTATGCATAATAAGATGTTTTTTAGAAAGTTAGCTATGTAAATAAATATGTAAATGAAACTTTCTTTAATTTTAATGCTCAATAAATGATTACTCTTATTTCAAATTTGTCATAAAAATAATTAATATTCACTAAATTTTATGACAGTTCTGTGATAATAGTGAACTACAATGCTAGTTAATCTTATTCATTTATTTAAAAACAAATAAAGTAGATTATAAATAAATTTCTAAATTTTCATTACTATCTACACGTTATTATTACGACAGTATAATGGACTGCCAAGTTGTTCTAGAACTCTGATAAATAATATCGCGTCTACGATTAGAAACTGTTAAATATGAAGGCTCCCCTAACATTTTGATATTTGTCACAATGCTTTTCCGCTCCAGGATTGATCGCGCACTCAGGTCTCTAGATGGCGCTGCTATTTCAGTTGATTAAAGGATCTTGGCTGAAATTTTGTGTCCATGGTAAGGTATTGTTTTGATCTAGTTAATTGATATCCTCGTTTATTATATTTTGCTTGTATTGTACTGACAATAGGTATATACCTATTACACAAACTCTATATTAAATCTAGTAACATGTAATGGATGTAATTTAATAGCAGTGGTCTTTGAGAATATAATCCTCACGCTCAAACGCACGCAGAGTAATGGCGCTATTTGGTTCAGCCATAATTTATTTTTTCAATTAGAAACCAATGATCAGTTATGGAATATGCAGGGAAAAAATTATGAACTAATTTTAATTATAATTTGGGTTAATTTTTACTGCATTCAAATTAATTACAATTTACAATCGAGTTATCGCACTACCTAACCACTCCGTAAAAATTTCATTCATTTCATCATTCAGTCATTTGTAGATTGACTGTAGGAACTAAACTGTGTAAATCATTTCATAGTAGATTTTAAAATCATGTAAAATAAATATCATAAGTGTTAAACTGGTTGGTAAAGAGCTCAAAACGCCTTATAGTTACGCGGTTAGTTCTAACCTGGTGTTATGGCCTCGTCCATTACAGAACAGGATGTACTATAATATAAATTTTTGGGTAACGTAATTATTATACTATAGGGTTGTACTCAGTTATGGCTAAGCAACAAAAATTATATGTTTTGACCCTCTTTTTTTCCATTTACCAAACGACACGATACAATAACCCTGACGCCCTTGTAACATGGTCATAAAATCCGGAATTCACTCTAAAATCACTTCAATAAATCGGGCAAACGATCATCGACGCACAAACAGCCTGTTTTGAATTTTCGCGAGCATTTGCAATCGAGATCCGAAGC